>VXAY01007405.1:591559-614977 GCA_013399855.1 Oxyruncus cristatus | reverse complement strand
CCCGCTTCTTTTCTTCTCTTTTTTTTTTTTCTCCCCCCACTCCACACCTCCTTCTTTCTTCCTGGATTAGGCGGCGATCAACCCTTTCTCCCCGCGTCTGGTGAGAAACAGGTGATCCTCGTTAGCGGCGCTCGGGCTGTGGATGCGGTTTCCTCCTCTCCGCGCGTGAGGGATGGTGGTACCAAGGCGAGGCTGAACCGGCGCAACTTTTGCTCGGCGAGAGGAAAAAACTTTTCTTCCGCGATTTGAAGGCGTTAAAAACGCGTAGCGTTAAAGAGCAGAAGAAGTTGGTTTCAAAGCTGAACTTCACTTTCCTGGGATTTGTGCGTGTCAGACTCAAAGGCTGCGTCGTTTTTGTTTTTCCTTTTTTGTTGTTGTTGTTTTTTTTTCTTCCCTTCTCCCTTGTCTCCCACAAGGAAACTGTTGCTAGTTGGAATAGACTTTTTAAATGTTTGGGATTCAAGATACTTTAGGAAGAGGACCAATTCTGAAAGATAAATCTCTAGGTTCTGAGATGGATTCCGTCAGGTCCTGGGTCAGAAACGTTGGGGTTGTGGATGCAAACGTAGCAGCACAAAGGTAACCGTGACTATTTCTCCTCCACTTTCCTCCTGCGTTTTATTTCTTTTTTTTTTCCTTTTTTTAAGCAAGCCTTTTCTTTACTCCTTGTTGTTTGCATTTGATATTGAATTTACTCTCTCCCTTTCTGTCCCGCTCCCGTTCTCCTCTAGTCAGTGAAAACTGAAGGTGGTAGCAGTAGAGTAAGGGAGAAGCGCTCCAAAACCAGAGAGCATCAGGAGTCCTAAAACCCAGTGCGGGGCTCAGATGACAGCGAGATCGGATCCTTCTTTCATTTTCTGCACAAGGAAGATGCTGGCGGGGGGTGGATTGGCTGTACCCACCGATACAGAACACTCCTTCCCGCTTCCCGGGTCACGCAGCCGGACAGGAGGCGACCGAGTCAGAATTAACCGAAATGTAGATCTTCCCCCCACCAACCTCCCCGGCCCGTCTTGTTTTACTTAATTCGCCGTGGCCGTTGCCGAAATCTTCACCCGTGGGTCCAAGGCGGGTGACACACTAAGCCAGGCAGGCAGAGAAGGGTCTGGGGGAGCAGGGGAGGGCACAGACATCCCGGAGCCCCGCGGGCATCCCTCTGCCCGGAGCACCTGCCCGAGTGTCCGAGAGGTCTCTGCCGAGCCCCAAAACCAGCGAACACCCCGAAACTGTTCGTTCTTTACTTGTTCGAGTTATCTCCCCCCTCACGCCCCTCTTTTATTTTCTTTTCCCAGCCAAGTCGGCCCAGGACAGTTTATTCCAGTCTCTTCCCGTTAGGGGTAAGACGACGAAACCCTTTTAGATATTTTATTTTCCTCCTCGGTCTCTGAATAGCCTCAAAAAAAAAAAAAATAGAAAAAAAAAGTTAAAAAGGAAACAAAAAAAAAGAAAAGAAAAGAAAAAAGTAGTAGCGTCGAGGAAGGCTAAATTGGGAACCCCGGGAATAAGTCGGGTTTTATTTAGTAGGGAGACAAGGTGAAGGGCACGAAGCAGCAGATGGGACTTCAGCTGAAACAGGGACGTTTTAGAAATAGTACATCCGTGCCCCCACCCACGGCCTGATCCGGGAGCGAGGTTTTCCAAGCGCCATGGGAGGAGTTATCAGAGTTTTATGAATGTCGATAGACCCTTTAATAAATACGACCGAGGGGGAAGAGGTTTATCTTCGAGGAAACCGAAAGTAAAAGGAAACGGCCCCTAAGAAGCCTCTAATTCGCGGGAGCGGTGGAGGCGCAGCCCGCAATTGTGCTGCCCGGTGGCACCGCCAGGTTTTCCTGCAGAGATTCGTAATAAACCAAGAAATGCGAGTTTTTACACGCAGAATGAGAGGAAGCCCCAAACTAGGTGCAGTTGTGGCGGATGCGGTGAGTTCACACCGTGCCTATTTGGCAAGGAAAACACGGGGAAACATCTGTAGTTCTCCGAAAGAGTCCAAATACTTTTGTCAGTGCAGTGGAACTGTTTTGGGGACTGAAAAACAAAGATGTTCTGACTCCTAAATGGGCTGTCAGACGCTTAATCTGTCTATGAAGTAATATAGAGGTGCTCATGTGAACCTATTTTCTCTGCAGCAAGTAGAAACCGGCTTTAGGGAGAGGGAGCTGCAATTAGTTTCACGAAGAAATAAAGCTGTAGTGAGGGATATTGTGGGTAAGCAAAAGCATTTGAGTCTTTCCAAGCCGGGAAATGCGTGGGAAACATCACTGCATTTTCTGCACTCAGGGACGAGATTTGGGCGAGGGCTGATTAACCCGGCTCTAAATTCTTTCCGTTTAAATCAGAAACCGAAGTCCCGGGAATCGGTTCAAGTAAGTCAGTGACTAAATACAAACTTCGCTGCTGAGGAGAGTGGCTGCTCTGCTTGAAACTAGTTGTCTCTACCCAAAACGTGGGTGTCCTCGAGTTGACAGGGTGCCTGTAGGAAAGATTTTAAGGTTTTGCCTGCAGGAAAAGGGACTGGGATGCGCAAGGAGCACTTCCAGGCTCTCCGACACGTTACAACCGCTTCCCACCCTGCTGCACTCCAGCCACCAGCGTTGACAGGCGAGCAAATAGGTGGAGGAGGAAGGAAAACACTCAGTGCATTCAGCAATAACTTATTTAGCATTGAGGGGCTGTGAATGATTGTTGCCCTCGGGTACAGACGGCGGGGAAAGCCGAACTCCCGTTTCAGTGACAGCCCCGTCCCGCCCGGCTCCCGGCGGGCACCAGGCACAGAACGAGCGTGTCCTGCCTTTTCTGTTGTTTTGCTGTTACTGCTGCACAACCTGGTAATGTCTTTGTCTCTCCCCCTCCCTCACCCCATCCCGTGTGTTTCCTCCACAGCGGAGTAGCTTTGTCCAGAGCCCACTTTGAAAAGCAGCCACCCTCCAACTTGAGGAAATCCAATTTCTTTCACTTTGTTCTGGCTCTCTACGACAGACAGGGGCAGCCCGTGGAAATAGAGAGGACAGCTTTTGTGGACTTTGTAGAAAATGATAAAGTAAGGCTTGTTACCTTTCTTCTTCCTCTTCTCCTCTCCAAATTTGATCTCCTTCCCCCCCCCACCCCGCCCCTCACTGAGCTGATAACTTGTAATACCTGTTGTCCCTGGCAAAACACAACCAGCGCTTGCTCAGGGTTCAGGTGCTTTCCTAGAGCTGTCACCCTCTTTTTGCTGTTGTAGTTAAAAAAGCCTGGAAGCCACTGTTACATCAGGAACAAAGTGGGAATTTCATAGACCCACTAAAAATAAAATAAAATTCATAGGGGATAAATGCACCTTTTTTTTTTTTTCGTACCTATTAGATCTTTATTAGCACCTGAAGTGAAGTGGAATCTCACCTGTAATATGTCATATTATCTGTTGAGTTTGATTATATGTATTTTTTAAGACTCCAGAACAACTGGTAGGACTTGAAAAGCATTTGCTTTTGGATTTTAAATCCGTGTCTTGACCACTTCGCATTTTTTTTCAATTCTTTTCTTAGCCATGGATAAGATTCTTTTAGAAAGTATGAATCATAAATAATTATCTCTCATAGGAAATCGCTGTAAAAAAACCCCTCGACAAGCAAGAAACACCCCTGTAACACAACCTTCAGGAAACAAATGTCAATAATGACTCAAAATAACAATATTGCAAAGCAATGATCGCGTTAAGAACCAAACTCACTGAGCTTTCCCATCACATGTATTTGAAACGCACAAATTCTTCTCAGTGCATTGCCTTGAGAAAGTGGAGAGCGCAATGGCAAATAAGAGAGGGAGAGAAGTTCTTGAACTCCTGCAGGAAAAGATGTCAGCAGTATTTTGTAGTTTGTCCTGGGTCACTCGGAAGGTTAATACATCCCAATCAGTGGGTTCACCTCTCGGAATTTTAATGAACTTTGTTGTCACTTCCACCATGATTATCAGCTTTCGCATTTTAAATGTGCCAAGTGTAAGTTCTGGAAGGATTTTTCTTTCCTTTTCCCCCCTCCTCAGGAGCAAGGCAACGAGAAGACGAACAACGGCACACACTACAAACTGCAGCTCCTCTACAGCAACGGTGAGTCCCCTTCCCGGCCCCTCCTGGAGGCTGCACAGGGGGGCAGAGGCTGTAGGTGCTGGCACTGATTCCTAAAATCCACGGAAATCCCCCTCCACGAGGCCCCTTCGGTGCTGGGCTGGGCCCTGGAGTTTACCTGGGCTTGGGAAACAAAACCACCCGGGCTCGTTGAGGGTGTTTAATAAGGTTAAATAGTGAAATAGTTAAGATTTAATACCGAAACTAAGTGGGTTTGTGCTGCCGGTGAGGGAAAGGTGCCTGTGCCAACGCTGTTGATTCCTCCTCTCCCTCGCTGCAGGAGTCAGGACCGAGCAGGACCTGTATGTCAGGCTCATCGATTCGGTCACTAAGCAGGTAAGCAGCGCTGGCATGTGCCCGGTTATCCCGTCCCACCTCACCCCCCCTTTCTCCTCAACATCTCCCCGCCTGGTTTTATCTCTCTGCTGCGCTTTTCTCTCTTGCTCATCTCTGTTCCACACCTGGGTTTGAGGTTGATTGAAAAGTTCTTCTCTTCAGCCTCTTTTTTTTTTCTCTCCCCCCCTCCCTCCGTGGACTGTAGGTTTTATCCCCCTTTTGCCTCAATATTTGTGCAAAGCTCTTTTCCCTGCACATAAAGGCTTTGGGAGGGGGGAAGGTATTTCTTTGCCTGAGCAGTGGTAAAAGCCCTTCCCCTTCACACCTGAATGCGATGAGAGCTAATGCTCCTGGCTTACCCCTTCTCCTGATTTTTGTAGCCCATAACTTACGAAGGCCAGAACAAGAACCCCGAGATGTGCAGAGTGCTGCTCACCCACGAGGTCATGTGCAGGTAAGACGACTTGATTTGCTTCCTTAGACGCCAAAAGGGCCTTTCTGATGAAGCTGTAGGTGGGAAGAGTCTGATTTCCTGATCTATTTGTTTTGCTGTGCACTCAGGGAAGTTCTTTGTGTAGGAAGACTTTCTTTTTACACTTCGGTAATACTCGATTTGGGTTCGAAACAGAGATTTGGGGTGTTTTTTGCCTTTTTTTATGCCTTTTTTTTTTTTTTTTTTCCCCTGCAGGGGATTTAGCAACCGCAGCTGTGCTGGTTTTGTTTAAACCAGGCCTTTGCATGTGCTCTTTAAATGGAGACTTTTAGATGCTGATTTCTTAGAAAATTCCTTCTCACCTGATGAGAATGAGCAGTTTAACTTACATATTTTTACCTGGAAACTGCAAGGCAGTTGTGTGTAATTTTCTTTGGTGAACTATTTTAGTTTTCTCAATTAAATTAAATTCATCAATGCTCTTTGGTTTTGCCCCAACCAAGAGAGAAACCCCTCGAACCGAACCAACCCAAAACCAAAACACAAACCTTTCCTTTCCCTACGTGTGAACAATATTTAGGGGGCTCCCACTTTTTAATTAAAAAATAGGCACAACTTTAGCATGTAAAGTTATAAATCAGAGGGTAGAAACGAGGATGTTTTCAATAACACTTGTGTAAGTCCGAAGTTACATGTGCCTCATGTATGTACATCGTGCTTCCATGGTAACTTATTACTTTTCCTGTCCTGGTGTAATGAGATTTTTTTTCCATACATATAACAATGCAAACGGCCAGTGCTCTTATATTAAAACATGTTAAATTGTGCATAGAACGTCCCTTCATAAAACGAGAGGCAAACCCCAAGCTTTGGCCTTTATTAAACACGGGTTGGGATTTATTGTATCGGTGGGAGAGGGTCAAGTTTTCAGACTGAATGTTGCTTCTTTTAATGGTGCAGTTTGCTCCTTGACTTTTTTATTTATTTATTTATTATTTAAAGCAGCCTTTTAGGTTACGAGCAGCTTCTTTGGGCAGAATCTTTGTCGAGGGCAAGTCTCAGTTTCAATAATTAAATAATGTAATAATTTCAATAATTAAATAATTATTTCAGCCATTCCGCTACTTTTTATAATAAGAATCAAGTTTGTGCATACCATTTATCTCTCGTGCTTAGCTCTCATTAATTACAAAAATTGAGCTTTTGAGCAACATTTCCATCCTTATGCCCAAACACAAAGTATATCACACATGAGGGGTGCAGAGGATGGGCTTTACAAGGACCTGTAGACGTAGCAGCAAAGATCAGAGGTCTGTAAGTTACTTTCTGGCATATCTAGAACTTGTGCATGTATTTAAATATGTATCTATATGAAAAATGTTGTTCAAACTCTTCACTATAACTAGGTGGGCATTAGAGAAGAAAAATCTGCGCTGTGCAATTAGGTCGTGGTTCGTGACAATAAAACAGCAGTGACCACACTTCACCTCTCCCCACTCTTCTGGTTTAAAAGGGCAGCTCTGGCCTAAAATATTTCAGCACCCTCTCATCCGAACGGGCCTGTTGGAACTAAAAATCAATCTGGCTTCTCTCCTGCTTCCTGTCGTTACCTTTATGGTATCAAAAGCTCTGCCTCAGATACCTGATGCCCATAAACACCCTCTGCGCTCGATTCGAGGCAACACCCTGCGAATCCAACCCCTTAGCCTGATCATCCTGAACTCCCCTGCCTGACGGATTATCCAGGGAAGAATTGCAACTCGGGGACGTCCCTGCCATGTAAAACACAGATTAGTGCCGGGAATCAAAGGCGTTCTGTAACCTCATCAAGACGTTTGATTTTTAAACGCCCGTGTTTTCCTCGAGCGTCTCCGCCGCGCGCGGGTGCTCGGAAGAGGCGTCGCTTTGAGTGACGCCGAGGGAAATGGCTCCAGCTCGAGTTAAACTTGACATTTTATTTCATTTCTTCTAAGCGCAATAATCAGATCTCCCTCGTTGTGTGCCGCTTAAGTGGCGGCATCAATTTTTAAAGGCCCTAGTTCAGCTTGCATTAGGAACAGTATATAAAAATTTAATGCACTGTACCCACGCTGCTGTCCAAGTTGATGCCTCCTGCTTTTAAAAGGACAAACCAGAAGGGTCTGTCTGTCTTTCTGCTCTTCTTCCCCTGGTTGGAGGTGAGGTTTTTTTTTGGGGAGGGGAGGAGGGGGAAGTTTTTACAACCCCACACAGAGATACTTTTGCTTTGTGGAGACAAACGCACCCAAAACTCGGTGTTTTCCCCCCAGACAGCGACAGATGCATCTTAGCAGGGAAGTTGTCTAAATATTGATACGGCCGCACCAATCTGTCACAGCCCCCCCGGAAAGTTCACCCCTCGACTCCCAACAATCAGAGCTTTCGGTGTGAGGCTCAATTTATTTATCTGCCCGTCGGAAACGTTCCCATTTGGGTTATTACAGCTTATCACCGCCCCTGTTAGGTGGGTTTGTCTGGGATAACACAACCCCGGCTGGAAATCAAGGTAAACACTCTCCTCTGCTGGAATAACTTTATTTCCACCCCCCACCTCCCCCCCTCCTCTTCTTGCCTTTCTCCCAATTATCGACGAAGAGGAAAGTAGTTGTTATGCTGCTGCCAGCAACCCCCTATGCCCTCAATGCTCAGAGGGTTAAAAGGTATTATAATTTGAACAGAAGTAGTCTCAGGCCTACAGCTGGCTAATAACAGAGTTGTATTGAGTGGGAGCGAGCCCCACAGCTGTGACTTTCGCCACAAGGCTCAGACTAGACGGGAGCTCTAATCAGCTGGGCCAGGCGGCCGCTGGGGCCCGTGTCTTTATCGGCCAGATGGTGTGAATTTAGACACTTTTGTTATGCAATTGCAGGGAGGAGTTGGGGAGAAGAAAACAAAACAAAGGCCACCATGCTGTGAGCTTATTTGAGTTTGAAATTAGAGACAGATTTTTATTTATTTATTTATTTACTTATTTATTTTTGATTTTGGTGTCGCGGGCTGAAATTTTTTTCTTTTAAAGCCGTTTTAGGGGCGAGCGGGAGGATGCAAGTTTGGCTTTGATCTGAGCCTTCTGGACACTGGGTTTGTAGGGCTGGTGCCGCCTCTTCGTGACATAAACCATCATTTTCATCCCATAGATCTAATTAGAGGAGAAAGTATAACAACAAAACACAGGTCTTAAGCCTTGATGTTCTTGTCTTANATCCCATAGACCTAATCAGAGGAGAAAGTATAACAACAAAACACAAGTCTTAAGCCTTGGTGTTCTTGTCCTAAGCAAGTGATCATCTCTGGAGCCCAACATTGTAGCAGAAATGGAAATACTGGGGAAGTCCCACCAATAATTTGCTCAAAGACCCTGGACCAGTTATTTGAGTTTGAAATTAGAGACAGATTTTTTTGGTTTTTATTCCATTTTATTTTGGTATTGGGGTGAGGGGAGGGAAGCTGGGGGCTGAATTTTTAAAGCCATTTTAGGCAAGTGTGAGGATGTTCCTTTGACCTTCTGGACACTCGTTTTTTAGGGCTGGTGTTGTCTGTTTATGACATAAACTATCATTTTCATCCCATAGACCTAATCAGAGGAGAAAGTATAACAACAAAACACAAGTCTTAAGCCTTGGTGTTCTTGTCCTAAGCAAGTGATCATCTCTGGAGCCCAACATTGTAGCAGAAATGGAAATACTGGGGAAGTCCCACCAATAATTTGCTCAAAGACCCTGGACCAGTTATTTGAGTTTGAAATTAGAGACAGATTTTTTTGGTTTTTATTCCATTTTATTTTGGTATTGGGGTGAGGGGAGGGAAGCTGGGGGCTGAATTTTTAAAGCCATTTTAGGCAAGTGTGAGGATGTTCCTTTGACCTTCTGGACACTCGTTTTTTAGGGCTGGTGTTGTCTGTTTATGACATAAACTATCATTTTCATCCCATAGATCTAATTAGAGGAGAAAGTATAACAACAAAACACAAGTCTTAAGCCTTGGTGTTCTTGTCTTAGGCAAGTGATCATCTCTGGAGCCCAACATTGCAGCAAAAATGGTAATATTGGGGAAGTCACACCAATAGTTTGCTCAAAGAGAATATTAGAGATTTGACTCTGGACCACTTAGTTGAGTCTGAAGTTGAGGACAGATTTTTTTGATAGTGTTTTTTTTATTTTGGTATTGGGGTGAGCGGAGGGAAGTTGGGGGCTGAATTTTTAAAGCCCTTTTAGGCAAGTGTGAGGATGTACCTTTGGCCTTCTGGACACTCAGTTTTTAGGGCTGGTGTTGTCTGTTTATGACATAAACTATCATTTTCATCCCATAGATCTAATTAGAGGAGAAAGTATAACAACAAAACACAAGTCTTAAGCCTTGGTGTTCTTGTCTTAGGCAAGTGATCATCTCTGGAGCCCAACATTGCAGCAAAAATGGTAATATTGGGGAAGTCACACCAATAGTTTGCTCAAAGAGAATATTAGAGATTTGACTCTGGACCACTTAGTTGAGTCTGAAGTTGAGGACAGATTTTTTTGATAGTGTTTTTTTTATTTTGGTATTGGGGTGAGCGGAGGGAAGTTGGGGGCTGAATTTTTAAAGCCCTTTTAGGCAAGTGTGAGGATGTACCTTTGGCCTTCTGGACACTCGGTTTGTAGGGCTGGTGTTGCCTTTTCATGACATAAACCATCATTTTCATCCTATAGATTTAATTAGAGGAGAAAGTATAACAACAAAAGGTGTAGAAAACAGAAGTCTTCAGCCTTGGTGTTCTTGTCCTAAGCAAGTGAGCACCTCTAAGGCCCAATGTTGTAGCAGAAATGGAAATATTGGGGAAGTCATACCAGTAATTTGCTCAAAGAGAATATTAGAGATTTGACTCTGGACCACTTAGTTGAGTCTGAAATTGTGGACAGATTTTTTTGGTAGTGTTTTTTTATTTGTTTTGGCGTTGGGGTGAGGAGAGGGAAGTTGGGGGCTGAATTTTTAAAGCCCTTTTAGGCAAGTGTGAGGATGTAAGTTTGGCCTTCTGGGCACTCAGTTCATAGGGCTGGTGTTGCCTCTCATGACATAAACCATCATCTTCCTCGTATAATTATAATCTAATTAGAGGAGAAAGTATAACAACAAAAGGTGTAGAAAACAGAAGTCTTCAGCCTTGATATTCATCTTAAGCAAGTGAGCATCTCCAAAGCCCAACATCGTAGCAGAAATGGAAACATTGGGGAGGTCACCCCAATAATTTGCTCGAAGAGAACATTGTAGGTTTGACCCTGGACCACCAGAGTTTGGGGTTTTTGACGTGGACTGGAATTGGAAGGAGACAATTGTGTTACAGGCAGCACTTGTGGAACCAAACCAGTGACAATGTTGGTGCTGGATACTGAGATGAAATGCTTGGAAATGGGGATTTCAAGATCTCAGAGGTTCTTCTGCTAAAATGTTGGGCTGGGACATCCTCAGTCTCGCTGTGATTTCCTGATCAGTCACTGCCAGTGACTCTTCTCCCCAGTCAAGATTTTTTTTTTTTTTTTAATATGTGTTTGGGCTCTGAAAGTCAAAGGGAACAAACCCCACCCCTCTGAGAGAAATCTGTCCCCCCAAAGCGATAAGAACGTAGGTGTTGGTAGAATATTTGGGGGACTTCAACTGCAGGCCCCAGTTTTAGAAAGAAAGGGTTTAAATATTACCAGTGTAAAGTTCAGAACCGCAGCAGCCGTGAAAACGAAAATAAACCACGATGCACTTATTGCAGAGCCCAGACATGTTCAGTCTCACATGATTCATCCTAAAACCCCCCTGCCAAGGAATGGCAACATCTCTGGAAGAGTGGATGAGCTGCTGAGATGGGGTTCAGGCACTGCTGGTGGCTTCTCGAGCGTTGCTGTGGGGCAGTGCAATCAGAATTATTTTTACAGCCACCTGCAAAAGTTACACGAGAAAAAGGATATTTCATTTAATCTTATGGCAAAGAGGGGAAGCAACTGCTGTTTCAGCTGTAAAAAAACCCAAAGGAAACACGACAGGAATATTTTAAAAATTGAGTTCCTTTGGTTGCTTTATTATAGGGACATGTAAACCAGCAAGGCATTTATTCCCAGTGTTATTTTCAGTGCCTCCTTCTATTGGACACGCCGAAGAACATGCCAAATTGATGTTATTCTGAGAGGGTTTTCTGCTTTTTTGGGGTGGGTTATTCTTATTTTCTTCTTTAGAAAACATCTCACATCCTGGCTTTTAGTGCAAAAATACCCCACTCTTTATAAACAGCCATTAGAGCGGGGAAATACGTGAAAGATGCACTTAAAATAAAGTTGGGAGAAGGAGGGAGCGGGATGTTCTGAGCCGGTATGAATTTCCAGAGCTGCACTGAAGCCGATGGAGCCCTGACAATTTACAGCAGCTCCAGGGGCTGCCCCAGGGACTTTTAAATATTTAGTGTCTCCTTTTATTTTTAAAAGGACTGGCATCGCTGAATAAGTGCGGGTTTGAGGCAGGGGGAACGTTGGAATGTAGAAACACTTAGAGCTGCTATTCAAATAGATCTGCCACTTCCAGCTCTTCTTGTTGGGCAATTCCAGCCTGGGAACAGGAACTTCCCGGCACACGCTGGAACTGCAGGAGGAAATGCAGGCACTTGGAAATTTTCCTATCTGAAAAAGGTTTTTTGTTTTTTTTTTTTTTTTTTGTCTAACTGCTCATTTTTATATTTTTGTAAAATATAAAAGCCACTTTTATATTTTAAACTGCCTTCAACGAGTTCAAGTATTTTATTTAAATTAGTATTACTTTTTTTTAAATTTTATTTTTAATTCCTTCTGATTTTTTTTCAGAGCAAGGGCTGTTTTTNATTATTATTATTATTATTATAAAAGTGTATAAATACATGCTTAATCTGAAGGTCTTATCATCACTGAAACAAATGCAAGTGCCAACCTGAAAAACATCTCTTCGGATCCTCACTGGGATCTAAGTGTGTTCAGCTTTTGGTTTTTCATTTAGCCTTGAAGTTTAAACTTAAGTTGAGCATAAAACTTAAATATTTAATGATCAAAAAATCAGTTATTGGAACAGAACAAACCATTAGGCTGCTTGCAGTCAGTTCTAACCCCTTTTGAGGGACTTTTAACCCCCCGTTACACGCGGTGCTCGTGCCTGTAGTGACATTATGACATCTGTTAATCACTTATTGTATNTTTTTTTTTTTTTTTTTTTGTCTAACTGCTCATTTTTATATTTTTGTAAAATATAAAAGCCACTTTTATATTTTAAACTGCCTTCAACGAGTTCAAGTATTTTATTTAAATTAGTATTACTTTTTTTTAAATTTTATTTTTAATTCCTTCTGATTTTTTTTCAGAGCAAGGGCTGTTTTTAAAGTCTGTTAAACTTTTGCTGCTCAGCTGCTGCATGTGCAAGGAGCATCACCCATGTCAATGGGTGATGGGTATATAAAAATATAGGTATATAAATTAAAAGAAAAATATATTGTCTCTTGATTTTAAAATTATTTTAAAATTAATTATTATTNTATGTGCTCAGAGATTTAACATAGTAGATACCAAAATTTATTATTATTATTATTATTATAAAAGTGTATAAATACATGCTTAATCTGAAGGTCTTATCATCACTGAAACAAATGCAAGTGCCAACCTGAAAAACATCTCTTCGGATCCTCACTGGGATCTAAGTGTGTTCAGCTTTTGGTTTTTCATTTAGCCTTGAAGTTTAAACTTAAGTTGAGCATAAAACTTAAATATTTAATGATCAAAAAATCAGTTATTGGAACAGAACAAACCATTAGGCTGCTTGCAGTCAGTTCTAACCCCTTTTGAGGGACTTTTAACCCCCCGTTACACGCGGTGCTCGTGCCTGTAGTGACATTATGACATCTGTTAATCACTTATTGTATTCATAAATACCACCTCAGCCTGGAGTGTGCCCATACTGCTGTTCATTTCTGGCTGGCAAATCCAGAAGGGATCACAGGGAGCCAAGTGCCAAAGTCCAGCTGGAACCAGCCAGGACTCGGGCACCCAGTTCCCTTAATTCTTCTCCCTTCCGCAATGCCCAGCCGGAATTTTCACCCTCCCAGAGCCCTGAGGGTCTGCTGGCAGATTTTAGCTGCTTTCTCTGCTGTGAGAAAATTAGGGTTTTTAATTCTGCTTTTCTTTCCCCCTCTCCAGTCGGTGCTGCGAGAAGAAAAGTTGCGGCAACAGAAACGAGACCCCGTCCGACCCCGTGATCATTGACAGGTAGGAGACCAACCCCCAGAATTCCCACAGAAGCTTCCCAGAATTGCTGTTCCCTCCCTGAGGACCTTTCTTTGCCGGTTGTCTGTCGGTGTCTGCCCTTTGACAAAGCTGATGTTCGTTTTATTTTCAACGGGGTTCCGCGTGTGTCGTTTTTCCTGGGGCCAAATATTCCACGTGTGCGCCCGGAACGTGTTCTGCTCACCAGGGGTGTGTGATCCAAGTGGAGATATAAACCTTGGAGCAACCTGGCAGCTTCAGTGATGTTCCTTAAGAAAAGACCCAATATTCCTGTGGAAATGTGGGGAGGAAGGAAGGAAGGGGTGAAGGCAAAGGTGCAACACGTCAGGGGGGGTTAAAACTGGCAGCCCTGGGGACTGCGAACAATTTTAAGCGGCTCCAAGTATTGCTCAGTTCCAGGTCTAGGTTGTCCTGCCAGTTTATAGGTAAGAGCATCGATAGGGGAGAGCAGCAGTTTGCTAAATCATGACCTGGTACATTAAAAGTTGTGTTGGGTGTAGGAAAACTTGCCTGGCTCAGAAGTGCTCGAGATGTGGAGCCCAGCAAGGTTCAAAGAGGAAAAGCCAGAATAGGCAGAGCTGCTTCAAAAAAGAGCACAACAACCAGGGGCTCCAGAAGGAGAAGAGTAAATAAGGAAGAGCCAGGGAGAAAATGTTTCCCCCCAGATTATTCTGCAGTAACTGTTGAAAGAGTTCCTTCTCCCTGAAGCAGCTGGTACAAGGGGCCAGTGGAGAGTTGCTGCTGGAGTGGATTGATTGTGGATTCAGTTTTTATGTCTGTCTGTGTCTGGTGTGTTCCATCTGCAGCCTAACAAACATTATGTGTCCTGGTATTGCTTGTGAATTTTCCTTGGCATTCAGAACGGTCAGGCTGGTTTGAATAAAGACCTACAATTGTTTCCTCAACTTTTTCATCGTGGTAAATCTAAATAATTTTGGAACTCTGCTGTGATGGGGTTCTTCCACTCCCTTTGCCCCCATGACTTTCCCTTTTAATTCTGTATTTACAAGTTGTGGTTGGGGGGCCAGAGCTGGAGCTGGGCTGTTTGTGTGGGTGCAGGGGGCAGTTTGCTGACTAGAAGCACAAGTCCAAGACGTGCCATCCTGACCTTTCCTATGAAATTTCCAGCTTATTTTTGGCTGTGTTGATGTTTGCTATGAAATCTGCGTTTGGGAACTTTCCAGCCTGAAGTCTGAATTTCGTGAGACTCGAAACAGGGTGATGTCAGGCACCATCTTTGCCTGTGAGTTAAGACCAGGAGAGGGGGAGTTCCTGCCACCACCTGAATTTTTGTCACCCCTAGCAAGCTGCCCAGCCTTGTGCAAAACGGAGGTGCTGGTGCTTTCTGTGAGGGTTTGAGATCTGCTGGTGTAAAAGGCAATGGGAGGGAAACTATGAGAAACAACGGGGTTATTCTTTTTAACAGCTGCGGGCAAAAGGTGCATCACAAGGGACCCGAGCGCTCAGTGAGTCCTAAACCTTTCCTAAGTTCTGCTCTAAGCCCAGAACCTCTTCCTAACTGCCCTGCTAACAGCAACGGGCATTCCCTTGGCATGGAAGCATCCTCTAGGTTCAGGCTGGTGCTTTATTTGTGTGTGTTGGGTCTGCCCTTTCACCCCTCCGTGTGTGTCTCAGTTGCAAGTGGAACCCGGAGCTCAGCAAGGGCAGATGAGGGAAAGAGGGGAGACAGCCTGATAAAGCTGCTCCACTTGGGTTTAAAGGCAACCCCTCAGTCAGGTCCAGGCCACAGAGGAAGGAAATGACTCCAGATCTGCTCTCTGCAGGTGACATGGCTTAGTGAACAGTGTGCTGAACAACAGCTGAACTCAAATCCGAATATTTTCCTTTTTTGACCACCGACCTGTAGTGCAGCGTCGAGCAGCGACTCCTTCTTCTGTCCAGTTATTTCTGTGCAGCACTTTCTGTTCCCCCTCTTTACCCAGTTAAACAAGGCCTGAGCAGCACTGCTTTTACTTATTGGGGAAGGGGTGGACCTTATATGGCTTCTTTAAAGGAAAACTTCTGTACTTAAGGACTTGGTGGCCGGTGGAATCATATTTCTGAAATGCAATTTGCACCCCCTGCCATCGTGTGGGTCACTAAATAAGATTTTCAGTTGATTATTTCTTTCATGGTTTTTTTTTTTTTTAAATTTATTTTGAAACAAAAGACAGGTTTTCTTTAAGTAATAATTGGAGTGAAGGTGGGTTTTCTTCTCTCTTTGAAACGGTGGGTAAATGTAAAAAAAGCGGCTGCTACGTTCTGACAGGTCCCTGGAGCAGTGAAAAAAGCGAAGTGGGGAGAGAGGGGAGGGCAAAAACACCTCTGTGTGGTGCAGAGCTGTGTCTAAACAGAGTGTGCACAGTGAAATGGGACCAGGGCTTTCATGGAAGAGGATCCCAGCATCACTGAGGCTGGAAAGACCTCCGAGGTCATCGAGTTCAACCACTAGCTGAGCATAATGCCACCAGCAGCCCAGTGATTTCTCCTTTATTTGTTTCTCTCCCCACTTTTTTGTGCTTCCAAAGGCCAGTTCTTAGACTGTTGTGTTGGGTTCCCTGTTCATGCTGGAGGCAGACACAGCTCCCCGGTGCTCACCAAGTCCAGGGGACTTGTATCCCTGTCCGGAAAGGAAGAAACAGTTCAGTGGGAAAGAAATGTCAGCCACACTGTTGTTGTTGTTGTTGGGTTTTGTTTCTTTTTTTTTTTTTCCTTCTCCTTGAAAGAATTCCAAAAGTTCTGATGCTGAGTCAAGCATTTCTGCAGCGACCTTTGCTCTGGGGACTGGATTTAGACCCGAAGGACCTCGCGGTTATTTTCCCACTCGCTCTTGGAAACGGGGACGTTTCCGTACGAAAAGGAGCTTCTTCACCCAAATTTAGCCCCGTGCCCTCTCCCCCAGACAAGGATCTGTAGGATGCACTGGAATCTTTAGGTTCCTGTGGTGTTCTGAGTCGGAACTGCAGGGTAACCCCGACCAGAATCTGGTGTCACAGCGATGGCACAGCTCAGCTCCTGCTGTTGCAGACAGTAAAACCCACCAACACGGAGCTCCCCTGGAGCTGAAAGCATCCCCATAAAACACGCAGGGGATTGCACTGTTAACCCAGAACCGTTTGCTCTCCAGCTTTTTTAGACAACATGAGCCACGATCAGTCCCCAAAACCTCGCAACAAGCTCTAACTTTGTGTCCAGAAGCCAATTTAATCCCAGCTAGAGGGGCTGTGGTGTGTTCCCGGCGTGGATCACAGCACTGGTGGGTTCATCCCGCCCTCCTGCTTGGTTTTCGAAACCGGTGCCTGCGGAATTTGGGAGGTTTAAGAGACTTCAGAAACGTAAATGTTATTTTTTCCCACCCCCCAGCCCCTCATGGCTCAAGTGGTGGTTCTTGAAGTCCCCTGTAGCTCCTGGAAGTCAGAGCGTGAACTTGGTGTGCTGATGTGTCTTTTATTGAAAGCGGGGAAAGGGATTTGAAGTGCAGGGATTGGAGGGCTTTTGGATAGAAGGGTGGAAGCTCCTTCTTTTAAAGATGATACTTCCAAATGAAAACTGCATTTTCTCAAGCCTGGATTAGAATTATTTAGTTTGTTGCCTTTCCCACCCCAGTCATGCAAATAACAAGGAAATTGGTGTTAGGGTTAAGAGGTCGTGGATGCTAGAAATGAACTTAATTCCTCGTTTTGCTGCAGATTTTCTCTCTCATTTTAGGTGATCTGTGTGGCTTTGGGTAGAAATTCCCCATTCCTCAAACGGGAACGATCGTTTGATTTTTGTTTCCTTCGTGTTTCTTGAAGATTTCAGCTCTTTAGAGAGGGTCATTCTGTGTGCTTGTTACTCCTCGTGCTTTAATGAGTTTACTGAGACTGTGATCTAATTGAAGCCTCCAAGGTCCTGGGGAGAATTGGGTGACTTTTTTTTTGTTGAACAGTTTATTTGCCTTTTTTTTTTTTGCCTTTATCCCTCCCTTTCTAATAGAGAGAAACAGTCTTTGGGCTTGTGGAACAAAGTCATTTAGCTCAGATGCTTTCACAACCCGAGACCCCGAGTCCAATCCCTCCTACTTTTATCCTAAACTCTTCCTGATTGTCCTGTAAGTTTAATGTGTGTTGCTACCACATTTTAGCTATTTATTCACCGTGACTTGTTTATTTGTTGTGTGTGGTTACCACATTCTACTTGTTTATTTGTGGTGGGGCAGGTGGTTGGGGTTGGAGTGGATCGTTGGGACGGGGGGAACGTCCCTGTGGCTTGGGATGTGCTCTGCCCAGCGAGGGCCAGGGCAGCAGGAGGGTCAGCATTGCCTGGCACCAGCTGAGCACTGGGCACACTGGTTTCAGTGGGTGGGGAGCTGCAGCACCCACCGGCTGACACGTGCTGTCAGCGTTTAGGGGTTTGTGGTTATCATTTGAAAACAAAACAAAACGCTCCAAACCACGAGCACGGCTGGCAACTCGTCAGCACCTCTGTGCAGGAGCAGAAGAGCCTGGGTGACATTCCTGTGCCCTGGGGGTCCAACCCTGCCCGTGGAAACGGGGCACAGTGGGTGGAGGTTCCCTGCCCTGCTGGTCCCTGCCCTGCCTGCTGGATGGACAAACAGAGGAGGGAGCTCTCCCTGGAGCCCTGGCGCGTTTCTCAGGCCCTAAAGCTCACTCTGCAAAGGCAGCTGTTGCCACTCAGACCCTGTGCCCTGCAGTGTTCAAGTGCTCTGTGTGAGGTGTCCACGTTAACAGGGCTGGGCCTTATGTGGGGGGTGTGTGTCCCTCCATCCACAGTTCCCTTTCCCTAAAAATGGCACATAGATTATCTTCCATTTGGGAGGATCTAACTTGGCATAAGTGCAGAATTCTGGCCATCCTGGTTCTTTTCCTCTTTTCTTTTTTTTTTTTCCCCACCCCGCTTCTTTTCTCTCAATCTCAGCCACCTGAAAAAGACCTTATCTCTTCCATCCGGGATTTATCCCTTCCATCCATCATCCCTTTATCCAGAATAGATGCTATTTTGGGCTGATCCCCAAAACCACTGGGTAACACAGGGTTATTTCCCAGTGCCCAGGGGGCAGAACAGCCTGGATGGAGGGGCCTGGATCACATTCCCGCTGACCCGGGCTTGCCCTGTCCCCTCAAGTCCCACAGATCCCTGCCTCAGTTTACCTTTAATCCTTAGCAATTTACCTGGCTGTGGAAAGTGGTTTCAGGCCCTCACACGGGAGCTCTTGTTTTCATTTCTCGTGTTTGTGCTGCCGGGAGGATTTAACCCCCGTGGCAGTGTCCGGTTGTCCTCGCTCTGCTCCGTGCTCCTTGTGAGCCTCTCAAGGTGGAGGAAATGCCTCAAATCTGTTGCTGCTCTTGGGGGGAAAAAAACCCAGGAGCCACAACCAGCTCAACTCCCTGTGTGCTCCAGTTCCCCCCTTCCAAGCCCCCAAAAAGCCACAATGATCCCTCCTCTTGTCCTAGGGAGTCCAAGCCCTTTGTTCACTGCTAAACCCCGCTCTCCTGCAAAGAGCTGCTGTTGTGCCATCTGTCTCCTTATGAATTTTTTAGTAGACTGGATGTTTGTGGGGAGTCAGTAACTCGAAGTGCACTATCCCAGCCGTTTGACAAGCGCTTCTCTTAGTGCCTGATTTGTTTGTTTGCTTCTTCACCCGCCCTTTAAGGCAAAAAGAAAATTCTTTACTAGTTTGCTGTCCAAAACATCTTGAAATTTTTGATGTGTACAAACACTTAGAGCTTGTGAATGGACTAAACCGGAGATTAGCTCGTGTCACTTCATGTTTTTCATTTCACATCGACAGACAACAGACTTTCCAGCAAGCTGGCGAGTCAAAAGAACATCTCTAAACATCTTTTTGAGCGTGCTGGAAAAACGAAAATGGACTGGTTTGGTCTGTGGAAGTCCTGGGTTCTGCTCCCTGTGTTTTTCTAGCCATTCACAGAACCTGTTTAACTATAAACCACATGTGCACCAGCTTTTCTCTGGTAACTCGAAGATCCGTGTGCTGAGAATTGACGCGTGGGAATACGGTGGTGACGTGGAAAACTGTGGCAGTTACAGTGGAGATTGTTTCGGAGGGATTTGAAAAGTTACTCTCCCCCCCAGACTGTTGGTTGCTGAGGGTGTTGCTGGTTCAGCAAGGAAGCAAGGAATAAAGGAGTTTAAATCCCTGCTGATTTCAGGCTCAGATTTATTGGGGAATTAAACAGAACTGGAACCTCCTTTCCTCTGTTGTTTTGTACACGTGCACTCTTGACCGTGTGCTGTCACTGTGACTGTGCAGCCCTTTCATCCTGGGCACCTCACCCGAGAGATGCTTTTGGGGATCTGTTGTGGGGATAAAAAAAAAGAAAAAAAAGTAGTTGGTGGGACTCTCAACCAATATTGATCCCTTTAGGTCCACGACATCTGTAGCTGGAACAGCCAGCACGTGTCCTGGTTTGAGAACTGCAAGGGAAACATGGGGAAGTCTAAGCAAGGACATATTATACAATTTAAAGAAACATAATCTGACTGTTGCTACTGCTGCCTGGAAGCCTTAAGAAAATAAGCCCAATGAAGACAAGGCCCAAAGGATTTTAGCAATTCTGCATAAATCAGATAAGCTTGCATGATGCTCTAGAGCAGTCTGGACACAAGCATGGATGAATTCCAATCTTGTTAGATTAGTTGTGCTTTAGTTGAGATAAAAACACTGATGGTGCTGGCTGGGTAAATCCTGCCTGAGCAAGGCAAAGCTCTGAGCAGAGTTTAAACAACAGTGCAGGAAAAATCCCTGGTCCCTGGTTTTAAACTGGAGCGAGGACATGGAGGGGCTGCAGAGGCAGCTGACCCCAGGACAGAGAGAGCAGGGTGAGGAGCCACTGGAATCAATGGGCTTGGTAGCAGTGGAAAAGGGAATGGAATACAAGTTTCCCATGAACTAGAGCACCTCTGGGAATAGAAGCTGGGGATAAAGTCACTGTGCAAACAGCGCAGAAGAAATTCTGAGCATGTAGAGCAGTCATGTGTGACATGGGACCTCCACAACTCAACCCTTTGGAAACGGGTCTGTGTTTGCCCGGGTCCATCTGCACCCATCGGTGAAAATGCCAATATTCCAGAGTATTTGCATCCCAATCAAAGCATCCTCTGTGTATTTATGACCTGAAATACTCTTCCTTATCACTTCTGCATTCCTCTCGGCCTCTGTCTAGACCCGGTTTTATGGACTTGTCACTTCATCCGCCCCAACCTTTTTTTGTTGCTGCCTCTCGCTTTCCTTTTGAACCTTTTGGTTCTCTCCATCCCTTCCTTGGGTGTTTCTCTCACCATCTGTTTTGGGGGGGGGGAGGATCTCCTAGACTTTCTGCCCTGAAAACATCCCAGGGTTTCAGCCTCTCTGAAGCCAGAGCTTCACCCTCGAAGGAGTCCTCCCAATTCATGTGTTCCCGCTTTCAGGAATCCTCCCAATTAGTGTTTCCTGCTTCCAGAAAGCGTATGAAATTATTTGTCCTGCTTGGAACATCACCCAAAGTCCTTACAAAATGAAGGCAGGACTGAGACTGAAAATACATAATGGATATCTGAAGCTGGCTGAAGTCAGCTGGAGATATAATTTTAAAGCTATTAAGGGTTTACATGGCCTGCCCGAGATGATGTAGGAGGCAGAGTTTGTGACACAGCGAGGAGAGGAATCCAAGTCACGTGTGTTCCACCACGGAAGCACGTCCTGGAACTGCACTTCCTCCCTGCAGCTGTAATTCATATTACCCTTTTTCTCCCTGATTTGGATCTCCAACATGCTGCTGTCGTCCATCCCACCTTTCTTTTTTCCTTCTTTACCCTTCATTTTCTTTTTCCTTTTTTTCCACACCTCCTCTGCTAATTTCCTTCACAAATAAATGCTGATTTCTCCGTGGGTTTTCCACTTACAGCTCCACATTTGGTGGCTCTCCCTTCAAGTGGAGTCCACGGAGCTTGTAAATTGTGTTGGATCAGTGAGCCCATAATGAGGCTTCTAAGTCCAAACAGTGCAAGTCTGCTGGGATTTTATTGTTCATAAAGCTCCTTCCCTGGGGAGTGATAGAGCCATTAGGTGTGTGCTGTGTTTAATATTTGGCCATGACAGGAAGCAATAATTTTCTATCTTTTACTGTGGCTCCTGAGTTGTTTTTAAGCACTCAGCTTATTTGAGTCTCAGGGACTGGGAGCCCATTAGGCAAAAGGCTCTTCCCTGCGTGGGTTTGGGTCTTCCTTCAAAGGCTATTTCAAGAAAATAAAGTAAAACCAAGTGGCATCTGATTGTTCTGTAGTGGCTTGGAACCCACTGTCCCAGGAGCTCCACTGACAGGAGTTGACAGAAAGTTGTTTTCCCCACACACTGGCATTTCTCACGCTGAATTGGAATTTATTTATTTTTTTTTATTATTTTTATTATTTGTCACAGCAGAGAACAACCACTGTTTATAGGGGTTCAATCCCCTGCATGGGCCGTTCGCCTGAGAGCTGGACCCGATGATCCCTGTGGGTCCCTTCTGACTCAGAGTATCTGTGATCCAATATGTTATGGGTTTGGGTATTTATCTGGCACAAATCCACATCAACTCTTCACTTAATTGTGGCAGAAGCAGGAGCAAGGTTGTGTTCAAATATTCTGGAAGTCGTTTTATGTATTTATGTATAAACAAAACAGAACAAAAAAAATAAAACCAAAAGCATGGACAAATTTTGGGCGTAGCCTGTGGGGAGCTGCTCCTCTGACAGTCCTTCCCTTGCGTTCCCAACGCTTCCCTCGAGGAGCCAGTCAACCTTCTCCATGGGACGTGCCACCAGCGGAGACGTTGCACACTTCTTGTGCTTCCCACCCTTGCTGCTTCTCAGCCTGGTTATTGCAGGTGTTCCCTTGCTCTAGTTTTCACTCCAGGGGAGAAGTTTTCCACCGCCTTCTTTTCCTGCTGGGTCCTTGCCTTGGTCTCTGCAGTTCTGTGCGGGAGACTCGTGTCAGAAAGGGGGAAAAAAAATAATCACCTTGCTCAGGACTGGGCTGGGAAACCACCAACAGCACAAGGTACCTTTGCATCACGTCAGAAACACAAGCTCCTTTTCCAAACCAAACCTTAGAGGATGATCCTCGAGTGTTTGAAAAGAGGTGACACGGGAAGGGTAATTGAGGAGGTGTTTAAAGGGTGAACACACGAAATCATGGCATAAAGAAATCACCCTTTAAGGCCTGGAGTGCTGATGCACAGAACGGATTTAACTGTTTTTTAAGAGGTGTGTTCAGGTTTTCTTGGGCAGCGTTGAGAAAAAAGTTATTTCAAGTGGATCCCGGCTCGGCAAAGCAAGCAGCGCTGGGTATTATAAGGAGCATGCATGTAATGATTTCATTTAAACTGAGTCCTGAAAAGTGAAATGGCGAAGATTTGATATCTGGGCTTCTGGTTCCTTCCACATTTATTGAGTTTCTGTAAGAAACTACAGTTCTTGAAGCTTCTTTTTTTTTTTTTTGGAAAAGATGAAACTTGGGATTCTCACGTTCACTTGAACCTAAAACTAAAAGCTCTGATTTGGATGATTGATTAAGCTGAGAGGTGCCTCCTTTCTGCCATTGGTCAAAATGTTAATGCCATTTATCTCAAGTTTTTCCTGTGCACAGCTTGAAAGGATTCTTGAATTTTTGGCTGCGGGAGATTTCCCTGGGCCCTCAACTTGGTTGTGCTGGATTCTGATTTGGATTCTGAGTCTTGAATAGAGATCTTTTCCAACTCCCTGCTCTCCTCGGGAATGTGGGTACTCAGCACCTTGGAGAAAAGGAAGGAGGACTTTTACAGTTCAACCCCCGCCAGTAAAACCCCTTCTCCTTGATGCTGACAAAGTGTCTGCTCAGTCAAAATTCCTCTGCTAAAGAGGGGGGAAAAAAGTACCCAGTGTTGTGTCAGGGTCGCTTGATGACATAGAACCTCAAAAAAAAAAAAATATCCTCTGGGGTTTTTTTGGTAAAGGGGGTTTTTTTTTTTTTTGCTTTTTTCTCTCCCTCCTTCCCCTTTATCTCAAGCATTTTCCCAGCATTCCTTCAGGGGACATCTGGTTCTCTCATTTTCCTGCTTTACTTCGGTGCCTTCAAAAAGTGTCAGTCCTTTCTCTTCAGCCAAACAACACAAGCAGGGCAGTAGCCCTGCCCAATAAATTGCCTAAAATGTGTATTAGAAATACATATATAAAACCCCCCAGTTTTATATCTATATATGTAACAGTTACACATATGATTATATAGAATGTATATATTTTATATATATAAT
>VXAY01007405.1:530833-586515 GCA_013399855.1 Oxyruncus cristatus | reverse complement strand
TAATAATAATAATAATAGTTGAAACCAAAGATTAAAATAAGACAGAAATCCTGGGGGTTAGGGAATAACAGGGTGTTTGGCTCCTCAGTTCCTCCCATAAATCTCTTTGCATGAGTTCAGTGATCACGAGCTGTCAGGTACAAAAGGGTTTGGCTGCTGTTTGGAAAGAAATAAATTGGTGGGATTAGAGGTCGTGCCAAGTATTCGGGGCTTTCGGAGGCACTGCAGCTGGACTGGGAGCAGCTGGTGGGGTTGGTTCCCTCCTGAAGGTGCTGCTGTGTCATTTTTGGGGGATGTATGTGGTGGATTCTCCGTCCCTGGAGGTGTTTAAGATGAGGCTGGACGTGGCACTGAGTGCCATAGTCCAGTAACCGCGGTGGGGTTGGATCAAGGGTTGGACTTGATGACCTCAGAGGTCCTTTCCAACCCGTCTGATTCTGTGATTCTGTGATAGAGGGGACTGGGATGGGGAAGGGGGAGCCCTGCGAGCCTCTCGCAGCCGGGAGCAGGTGCCCAAACTGATTTAGTCTCCGCTGTGTGTTGTTCGAGGGGGGGGTCAGGGTAGAAAACGTGCGCGGGGAGGGGGGTCCGGGCTCGGCGTGGCCGCGTTTTAACACCCCCTCTTGCTAAGCAGGAGGCCGGCTCGGGATGCTGCGTTCCGGCCCGGGGAATGAATGCGGGCGCTGTGCGGTGTCAGCGAGCTGTCAGCGCGGCTTTGCAGGGCTGGGCGCTCTCCCGGAGCTTTCCTGCCGGCTCCGGAGCGGCCGCAGCCACTAGGGAGCTGTCTTTAGCTCGGATTGCAGCCCGAGCTCCCTACACCCACGGCAGCCCGCACCCGCTGGCTTTTCCTGCAAGAGTCTGTCAAGCCGGGGGGTGTTTGGAGAGTTGTGGCTCCCCAGCGCTGGTGTCACATCTCTGCCAGTTGGGTGGTGCGTCTTCATAGAGACCAGCTTTCCCACCTCGGTGGTATTCCTGTTTGGATAGAATCATGGGATCACAGAATAATAGAATCATAGAATCATAGAGTCATAGAATCATAGAATAATAGAATCATAGAATCACAGAATCACAGAATTATAGAATCATAGAATCACAGAACCACAGAATTGTAGAATTATAGAGTCACAGAATCATAGAATCACAGAATCATAGAATTATGGAGTCACAGAGTCATAGAATCACAGAATCAGATAATCACAGAATCACTGAATCATGGAACCAGAGAATTATAGAATCATATAATCACAGAGTCATAGAATTATAGAATCACAGAATCATAGAATCACAGAATAATAGAATCAAANATAATCACAGAATCACTGAATCATGGAACCAGAGAATTATAGAATCATATAATCACAGAGTCATAGAATTATAGAATCACAGAATCATAGAATCATAGAGTCACAGAATCAGATAATCACAGAATCACTGAATCATGGAACCAGAGAATTATAGAATCATATAATCACAGAGTCATAGAATTATAGAATCACAGAATCAGCTGGGCTGGGAAAGACCCTTGAGATCATCAAGTCCAACCCTTGATCCCACCCTGCCGTGGTTGCCACACCATGGCACTGATGCCACATCCAGTCTCACCTTAAACACCTCCAGGGGGTAGAGAATCCACCACTTCCCTGGGCAGCCCATTCCAATGGCTGATTACTCTCTCTGTAAAGAATTTCTTCCTAATATCTTTAGATGTGTATCTAGGTGGGTCTTTAGAGGGGTAATATCTGCAGATGGGTATTTAGGTGGGTAATATCTAACCTAAACCTCCCCTGGCAGAGCTTAACACCAAGCTCTCTTAACCTGACTTCCCCCCCTGGCCCTGTGGTGATCTCTGTCTCACAAGGAATTTGGGAAGAGTTGCCAAATTCTTTGTCCCTTCTCGGAACTGGGGCTTGGCCTTCTAATTTGAGCACTCACTCCTAAGGAAGTTATGGGGAAATGTTACAGCACCACTCCACGAGGAAAATCCCTCCTGTAGGATGTGTCCATGCTCTCTGAAAAGGTGAGACAGCCCTGGTAACACAAATGCAGGAGAAGACATGGAATAACCAGAAAAGCATGAGCCAGGAGCTCCAGTTGTGTTTAACATCCGATACAGCTCCCCTCAACCAAGAAATTTGGTGTCTCTGCTTCAGTATCAATAAGACAGATTTGACTGTTTTCAGCTTCCACGACTAGGAGGGGGGAAAGTGTGAAAGGTAAATAATTTAAAATAATTAATATTTTTAAATTCCAACCCTAATTTAGAAAAAAATGTGACTTGCGGCTCTTCAGCCTGATTCAGGCGCTCATGAACAGCCCCTTCTCAGCCTGCCTTGTTACCACATGACTTTAGAGATGGTTAAACCAGAGCAGTGGTGTCGTGGCTTAAAGCTGGAGCGAGCAGGAAAGAAAGTCTGGAAATGTGCTGTGTGATCTTGTTTGGGGCTTGCAAACCACCCTGGTGAGCAGGTAGGAATCCTGCAGCCCATCTGTTGTGACAGGGGAGGCAGGATACGGTTTCAGGAGGAAGGATGTGAGTGCACTGTGACCTCCCACTCCAAAATGTCATCACCCAACGCTGGGAAGCTGGGGATGGAATTCAGGGCTGGTTCACAGCAGTGTCTGCTGTCAGACCTCAGGGCTCTGGAGTTCCCCTCCAAAGGAGAAATGACTCCATCTGCCCATCGTTCCCAGACAGTGACACCTGATGTGTTTAGGCTTGGAATATAGCGAGGAAAGCTGGAAACTGGGGGGGGGGGAGCTAGAGCTAAATATAGGTATTTATGTACATATTTATATAATAAAATATATGCATGTATGTATTTATACAATAAATAAATAAATAAATTTATATTTATCTGTAAACGTATACCTATGGACAGATAGAAGGTGGTAGTGTTGGAAACTCAGTGGTGCTTTTCATGCCTTTTGAGCACAGATGAGAAACCCTGCACAGGGAGAACCCCTGAACTGAGCTAACAGGAGGCTTATTTTTGCTTGATCAAAATACTCTCCCAGCTTTGGGTCTCAGCCTAATATTTGTCCAGCTGGTACATCTCTATATGGGAAGTAGTCCAAACGTGGCCTCCAGGCAACCGATGTCCAAATTTCTTTTACCAGGGTAACGTCACTGTAAGTAAGTTCAAAAAAAATTTTAATAGAGTGTCAAGTTGAGTAGAAGAACAGAAGAACAGGGTAGTGGTGGCTGTTCCTCACCAAACAGGAGATGGGACTTGTCCCTTGCTGTCCCTCTGGCTCCTTGTTTGCTCTTGCTCAGGTCCTGAGGGGAGGGGGTTTTGTGTCCAGCGCTGTGGGTGGTGACCCCTGGAACACCTGGAACGCCAGAGCTGACCTGGGAAATCATTCCCATCCTTCACACACCACAACAGCTCCTCGGTTCTGGAGCTCTCTTTGCTCTTCCACGACTGGCAGAGCTGGGAGTTCCCGTGTCCTGCACTGGAGGCCCCACTTGGCATTTGAGCTCGTTCCCAGCCGTGGAACGGACGAGTCCAGCACAGCGAGAGCTGGCAAAAAGCACTGGCACGCTGACTATTAATTAAACAGCTGATAAAGTTTCATTTGGCTAATTCTCCCTGCAACAAACCACTAATCATGTCAAAATGGGAACGTTTCTGAGCCCTGCAGCAGGATGGGACTGGAATGACCGGGATTGCTCCGAGTGCAGACCCAGCCCGTCCTCCCACACGCTGCTGCAGGGAGGGAACAACACAGGGACAGCGTTTCCAGAGCCAGAGGATGAGGCTAAAGAGGAAGTGGTGGGTTCTGATGGTTAAATCTTTCACTGAACCCTTCTGGTTTCAGTAAGCAGCTCAGCATCTTTCTAGTTCCTGACAGAAGGAAACTTCCACTCACATGGGTGATAACGGTGATTAGAAATGGTTGGAGGCTGTTTGGTGCTTTGTGTTTGCATAAAACCCCTAAAAATTAACTATCAAAGCTTTCCCCTCTTAGCAAGAAGCTCTTGAAACTTGGAAGTGTGTTTTTAGTTATTGCAGGGGGGAAAACCAACACTTTTTCAGCCAATAAATGTCCAGAAGAAGATGAACAGTTGTACTGCAATACTTGAGGTCTTCTTGAGGAAGGAGCATAACTAGTAATGGAGATAATTGTATTATGACTGCTTCAGAATTTGAAAAGGTTTGGGGGGATCCAGAGACAAAAACAAAGCTAAAATTGCAGGACATGGAGTAGGATTGGTTGACAGTATTTCAGAATGAATTTCATTAGTATCTTTCCTAGTAATAAAAGCACTTTCCAGTTGTTTTTTTTTCATCACCAGCTTGCCGAAATTACCAATTTCGGTGGTTGTGTGCTAATTTCAGGACAACTTCCTTAATAAGAACCACCTTCTTTACAACTTTTGAGCCGATTGAATGGAGCTTTTTGCTGCTGCAAGTGTGAAAAACAACCAGGTTCCCAGCACCCAAACTAATCTGTGGTTGGGACTTCGAGCTGTGTGTTTGGAATGTAAGTACGTAGAATATGAGACCCTGTGATGAGGCTGACTAAGGAGAGGTCAATAATCTCACCTTGGAAGGGCTCCATAGTGCTTTGTGATGGGAAATTTGGACAATGTGGTTCTCTAAGCACAGGCCCGAAGGCAGGAGAACAACTTTTGAGATCTCCTTCCGTGCTGTTTTTCAGAGATTGAGTGCGGTGTAACCTAATTTCCTCCAAAAAAACAACAACAACGCTGAGCGTTCCCGCCTTGGTCGGGGCATTCCTGGGGAATGGAGATTTCTGGGATCCATCTGGCAGCCTGTGTTCCAGGCCAGGCCTTCCCAGATAGCACCGGGGTGGCAGTTTCACGCATGGTTTTACGTGAGGGAAACCATGTTTTTAGGCTGTGCCTCATCCTTCCTCCTCCTCCTCCCCCGTCTCCCCCTGAGCCTCGTGTGGCTGCTTCTCCTCCGAGGCTCAGCCCCAGTTAGACAGAATAAAATAACGAATGCAAGGAGGAGAAAGGAACCCGGGGTTTCTTTTTTAGCATTTCAATTTTATCCCTGTCAAGCGACACTTGAGGAGCTGGAGCCTGTTAATGCTCTCTCCAAGGAGCAAGGTTTCTTTTGAGGCAAGAACTACAGGGAAAATGCAGCAGCAACAACAAAAGTGCACCAGAATTCCCTCAGACCTGGGCACTCTCCAAAGAGCTCTGCCTGTCATAATTTACACACCTTGCCTAATTCAGAGCACATGTCTCAGCTACAACAGGCATTCAGCAGACACGCTGCTGTCTTCCTCTCAGTGGGCCTGCTGTGAGTTTGTCAGCAATGCTGTTAACAATGACAAAGTAGTTCATCAATATATTTCTTTTTTTTTTTCTCTCTTTTTTTCTTTTTTTTAACACCAATATCCCAGAAACAGCAAAAATCTCGTGTGCTGCTCCTGTGCAGCCTTAGGGGGAAACGCAGCAGTAATGGAGCTGCTGCTGGATGCCGAAACCCTGCTCTTTAATCAAGGAATTGGCAGTTTGCCTTTTAATTCTCAGCCCTGGCTGTGGGTCCTTCCTATATCCGAGAGGGATTACCTGGGATTTGGTTCCGTTAGGACAGAGCCCAGAAATCCTGCTGGGCCACGGCCGAGCTGGGAGCAGCACTAAGATGCCTCCGTGGGTTCCAGGCAGAAGCATCGATGTTTTCCAGCCCTTCTGGGTTTGGAAGGGCTGGGATTCAGGGCAGTGTGACCATGACGGAAAAGGAGTAGGAGTTTGTTGTCATTAAGGACTGATGGCTTAACAGCAAAATCAAGTGTAACCGAGAAATGGTTTTGGGAGCTGGAACAGTTTAGTGCTGGGAGAAATGGAAGAGTGTTGAATAAAGATTCTGTCTAGTCTGAAAGTTCTGATGAGACTCCTATGGCACAACGAGCTTGTTTGATCCCGGAGAAACACTGTGAAAGTGGGACTGGATGAAAAGGTGACACAAAGGAATGTAAAACAATCCATGGCATGGACCTGGCACGTGTAAGTTAAGCAGAGAGAATATTCAACGAAATGGGAAGACTGGAGGCAAAGGAAGAAATAGGGTTATTTTGAGGTCTAGTTGGCCCCTGGCGTTTGTTCCCAGTCAATATTACAGAATTCATGGTTATCCAGGTTTATAAATATTCTGCATGGATGTGATACTGAGAATAGAGAGTTTTCTATCAGGAAGGGTGCAGCTAACAGCTTGCTGAGCTCTGATACCAACCAATGCCTCTAAATCAGACATTGCAGGGTTTTCTAGAAGGGCTCATCACAGGATTTGAAGGGTCAGATGTGTCTGACATGGCAACACTCATGATCAGTCTTTGGCAGAGCTGCTGGAAAAGTCTTTTTTAGCAGCAGATTGGAGGAACAAATGCAGTGGGAGAGAGCAGATAAACCAATCCAGAGCTGTGAGCCTTAGAGCTCACCTTATTTCAGCATGAAAATGTAAAGTCAATTAGGTTGATCTCAGCCTCCAGGAGAACAGGCAGACCCTGTGCACCTCTCCCTGCCCAGCTGACGGTCACTGAGGACACGCTGACCCTCTGGGGGTTTACTGGCCAATAAAAGAGGGAACACCACAATTTTCATGCTGCTTTTATGAATTCCTTAATGGCCTTCAGTTTTCAGCTGCTTGGTGGGACGGGTTTTGGTGGTGCTGTGGGATCTCACCAGTCCGTGTGGAACGGGCCAGGCTGGGAAATGCCCCCTCTCTTGGCTCCTAAAGGAACCCTCCCCTCTGCTCACCTCCTCTCTCCCTCTCCCTACTGCTCAGGGAGCTTGGTCTGACTCACGTCTGGCCTTTTCAACATGTGGTAAGAGTTAGGAGGAAGGAAAAAAAGCAAAAAAACCCAAAAACCCAACAAACCCAAAAAACAAAACGTGGGGGAAGGGTAGGATGGGAAGGTTCCACTGAATTTAGTAAGACTGCTTAGAATTTATGCTAAAATCCTACAGGGAAAGTCCACACAAACACACAGACACACACACACACACACACACAGAGTTTTTGCAGGTTCAGAGCCAAGAAGCGTAAAATTTGGGGTGGAGGTGTCAGAAAAGACATGGAGGAAGGGCCTGCAGGTAGAAGGAATGAAGAAAGGGGTGTTAAAAAGAACACAAAGCCAGACCCTTGTCTTAAAGCTGTTGAAGTCACATTCCATTTGATACCAGCGGGGAGTCTGTTTGGGGAGACTGAACTCCCCAACTTTCTGCAGTGTTGGGTGTTTAAGGAAACAAAATCGATGTTGTTCAAGCCAGAGTTGCAGAATCCGCGTTTTCTCCCTCCCATCCATGTTTTTCAGCCCCATGGAAGACAGTTTGGAATCGTTTCTGGGTGAAAAGAGCATTCACAAAGCAGAGCTCAGCTGCAGAGCTTTCAGGCCTGGCTTTGCTTCGTACCCGGCCTTCCCACCGCCCTGTTCCAAAGTTTATGGGAATTGCTCTTGGGGGCACTGCAAAGTCGAGTCTTAGTGTAGGTCCTACAGGGAGAGTTTGTGTTTCCTCTGGATGTCTTAAGGACACATTTGTTGTGTTACCTCTGTGTGGGCTTTTTGGCTGCTCGTGCACTAATTTGTTGACATAAGAATATAACCGGCTTTTCAAGCAGCATCTGCTTGTCTTTCTTCCACGAATTCTGCATATTTTTTTGCTCTGTTTTTCCAAAAGCTGCCGGGCCCACATCCAATAACCTCTCCCCAGCTCTTCCAAAAAAAGTGTTTCCGGTGATTGCCCAACGGCCTGAAGAGGGATGAGAAAAAAAAGGGACTGATCTGCATGAGGGTGACTGATTGATTGTAGGAGCACAATAAAATTGGAAAAACTAAGCTCTCCCTCCCCAGGAAAAACGTGTGATCAGTGGAGTCCACGGCAATGAAGTTTTAAAAGCCAGGCCTTGGGGTATAGTTCCAGCGGTGCTATAAAATCAGTTTGAAATCTGCTCACTTAGGGCTTTGATTTGTGTTTATTTACAGCACTTTAGTTCAGATGGTGCCTCTTTTCCACTGCGGAGCTGGTGGAGTGAATCACAGAATCCTGGAATGGTTTGCTGGGAAGGGACCTGAAAGATAATCCAGTTCCACCCTCTGCCATGGGCAGGGACACCTTCCACTCTCCCAGGTTGCTCCAAGCTGGCCTTGGACACTTCCAGGGATCCAGGGGCAACCACAGCTTCTCTGGACAACCAGTGTTCCTGCATCTTACTCAAGTTATGGACAGAGACGTAGCTCAACGTGCAGCTGAAGCTGGGTTTAAGCCAAGCTTAGCTGCTTTTACCATCTGCTCTGAGAGAGGTGACCCTGAAAAGCAGTTGAGGGCAGAACATTCTTTTCAAACCTCACAGGTAGATTCGGGAGAATTTGATTATCAGCACGTTCCTCGTGCAAGTTTTGGGATGAAAACCAACTGAATGACACACAAAGTCCACAGAGGGTGAACCTGTGTGCTACCCTTGTGCTCCAGGGGCTGGGAACGTGGATCATCAGCTCCTTTGGAAACGAGATCCGTCTTTTCATGCAGTGCCAGATCCAGCTCTTAATGGCCCCGTCGTAACGCGCGATTCCTTTGCTAATAGTTTGAGTTATTTCTTTGTTAACCTTTACACAGCCAATAACAAATTAAACATCATTATCTGAGTTTCAAATAGGCTGTAAATCTTGAAGCCCTGCTCGGTACTCAGGTACTTACAGCGAGGGAGCAATAAAAGGGCATTTAATGACACTCCGAAATGCAACGTGGGGAGTGTTATAAGCAAAAGAGAAGAAAACAGGGCAGTTATGAATTGTCCATGGAAAGATTAGTTTACATAAATGACAGTGATCTTGAAATGTGGCGCTGATCAAAGCGGAGAGCTTCTCAAATTGCAGGCAAATCGATGTGGTTCCAGTGCTCTGAATGGCTTTGACTCAGCAAAATGAAAGGTATAGAGTGACATTTTCAGCGAGTAATGTTGTGTGGCTTCGTTTCGTACCACAGAGACTCAAGATGTCCAAAACTCACCCCCCAAAAAAAACCCTCCAAGATCACTGAGTCCAACCTGTGGCCTTGTCACCCAGCCCAGAGCACTGAGTGCCACCTCCAGGGGTGGGGACTCCACCACATCCCCTTTTCTCCTCTCCCCTGCCAAAAATACCTGTGAGAGCGCAAGGATGACCCGTGAAACGTCTGCTGATGTTCAGAAAGGCAGCGACAGAGAGAACTAAGTGACATATCCTGTTAGTCCCAGAATGGCAGGAGGTCAGGGGTGGGGACAGGTGGGAGGCAGTTTATTTGGCTGGCTCTGGCCCAAGCTCGGAATAAACAAGGACCGACAACCAGAAACCCAGAAAAATCTGATTTTCCTCAGCACCCTGAGGAAAAAAAACCCCCTGATTTTCCTCACCCACTCCACTAATGCTGGCAGCAGAAGGGTTAACAGATGGGGCTGCAGAGTGAGTGTCTGTGTGCATGTACAACAGCTACAGTTTTTTACTTGTTTGGAGCACAATCCCTTCAAATTTTGGCCAGTCAGCAAAGTCTTTTGGTCTTGTCTTCGTTGTGCCTCAGGGGTGGGGACCTGGAGCACGGCCTTTTCCGTGCTGGGAGGCTCCGAGTTCCCAGCATCTCTAACCCTGCTTATCCACAGGAACCTGGCTTCCCCTGAGAGGCTGGATAAGTGGGATTTATATTTTTATATGAGATGGACTGGCAGAGAGTTTTCAGTGGACTACAACGAGAGAGTCTGTCCAAGCTGGGGATGGAAGTCTGTGCGAGGAAAAACCCTTCAGAACCGAGTCTGTTTCTTGGTGTTTAAAATGTTGGGGTTTTTTTTTTAATTATTGCAATTACAAATTGTGGTTTACCTTTTTTGGGGGGGTCACATCTGCCCTCCTGCAACACAACCCAACCCAACCCAAGAGAAAGGTGAGTTTTCTTCCTGCAGCAAACAATGACTTGGGTTTGGGGCTCAGAAATGTTCTCACCTAAGGGACAAAACCATTCACGAGAGAAGAGCTGAAGTGCAGAAGTTGTTAAAGAAAAGCAAGCTCAGATTTTCAATCATTTATAAAAATATTTGTATGCATATATTTATGCCTCAGCCCTGGAAGTGTCCAAGGCCTGGTTGGAGCAACCTGGGCTAGTGAAAGGTGTCCCTGCCCGTTGCAGGGGGTGGAACAGGATGAGTTTTAAGGTCCTTTCCCAGTAGTTTCAAGTAAATTGGGATTTCCCCCCTATCTTTCTAGAGAACCAGTGCCTTAAGCCCTGTTTTATTTTTTTTTTAATTTTTATTTTCTTTTTATTTTATGCTGAAAAATGCATTGTGGCATTAACAATACCATGGGGGTTTCCTTTGGAGGAGGAATTGTTGGCCCCGATGTCCTCGGCCAGATGCCGCTTTAGGAAGTGGGTGATCACGTTTTTCTCCTGCAATTCCTGATGGTGCTCTTGAATAACATCTGTGCCATGACCTACAGGAGGCAGGTGACTCCTGCTCTGTGCTGCTCGGAGGTATTCCTTCCCCCAGAATTCCTTTAAAATCTGCGCAGATGAAATAAAAACCGGTGACGCATTTTAACAAGGAGGCGTAAAAGAAATAAACAGAAATAAATAGGAATAAATAGGAATAAACAGGAATAAATAGAAATAAAAAGATGTGTTGAGGTGAATAGAGGATTAGAGTGTGGTTTTCTTTCTCTTTTCTGCTCCTGGAGATGGGTGGTTTTGGCTCCCACCAGCCTAAGCCCAAGATGAGAAAAATGTGGGAAGAGGTCAGATCTGGATCTGAGCAGCTCCCCTGACCTCCTGCGTCTCAGCAGCAAACATTTGTGCCCACAGGCAGCACCTCTATTGATTTTTATTTTCATTTTTAAAAGAGCTTGTTCAGCTCTTTAACTGTTTTAACACCTCTTACCTTTTGCCACCACCCGAACTGGAAATACTTAGAAAAAGGAAAAAAAAAAAAAAAAACCAAACCACCCAACAAATCAGCTGTTAGTTTTTCGGGCCTTGTACAGTTCAACAGCGCAGAGTTTGTTCGCATTTTACCCGGAGCAAAAAGCCAACACAGGGGTTGGTGACAGTGTGGTTGCCCGTAGGGTGGTTTGGAGGTAAGCGGAGAGGCCTGAAAATCGGTATTTAGTGGGAGCAGGAGCATCTGTGAAGTGGCTCCGCTGTTTATCTTTTCACTTGGAGAGACTTGGGGAAGTTTGTGGCGCACTTTGGGGGGCAGCAGGACCTGGAGGGGGAGGACTCTGGGCGTCATTGGAGGTGTCAGAGGTCGGTGATCCCAGAACTGACACACTTGACCCATTTCCCTGCCAGGCCGGACCCGGAGCCGGGAGGGAGCTCCCGGGGGGGCTGGAGCAGCAGCTTTGGAGCTGAATCCTCAGCCCTGCCCTCCCCTGAGGTGTATAATTCGGTATTTATAGCCCTTCTCTCCAACAAGGTCTATGGCACCTCAGGGACCCATTGGGTAAAGAATGCTGATTCCCTTTATGAATTTTTGATGGGGGAGGAGGAGCAAGGGAGGCCACAGGGGGGAACTGGCGAAATGTTAATATTTTTTTCTTTTTAAGCAACGTTTTGAACACCCCCTCTGATTGTGTTTGCTGGGATAAACTCCCCTGAATTTCCCCTCTCTTCCCTTACCCGGTTCTTGCCTGCAAAGCAAGAAAAGGAGCCAGGAAGTAACATCTCCCACCCCACAACTTCGGGAATCACGGATTTTTCAGCTGCTGTCCTCCTCCAAAAATCAAGATGCTCAGTAAACAGGATATTTGCCTCGAACATGGTCTAAATGAGCCTCCTTTGTTCAGCTTTAGTTTGGTGGTCCATGGGGGTGGCACTCCTGGGACTGGGAGGGTCTGACTGTATTTCAGTGCAGAGGAGGAAAGGAAGGGTTTGTTTTCATTACAGTGTATGAATGCACATTACTCACTCGTAATTTTTCTTCTTCCCATCATCCACGCAAACAAATGGACACCCCTGCCTTCTTTTTGCAGGTGAAATGTTCACCAGTGTGACTTTAATCACAGCTTTGATCACAGGGGGGATCTCGTGGTGGGGGTTTTTTTTGTGTTCCTTTATTTAAAAAAATACCTATATATGCAATTCAAACAATTTAAATATGTAGATCTGATCTTGTGTCCTTCTCTGGTGGTTTTGCTTTAGTATTTAATTGGAGATTTCTTTTGGGTCGGGTGATGTATGGTCCGTGTTGTAATAAAGAGGAACTGGTGATGCTTCATTTTTATAAGGGAACATCAGTCAAGGGCCAAACGGGGCAAACGTGGCCAAGCTTTCACCAGCAAGAAAATCCAGCTAGAACTGGTGAAAGGAGGGAAATGGTGGCACAGGTGCCCAGGCAGTGATTTCGGGGGGGGGTGGGGGGGGGGGGACTTCTTTGATTTTTAGGAGGAAAGCTTTGGTGCCACGTGTGTGCATCGCAGAGCTGGTTTGACCCGGTTTGCCACGGGCGACTTTCTCTTGCGCAGGCAGTGAGCTGATGAAACAAATGCGGTTCTCCTGCCTCTGTGAGCAGGACACGCTTCCCCCTTTCACCTCTCCCTCACCCGTGGAGGGTTTCAGAGTGTCTGTGGTTAAGTGCCCGGGCCAGCAAAGTTCCCTGGCTGTGCCAGCCCCTCCTGCTGCTGCTGCTGCTGCAGCCTGGACAGCTCAGGAGAAGTCACTGGGCTTTGACTGCAACCTCCAGGCCAAGTATTGATGCTCTCCTTTGACTACTGTGAAAAGGAGTGTCTGTGATTCACAGCAATGCAGGACGCAGGGCCAGGCCCAGGTTTCAGTAACCTCCTGCAGGCTCAGCAGCAACTGCTTTGCTCCCTCTGTGTGAGGCTGCTGGAATCATGGAATCACAGAATCACAGAATCATAGAATCATGGAATCACAGAATCAGCTGGCTTGGAAAAGACCTCTGAGGTCATCAAGTCCAACCCTTGATCCAACCCCGCCGTGGTTCCCAGCCCATGGCACTGATGCCACGTCCAGTCTCACCTTAAACACCTCCAGGGATGGAGAATCCACCACTTCCCTGGGCAGCCCATTCCAATGGCTGATTGCCCTCTCTGGGAAGAACTTTTTCCTCATGTCCAACCTGCCCCTCCCCTGGGGCAGCTCAAGGCTGTGCCCTCTTGTCCTGCTGCTGGTTCCTGGGAGCAGAGCCCGACCCCCGCTGGGTCCCCCCTCCTGTCAGGGGGTTGCAGAGAGTGAGAAGGTCTCCCCTGAGCCTCCTCCTCTCCAGGCTGAGCCCCCCCAGCTCCCTCAGCTGCTCCTCCCAGCACTTGTGCTCCAGACCCTTCCCCAGCCTCGTTGCCCTTCTCTGGACACGCTCCAGCCCCTCCCCACCCTTCCCCACCTGAGGGCCCAGAGCTGGGCACAGCCCTCGAGGTGAGGCCTCCCCAGTGCCCAGGGCAGGGGCACAATCCCTGCCCTGCTCCTGCTGCCACACTGCTCCTGAGCCAGGCCAGGATCCATCGGCCTCTTGCCCCCCTGGGCACCCCTGGCTCACGTTCAGCTCCCTGTCAATCCAAACTCCCAGGTCCTTTCCTGCCTGGCTGCTCTCCAGCCCCTCTGTGCCCAGCCTGGAACACCAGACATGCTCCAGCTCTGCCACATCCTCCTTTTGAGCTTGGGCTGTAAGGCCTGGGTTTGCTCCACGGTCGGTCTGAGGGCAGTTTGTGCTCCACAGATAATGTTTCCCCTTCTCCCTGCATGTTGTGAGGGGAGGGTGTCAGACAGGACGGATTGTATGATGCTTTTTTGGATGCAGCAAGTTGGCACATAGAGCTGTTTTCGTGGCTGAGCAGCAGCAGTGAACCCCTGCAACTCGTTGCTGCGTGGTTTGGTTGGGGCTGAGCACTTGGTGTTACACAAAACTCTCCTCTTCATGGGAGAAATCAAATGTTAGATGAAATGAAAATTAAAAATAAACCCTCACCTCTTTGGAGCTGGCTGGTCATTCTGGTTTAATTAGTGTTCTGTTCCACTCACATTCTGCCTCTTCCTACCCTGAGGTGGGATTTGGTGCTTGAGGGTCCTATTTGAATGTTCTCATCTGGATCTGCCCCCAGACACCTCATCCACTTGCTTCCTCCTTTAATGAGAATAAGACTTGACCTCTCTGAGCTGTGAAGGCTCCGGGATGATGCAAAATGATGTTGGAAAAGCTTTTCGGGGGGTTGAGCCCCTTTCCCAGTGCAAGGCTGATGCAGATTTTGCTGTGATCAGTCAGGTAAATCCAAATGCCAGCAGGAAACTGAGATTTTGAGACTATTACAGGCTTTTTACTTCGGCTGGGGCAGGTAATAAATCCAACATCTGTAATGCCTTGTCTTTTCCTATTGATTGACTCACAAAACCGCATTTGTGAAAACAGAGACAAGCACCAACTCAGCCTTGATCCTGGGGACACTTCAAACACATTTAACTTTGCTCTTGTGGGCAAGAGTATGGAAAATACCCCACTGCCTGTGTTTTTGGGATCTTGTTGCTGAACTGCTGGATGAGGAAACTGGAAATCAGAGCTCTCAGTGTCCTGCCTTGCTCCGAGGGGTGTGTATTGTGCAGCAGTGGGATGAAGGAAAGGGCATCAGGGAATAGGTGAGGGGTCTGCTCTGCTTGGGACTTCAGAGGAGTTAAAAAAAAAACAAAAAAGCAACAAACCCAACAAAACAAGAGGTTTTGGAGGTCTGGATCTTTGCCTTAGATTTTCCCACCTGTTCCATAAGGATCAAGATACTTTCTCTGCCTCCTATCAGGATGTAAAACGTAATGGATTAGACTGGCTGCTCTTTGATTCCACCTGTTAGGTGCAGCATTACCAGGCCTGTGAGATGCTGTGTTCCCCAGCAGCTCCTTTCTGCACGATCTTTATCCTCGTTGCTTTCTACAAGGTCAGTCGAACTTTACTTTTGAGTTCATTTTCTGTTCTCAGACTGGTCTTCCAGAATTTCACTTTGTTTCAACATTTCCCTTCCCTAACCCAATCCTCAGACACCCCTTCTTTGCCCTATCTGTCCCTCACACTCCCTGTTTCCCTGCCTGGCCAACGCTCAGTTCCATTTTTGTGCCCCTGTAGCAGTGGCCTTGTGAGGTAAATTCGACTTTTATTCTGACAATGATGTCATATTTTATTCCAAGAAGTTTTAGGGCTCCATCACCTTAAAGCATCTTATTTCTTTGCTGACAATGGGCAGGATCCTTCACCTGCTAATTTGTGTTCCTGCCTTTGATATCAGCTTCAGCTTTTCTCCTTTCTTTTTTTTTTGGTTGATTTTTTATTTGTGGGTTTTGTGGGATTTTTGTGGGTTTTGTTTTGTTTTACCTTTTCCTGCCTCTGCCTCTCTTTGTAAATCCCTCTTTAAAGCAGATCTCTTTCTTCTCCAGTTGAGACTTGGTCATCTCATACGTGGGTTGCTTCACCTTCCTGTCTTCCCCAGTCCCCTAAAACCACCCCCAGCATCACAACTTTACTCTGCACCTTGTTTACTCTGCAAACTGTCCATGGTTTTATGTGACCCCTGTGAAGTTCCTCTTCACTTCATCAAGCCTTTTTCCTGCACCAAGCCCTATTTCTTCCCCCTTCCCTGCTGTTTTCCAATCCTGCACTCTCCAGGAATTGTTTTTCTCCTGTTTCAAGGTTCCCCAAACCCTTTGGGAACTTAGAAAAGATCTCCTGGGCTCTTCCATCAAAACAACCTTGAACAATTAACTTCTGTGACGAGCCACTTTGCCATCTTGACACTGTGCTGGTTGACTTTGTCTTCCTTCTTTTCCCCTTGAATGTGTTCACCCGGGAGTTTGCACAGGAAACCCTCTGGACAGGCAGTGTTTGAGCAGCGTGTTGCCAACCAGGCTGAAACTCCTGCCAGTGCTCTGCAAATATTTGCCAGGAGTTGCTTTACGTGGAAGTCTTGTTGGGAACAGTCTATGGATGCAGGGATTAGGAGGGATAGGGACAACAACTTTCCTGCTTAGTTTAAAGGAGAATATAAAAGCCTTCACACAGATGTGTTAAAAGGAGGCTGTTAGGAGCCCTTAAATAAAGCACCCAGTATAATTAAAGTGAAGTAGGCTATTAAAAACATACATTCCCATCATGATGAAAGAATACAAACATTGACAAAACCCCCACCATCACACAGTAGACAGTTCTACAAACCCCTGCATAAACCCCCCCATCATAATAAACACGCAGGAGACAGCAAACATTTAACAGAAGCCTTGTGCGCCATAATAAAAGCAAATTAGCCAGGCAAATACCACAGGCATCTGTCAGTAGAATCCCTGCTCTATTTTGAGTAACTTGGAGCATCTTGGTTCCCAACAGCCATCTTGACATGTGGCTGCACTGTAAATTGCTTGGGGAAAAAGCCAGGCATTTAGCAGCCGTAAAAGGAAAGGCTGCCTGCTGCTGCTGGGAGGGATTCCTGCTCTGCACACTTCATCTCCGAGCTCCTGCAGCAGCCCTGCCTCCTGGGTAGCTGCAGGTAAAGCTGACTGAGTTTCACCTGCCTGTCAGTGCTCTTCTTCCAGGGGAGGGCTAAGATTTGTGGGTGTGCAGCTCTTCCCCCCCTGGTTTCCGCGGTGGGACAAGGGTGGCAGCCACAAGGTGCTGACTGTGGGGCCTCCAGCCCACCTGCCTGTGACAAGTGACTCTTCTGCTGGTTGGGTTCATGGGTTCATGGTGCTTCACCCACTACTGCAAAGGGACAAGGGGCAAAGCCATTTTTCTGAGGTGGCCAGGAGAAGGACAGGTAAATGGGGATGAGAGGAGAGAGGCACATTAACTCCAGGCTCTTCTGGTCCTTAGATGAGTGTTGCTTTCTCCTTATTATGGGGGTAAAGTGTCACAAGTGTTTCTCATGCAGATACTGGGCCCTTGGCAGCTCCCAAGTTCAGTTTCCAAAGCAAGACCTGAACTAAAATTCCTTACCCTGGCACTCAGGAAACCCTTCATGCTCTCAGCAAAGCTGGCAGCAAAGTACTCACCAAATTTAGGGGCAAGACAATGAGTTTCCACATTTTTGGTGATCCTCTGATCCTCTGTTCCCAGCCACAGCTTCCCTTTGCTCCAGTGGCCCTGAGGCCCAAAGGGTGTGTGATAGACTCTTGCCCCTGCTTTCCCGGGCATTCCCAAGGGATCTGTGTCCCCTCCACAGCCTTCTGCTCTAGATGGATAATAACCTACTAGATCTGCTTAAATTAACCAGCTCCTTGGTGATAAATACGCCGGTGGGGAGACAGGAAAGCACCACCTGTGTTGTTGTGCCAGTCCCTACGTGTTGTGTTCACTGACACTGGGTGCTGGTGGTTGTCAGAGGTCAATTCTTGTTCTGGTGGGACCCTCTATTTTTTTCTGGTGTGGAAGAGGAAAAGAAGAACAGTCACCTGAAGTTAAAAATCCAGCGCTTAAGTGACCTGCTTTCAATGTCAGGCTCTGTCATGAGCTTCCTCAGTGACTTCGGGGTTCCTCAGGTCACTTCAAGCCTTGGCTTTCCTGCCTGTGAAATGTTTATTATGGTGCTTTTCCTACAGCTAATAATTGTTTAAGGTTCTGAGATGAAGTGCTCAGGTTGTTTCACGCACAGATCGGGTGGAATGATCTGAAACGGGCTGGAAGTCAACTGTTGAGTGTGTACAAACATTTCCTACGGTTTGTTTTGAAGGTGGCTGTGTGGCTGAAACGCTGCTCCTGCTCTGCCTGGGCAATTATTTTGGAGGAGCTCTTAGTGTTTGGGATCTAATTTCTTTCCAGTTTCCCTTCTTGTTAGTAAACAGAGAGCACGGGGTGCTGCTGGTGGTTATCAGTGAGTTACTGCTCTGGGTTATTTTGTTCGGCTCCAGCTTTGGAAATGCCTCTTTTCTCTATTCCCTAATTGGATATCAGTCAGAAAACAACCCAGTCCTGGGAACATGAGATTTTAATGTGCAATGAATAAGTACCTTGAGACTGAAGCCTGTCACTAGAACTCATCTGGAATTGCTTACCACGGGGTGAATTTACTCGAAGCTGTGCTTAATACCGAGTTTAAAAGGTGGCACCTCAAGAAATCCTCTTAATGTCTCAACAAGCTGATGTTGACAAGTTCTTTGCATTAAGGACTTATGGCAAAGTCCAAGTCCTTCCTCGGTGTGTTAGACAAATAATTACAGAGATTTTTTTTTCTCTGGGTACTTTGCTCCGAGGTATCCATTCATAAAATATTTACAGGAGCTGCAGAGAAAGCAACAATCAGTTTTTTGGGGTTTTTCTTCCTTCCTCTTTCTTCTCTCTCCTCAGAACCGTGAGAATAAAAAAACCCCAGGCTTTAAATTTTTAGCAAAGGCCCTTCTTAGGTGAACCTGAATATTTTTTCCCCCCTGTAAACCTCTGTTTAATGAATGCAAGAAAATCTAGGGAATCATACCCAAATAATGGCTGTGCTCGGGCTGTGTTTTTGCAGCTAACTCCCACTTTGTGGCACTTTCCCAGGTCTTATGCCCAGAATATTATGAAGCTTCTAAGGATGTCAAATGGCCATTCAGCACCTACTGGGGCCCACAAACCTTTCTGGAAGTCAGAGAGCTTAGCACTTGGCTGGGGTTTAATAGCAGCCTACGGTGGGAAGTTGCCAAATTGGCCAAATTACCCCGATTTCGATTCTGAAGTGGGGAAATAACATGGAAAAAACTGCATGTGGTTTTGAGGAGCTGCATTCAATAATGATTTAACCATTTTAACCACATCCTATTTTTTTTTTTTAAAAATACCAATTTATTTTTATGATGCAATGCGTTTTATCTTATGAGGAGTTTATTCATTTGAATCAGAAATGACTCATAATAACTATTCTTTATATATGTGTGCACAGCTGTCTCTTTTTTAATTGGCTATTGGTTTGAACATTATTTAGGAGTCCTCTAAAGACTTAAGCCAGTAGCATCAATTCATCTTTTTGGCCTTAAATTTTTACTTTTCATTGGTAGCTGGGTAAACTCTGCACAACATTCCTGAGAAACCATTCTTATTTAAATCCAACTCCATGGCTTGCTGGTATTTTTCACACACACAGTAATTTTGTATGGTGCCTAACTCTTTGTTTTTCAAAATGACATTGATGTGAGGCAGTTAGCGAAGGCTCGGGGTTCCTTTTAATTCTTTTGGAGACTATTTTGGGGCCCAAACTATGGAGATGTTTTGAGAACTGCTACTTAGATCAGCACAAAAACCTGCTGTGCGTTGGGTGCCTCCTCTCCGTGATTTTGAGGGGGTTGGATGGAATATTTAAAACACATGATTTAATTAGTGAGTGAACATACTGAGTGAGCACACAAATAGAGGATGGAAACAGCGATTCTGTTCTGGAGTTTAGTTAAGGTGTGCAAACAATTCCGTGTGAAAAAAAAGGAGGGAAATCGCTCTTTTACCTGTTCGCTTAAATATTCGGGATTTTTTTTTCCTCCAGGAAATAATTTTCCTGCCTAATTTATCCAGCAAACACTGTGAGTTTATAGCCAGAACTAAGAGACTGAACAGAAATAACAACGTTGGGCTCGGTGGTTGGTGTTTCTCCCAGCTTCAGACCCTAATGTAGCTCTGGCTGCATTTTTCCACACATTACAGCCTTTGTTCTAGGTGCTCTCAGAATGATCCAGAGAAAAGGCACTTCCTGTCCCAGAGTTCCTCGTTTTACGTGATAGAAACCTCCAAGAGACGTGGAAATTCTGCCCTTGCTCAGCCTGCAGAGGAGCACTCGGGGCTGGAGTTACTTTCAACTGGAAACTTTTATTTGTATTTTATTTCTTCTTTTTTTTTTTTTTCTGGAGGAGGGGATGGTGTAGATGTGGGTTATGACTTAAAAGAATTAAACCACTAAAGAAACAGACTATCTCAAATTAATCTCCTGCCTCTGGGTTTCCCATTGCTCTTGGCAGTGGCTATTTCTCTCCCCCAGTGTCAGGCTGGTAACGAGGAGGGAGGCACAGCCAGTAGCTTGATTGTTCTGGATGAACTATCAGCGATCCATCGGGAATTCTGGTACCTTGACCTCCCTGACCCTCAAAGTGCTGAGTGTGGAAAATGTGAAGTCTCCATGGACCTCAATATGCACAAGATGTCAGAAAAATGCAGTTCTTGGAAAACTGTACCTTTTTTTTCTTTTTTTTTCCTTAAGGTTGCATCGTTGTTCTAACGTTACAAGTTCGTCTTCTTTTTGTTTGGTTTTGTCCCCAAATGGGTGTTTTCCTTGGTTTTCCCCCACCACCCCATCACATTTTTATTGTGTTTTATTGTCCCAAGAGAAGAAAAAACGTAGCAGAGGATTTTAAACGCGGTTCCATTGCAAAACTGTATTGTGTTTCTTCTCCCACCTCCACCACGGAGCTGGGATCTCTTTTAATAATGTCTTCCCCACATTTAGCCAAAATCTCGGCTGAACTTGAGTAAACTTCCTACAGCTCCTTTTGGACTCGTTAAGGGCCCAGCTATATTTCAATTTTGATATTTGGGTGTTTCCTTGGCAACAGTTTTTTCATTTGGACACATGGAGGGTTATGGATCATACACTTGCTGCTCTGAATTCCCGGTGTAGTAGAGCCCGGGCTGGGGCTGGACAATAACAGGGCTCACTGCAGGCTGATGGTGGGGGATTGATGTTGCAATTTCAGATTTTATAAGCATTTCCAGATTTTTTTCCCCCCCCTCCCCAATATCCAGAAACGTGTATGGTGAGCAGACAACTCGCAGAGAGTTTAGTCAACAGTTTAAGATTTCAGCGAGCGAGCCAAGATTTAATTTCTTTTCCTCCCCCTCCTCTTCTGAGGACAGGAGGGTGCATTTGATTTAAAGTTCCTATAATGCGCCTCTTCAGGACTTGAGTTCGTGGTTTTGTTGGTTTTTTTTTTTTTAATCTAATCATAATTTTTTTAATCTCTTCCCACTCTGAGCACACCTGCCCTCTTAGTCTCTCCTGTTTTCCACTGTGCTCTTCAACCCCGGCCACGGATTTGGGAGCCCAGAATAAAAGTTCAGCTGGGGCTGAATGAACTCGTTTTTCACCGCGTGCGCTTCGGTTCCCCCGCACCTCGAAGGGAAAAACCCGGACGCTTAGGAGGGACTGGGAGGGGAGTTTTAAGGAGTCTGAACTGCAAATGAGCCCCTTATCTGGGCGCAGATGCTGAGGCAGCAGCACAGGCCTGTTGTTGCTCTGGATTTGCTCAACTCCAGCGCTCCCCAGTCCTTGACGGGACTCCATCAGTGGATCTCGGAGCATCTTAACAGAGGAGCTGCATCAGCCTTTGAACCTGAGTGGTTTGGACACGGATGGTGGGGTTTGGTGTTCTTTTTTTTTTAAAGACTCTGTTCTTAATGAGGTGTAATCGTTTAGACGTGCCAAAAAATTCCCGATTGACGGCAGAAGTCAACAGAGAGAACTAACATAGTTAAAATAAAATACGTATATACGCGCTGCGCACGCAAGGTTCTGCTCCTTCAGTCTTGAAACAGGAAGGATTCAGGTCTGCTACTTGAAAATAACTATACTACAGGATTCCCCAGGAGTAAAACCTTTTTAAGGAATACAGGAAAGGCTTCTTCCTTTACCGTGGTCACTTTAGGCCGCTGTGGAAGTTTAAATCAAAACTGCTGCTGTTTTCCAGCCACTTCAGCATCGCCAAAGCGACGTAACGAGGCCCCTAACACGGAGAAAAATTGGGCTGATTGTGCTACACTATAAAAATATCGTGGCGTACATTCAGTATTTTATCAAAGGAGCCTTAAAAAAGGTATTTGAATCCTTCATTCCTGCAGGCTAAATCCTTATTTACCTGAGAGCCCGAACATCTCCAGTGGCGCTTTTCTGGCCTTCTTGGTAAATAATGAGCCCTTTCCAGAAGTGCTTTGTTGACACCCTCACCCAGGACGCAGCATCAGCCCCTGGTGTCAATTATGTGTTTTATGGAGCTGGGAAGAATTAAGTACCTAAACCAACATTTAAATAACGTGGGGAGGGTTATATGTGTGTGCACTTGCACTTCCATCTGTGTCCAAGTGGGCTTGATCCTAAGGATGAAAAGTTCTGGCAGGAATTATTTATAGCTCAGACCATTTTGTCTTTGCCTTTTCTTTTCTTTTTTTTTTTTTTTTCTTCTTCATAAAAGCCAGAATTTGTTACTATCAGCCTTAACTTTCAATTTCCTGGGCTTTGTCAGCTTAAGCCAGACACTTAACCTTAGTCAAAAACTTTTTTGTTTGTTTAACTCTGTTCTAGATTTTGTTGAGGCAGAAACATTATGAAAAATTGAGAAGAGAAAAAGAAAAAAAAAAAAAAGGTTTGGCTCGAATCATATCGAAGGCCAAAGTTATTTTTCAGCTCCTCGAAACAAAAGGGAAGGTGAAAAATGCTGATTTTTTTACCACTACTCCCCCAGAGGAGTAAAAGGGGAGGTTGAGGCAGGAAAACGGCCTGTCTGTGTTTGGCTTTGCAAACATAATTTGAAAATCCAGATGTGTAATTAAAGCCAGTGAGTCAGAAACCTGCAAATATTGCAGCAGACCTCAGCAGCAGGAAGGGTGAGTGTCTGTGCAGCAGCAAAGACCCAATATCCCGGAGGGTTGGGAAAGCAACATCCAGTCGTGCTTCTCTCTGGCCCCGGGATGTTCCTGGAGCTTTTCTGTCGGGAGCCCCTTGGTTGTGTGGGAGAGATTTTCGCTCCCCAGTTCTTCTTACGTTGCAAACCCCCCGAGTGGGAGCGATCATGGAAAGTTCTGGGCTGGAAAAGAACCTTGAAGACCATCCCGTTCCACCCCTGCCACCTTCCCCTATCCCAGGTTGCTCCAAGCCCCACCCAAAGCAGCACGGAGCATCATTAGGATCATCACCACAGTTGAGCTCAAGTATCTGAGGCTCATATTTTGAGCCTAAATAAAAGTATTTACCAATATTTTGAGGCTTCCTAGTGGCTCCCCAGAAATATTGGTAAACCTGGAGCCCTTGGAGAGACCGTAAGTTGAATTAATTGTGGCCGTGGAGCAGTTTTCGCACCACTAGAACTTTATGCTGATGTGTCTGTGGTGAACAGAATTCCTAATTCTACTTGTACTGTAACTTCCAGCAGTTAAATAAAAAATGCCCTGATAAAACTCGTCATTTCAGGTGACTCCTCTCCCAGATTTTTTCCTCTGTTTGGGCACGAGTGAAAAAGGCAGCACTGTACTAAATTTTTAATCCCTTTTCCCGTCTTCTTCTTGAACCTCAACTTTCTACACGTAAAAATTCCGGAACAGGAGAAAACCAGAAAGCAAAAATCAATAAAGAAGGGAATGAAGAAAGGGAAGAGCAGCCCTCAGGACAACAGGACATGGGAGACAGTTCTGGGCTCGGGTGTGTGCTGCTGTGGGTTATTTTTGTGGCTCTGGGATACCCGAGTGTGGATCTTTAAAAAAAACAACGAGATTTCTGGGGTTAGAAAAGCCAAGCCTTTGCCTTGGGCACCTCGGCTTCCCGCACAGGGACGAGTCAGCGGCACCTAGGACGGGAAAACAGGAATATTTCCGCAGCTCCTGAAGGTTGTTTTTCAGGGAATTAATGGTGTTCTTTCCACTGCAGCACTAACGAGGCTCGGTTGTGGCTGGCAGGGCTGTGTCAGGGGGGACCGGGTTTCCCCCAGAGCTCGCAGGATGCGGAGCGCGGCAGGATCCTGCCTCTGATGAGGGGTCTTGGGATTTTCCGAGCCACGCGCTCAGCCGGGCTCGGAGAATTCCCCCGGAAAACCTTCTCTGGGCAGGGAAGCGCTTCCCAAGGCAGCGCTTCCTTCCCAGGGAGGTGTGAAACCAGGGCTGAGGTGGGGAGACAAGCGACCCGCGAGCGGCTCCGTTTGTCCTGGGCTCTCTTTTAGGGCAACCAACTCTCCCAGTCTGCGAGGCCGGGGAAGAGCTTTAATTAAACTGCTTTTCTGTTACTTAAAATACGCCTCCACCTGCTTCTGTGGGGCTCTGAGAGGCTCCTGCTCCCAGAAGGCCGGGGCAGACGGGGGGGAATAGGGAGGAGACTCACACTGCAATTTGTTTTTGTTTTTTTCCTTTTTTATCAAGGCTCTCGAGTCTTGGACTCGGATGCTTGGATTCGAAAGTGTGCAGAGAAAAGTGGAATTTAAGTGGCTTTCTCGGGGAAAATTCTCGAGTAGCAACCAGCTCTGCACGTGTAAATAATTCCTGAATAATCTTTGAGAAGATTCGTTTCTTATTCACTGACACTTTTTTTTTTTTGAAATATGCCCTGGTTGTCGTTGGGTTATGCAGAGCTTTTTAAAGCAGTCGCCGGACAATTATTTTTGCTCTTTGTTTTTCCTGTGTTATGGATTTTTTTTTTAATATATAGAAACCTGAGGTTGGAGAAGAAGACAGAAAAATGAATTAAACATTAACATACATTATATATATATATATAAAATATAATATTTAATAAAATACCGTCTTTCCCAAACATGGGAAAAATCTGGGAGATTCAAAGGGAGGCACCTTTAATGACAAGTTTCATTCATTTAAGCTTCATTTAAGCAAGTAGTTGAAAGAAATATCCCACCAGCTCTGATTTTAGAAGAAATTTTTCCTTGTACAGCCCAAATTTCGGTGTCATGTTGCAACATCCTAAGCATTATATAATATTTATTATCGCAGTAAGTGTAATAAATATTTCGTGGGGGTTTGGCACAGATGATTGAAGCCTCCTGGTGCGGTGCTGAGGAACTCCACTGGTGTGATCCTCACCCTCAGCGTCCAGGTGACCTCCAGGAAAACACGGAACGCTGTTTGAGGGCTCAAGGACTGTCCTTGCTCTGCTCTTCCCATTGCCAGTTCGTGGAGGCGGCTGGGTGGGATAAGGATGAAAGTTTTGGGTTCACTCCTCGGGGTTTTGGTCCACACCAGGAAGGAGAAAGGTTGTGGGGGGATAAGGATGAAAGTTTTGGGTTCGCTCCTCGGGGTTTTGGTCCACACCAGGAAGGAGAAAGGTTGTGGGGGGATAAGGATGAAAGTTTTGGGTTCGCTCCTCGGGGTTTTGGTTGACATCAGGAAGGAGGAAGGTTGTGGGGGGATAAGGATTAAAGTTTTGGGTTCACTCCTTGGGGTTTTGGTCAACACCAGGAAGGAGGAAGGTTGTGTGAGGACAAGCATTCGAGCTCCCTGTTTTCCCAGGAGAGCTGCAGGTGAGGAGACACTGCTTTGGGACTGTCTTGGAGCTGTTTTAACCACTGTGGGCACAGTCCCCGGGGCAGCAGCACCCAGGGAGAGCTGCCCTGACTGTGACAAGTGGCTGCAGTGCCATGCCCTGCAATAAACAGTTAATTACTCTAGAAGCTAATTAAAATGAGTAGTTCCATTGCAAACTGGTGGGGTCACCCCAACTGCTGGCTTTGTGCAGTGTCCTGACATCAAATGCTGTCACCGACCCCTGTCCTGTGTCTTTAAGGCAAATGTTGCTCGGGGGGTGTGTGTGTGTGAAAATTTGGGGAGATTTCTTTCTCTCTTTTTTTTTAAAGTTACTTTCCTACAGTGCAAAGGCTCTTTGTCCTCTCCCGGTTAAGCCTCAGCAGCAGATTCCCAGGCTCCTCTTTTCCCCTCTGTTCTCAGCAGTGATCTAATAAATACATTTCAAAATCACTTTTTCCTTTCTCCTCCACCCAGCTGCCAAACTCCCACCCCCAGAATGTGTCTGCACATGGATGCATGTGAACTGAATTCGCATCCCACCACTGGCAGGTCTGATTTCACCACAATTAATACAATCCTGACTCTTTTTTTTTTTTTCTTTTACTAGTTCCTTTTTGTTTTATTAATATTTCTTTTCCCCCTTTCTCCCACTGCCTTTTTTGGATCTGGGGTAAAAGTCCATCTCACAGTTAGAATGGGAACTAAATATTAGACTGGGGGGAGAGGGAAGACCAGGATGGCCAGGTCACAGCTACCACCAAGATACTGTGCTGAAACTTTTGCCAAAACCTGTTGGCTCTAAATAGAATTCCCTAAATTCCCTAACCAAATTTGCTCAGTGATACAGCAAATAAAAACGGGTGCTTGAATGCAGTGGGATTGCCTGATGCAGTGGATGTGTAGCTCTGCTTTCCAGTGCTGGGGTATTTAGGGGAACTTTCTGCTCCTGGGATCTCAAATTCAGCTTTCACTGGCACTGATCTATCACAATTCCCGTGGATTCCTGTGGCACTTCTGGCACAGAAGCTCTGAGTGTTTAAGCTGAGCCCTGGAGGACAGGGGTTTAAGCTCTGTGTTGCTGTCAGCTGCAGTGGTTTTGGGTGCTGGCAGCTCCACGGGGAAGCTCCTTCTGCTGAGACCATCCTCACAAAGTGCCTGAGCACTGAATTTACAGGTCAGTGTAAATGGGCCAAATCAATAAAAGAGGGAAGAAAGGGAGAAAAGGGAACGAGCTGCTTGGAGGAATGACTTGACCCATTGATTCGGGTTGGAAAGGACCTTAAAGCTCGTCCAGTTCCACCCTCTTCCATGGGCAGGGACACCTCCCACTAGCCCAGGTTGCTCCAACCTGGCCTTCCCTTCCAGGGATCCAAGGGCAGCCAGAGCTTCTCTGGGAATTCCCTCCCAGCCCCTCCCCACCCTCACAGGGAGGAATTCCTTCCCGATATCTAATCTTGCTGGACCACAAGACTACAATCCTCAATTTTTCCTGCCCCTGTACTGCTTTATCTGCTGTTACCTTTACCTTAAATTTCCTTTACCTCTCATATGCCACAAATTCAGATCGAATTAATGCACAACGAGGGATTAAATAGCAAAGTTCTCGTCTCCTGTTCATTCATCCCGATGGCTCCAACGACCTCAATAAAAATTCAGGAGTGGTTTGCTGTGAATAAACCTGAGGCAGAATATGGCCCCAGGATTCCTGCTTTTGAAACAGGCCTATCTAAGCTGGACCTGCTGCCTCCTCGGTGCAGTGGTGGATAGAAAGAAAAAAAAAACATTAAAGACCTGAACGTAAGTGAAGTAATGCAAGACAAGATCTGTCAGCACAGGCTTTAATGTTGCTTAACAAAATATGTTACAGTAAATCTTTATAGACTGTATAAGTACGTCGAGTTCCAACAAAGTAAACCAAAGTAAACACTTCTCTTATGGGAAATTAAATTCCATGTGGTTAGTGCAGGGCCATGATTAATTCAGAGGCAGCGAGAATATAGTAAAGTTACTGACTGCGCCTGAGAAACAATTTAACGTCAGGAAAAAAAAAAGCGGGGGGGGGGGGAAAAAAAAAAAATAAGAAAGTTTAAACACCAAGATAGTAGGAGGGGAAAACCAGAAGTGGAGTTTCTGGCGTTTAATTACAAAGGAAAGCGTTGATGCTGCAGGTATTAAAGGGGGCACCAATTATTGGCAACGAGCTCGCCGCGGGATTAGTTGAGGAGCCCTGGTTGCACCGAACGCCACAGACACGAAGGGGTGAGGGGGTGTGGGCATGTTTACACACACACACACACACACACACACACACACACACGCACACGCACACGTGGGATTGCCTTCCCTGCCCTCCCCAGGATCACCGGGAAAAGGAGCACTCCGAGGGCTCCTGGCCCCCGGCGCACGGTTTCATAATGTTCGCTTCAGCTTTAAATGATTTTTAATATTCTACATATGGTTTCATGGTTTTAAGCCTCCTCACTGGGAATGAACAAGGCTGGGGTATTATGATGAATAGTGGACCAGGTCCAGGAACACCCACTTGCTTCCCTACATATCAAACATGTGGCGCTCCCATTAAATCTGGGAATCTCCCTGGGGATTAGAGTTGTCCTATCTAATCCAGTCCTATTTTGTTCCCCCGGCCCGAATTGAGTAGGATGCATTGTTCCCATACATTCTTCTTTTAATTAAATGCAGTAGATATGTCATGTCAATGAAATATTCCAGGTCTGTTTTCACATCTGTAGCCATTTTCTCCTCCTGTACTTCCATTTGCCTTCTTGGACAGAAATTCTGCATTAAACACAGCCCTGGATTAGTTGATTGGCTGCGTGGAGGCTGCCAGAATAGTTCAAATAAAAATCATAATGTTGGTTTTTATATTTTATTTTATTTTATTTTATTTTATTTTATTTTATTTTATTTTATTTTATTTTATTTTATTTTACTTTATTTTTATTTTATTTTATTTTATTTTGGCCTACGTAAAAGTAGACTATAATGTCCTAGAGACACTGTTCCTCCTGAGAAGTTTCAGACCCTCCAGGAAACCCAGCCCCCAAATTACCTGCCTGCCCTTGTTGGTTTTGCTGAGTGGAGGGGTTTTCCATCCATCACACCGAGCCTTTCCCCCCTTGTTCCTGCTGTAATCCCCGCAGGAATTAGCAGGACAGACACTGAACCAGGTTGTTTGGGGGATTTGCTTGGTGGCTGATCCAATTGGTACAAAGCTGCACCGTTATTTAGACCAAAAACCCTCTCTGAATATCTGCCAGGCAGATTATCCAGGTTTGAAAACTGATCTCCTTTTAAAAATGCCGTGTTCAATTATTATTTTTAAAATGCTGGATTACAGCTCTGAATCCTCTGGAGGTTAAACTGGAGCCTTATTATAAGGGGAACTACAAGTAAACATTATTAATTATGAAAAAAAAATTGCTTAAATTAGGTTTTTTTCACACCTGCTTCTTTCTTAATTAGCTCGTAGTCCACATATTTCAGTCAGTTGAACTCTTTAGTATTTATTCAAGCATACTTGACATTAACATACTGTTTGATGTTTGATATCCTGAGTTTTTAATTTAACCACATGACAACAAATGGTATTTATGAAATATCAGTGAGCTGGAAAAATATCCTGTGTTGCACTTGTGCTCTGTAGTGAGCTGAAAGCTGTTTCCTTTTGGAGCTTTCAGAAGGGCTTTAATGCACAGGGGGGAATGTGTACCTCGTGCTGATACCCTCTATTTTTTATCCTCAGCAAGATTTACAGGCTGCCAGGGGTGCAGAGCTACCAAGAGAGCAGCAAACTTGCTGCGGGATCTGGGAGGGGGAAGAAACACCGAAATACTTTTCAAATGATGTCATAACTCAGGGGTTTCTTGCAAAACGGAATTTGTACTGACACACGAGTCAGCACCAAAATATGTGGCATCTATTTGTCCGGGTTTATGAGCGCTGCTGCACTTAGTATTTGGGTTGTGCCTTCCCCACGGCAACTTGGATTCTATTTGCAGTTATTCCCCCCCAAAATGTCCGAAGCCTGTCTTGTTTGTGCTGCAGCAGCGCTGGGGTCAGGCCTGGCTCTGGTAGGTGCTGCTCACCATCAGCACAAGACAGTGGCTGCCAAGGGGGACTTGCACTCACGACAGATTGGATCAACACGGGGTGTTGAGCCCAGAAACCACATCGGCACGTGAAACAACCTCCTCGGGCTTTCATTCCCCAAATCCCCGGCTCGGCTCTGGCACCACCAGCCCACGGATTCCTTTCCTTTCTCCCTTTTCAAGTGGGGCAAACAGGTCCGAGGTGCTGGGCCGGGGTTTTTCAGAGCCCTGGGGCAAACCCCAGCCCCAGGGCTGGAGTCGGGGTGCAGCGCTGGCTCGGGGATGTGGCAGCTCCCCGCGCCCAAGGGAATAATCCCACAGTTGCAATCACGCAGCTCGTGGCCAACAACGACGGTTCCGAGCCCTGGCCAGAGTTAAACTTGTGAAAGCCTTGCCAAAATCCTGATACCTGCTGTGCTGGTGCTCGTGTGTCATCTGTGCGAGGTCCCAGGGAAGGGCTGGGCTGGGGGCAGGAGGGAGGAGGGTTCCCAGCAAAGGGTGGGGGAATTCTGAGTAATTTGTTAAATCTGCAACAGATCCTCTTGTGCAAATCTCGTCCTCCTCACTCTACCCCCTCTCTGACAGCAAAACTCTCTGATTTTCGGTGTATGACCGTTCCACAAAGCAGGGGTTTGAACAGAGCCGTGTTGTTAATTGACACTGCAGTTTATTGCTTAAAGTACTGCAGGGATGGCAAATGAAACATTTTTCAACCCAGTGAAATACCGAAAATAGGAAATTTCAGGTTGGCTCAGGCTAGAATTTTGTTTGATCTCTGAGTTTGTGCAATTTTCGGGTTTAAAAACAGAATTTTGTTTTAAAATCAACCCCCTTACTTTAAAAAGTGATGATCAAATACTTTTGTACTTCCGATAGCTTTTGCTTGCCATGAAAATGTAACAAACTGCAAATACCTTTTTGATTTTTGTTTTGCACATTGAAGCCTCATACACGAATTCTCTGCTTGTAAAAATGCTATTAATCACACACTGTGACATTTTTAGCCTCTTCTAAGCCACGTGGACCATAACAAGGATTAGAAGAACAAAACATTTGAGACTAAATGTGTATCACCTTTGTGATCCCTGCTTCTGGGTCAGTAGGAGCGACCAGAATTCCAGGAGGAATTTCCTCCTGGTGAGGAAAAAAAAAAAAAACTGATATAAAAGCCTATTTTCAGGCTAATAGCTTTTTTTTAAAAGAAAGAAAAGGAAAAAGAAAAAAGATTGCTGGTTGTTGTAGTAAACATGAGTTTACACGTGATCCTGATCAGCAGTAAATCACTTTATCGTCAGCCACGTGGATGTGTGAACACACTTGTGTTACCACTGTTGCTGCTGGTACAGTTTGAGGGCAGGTGCGAGCTCTGCCTGCTTTCTGTGCCCTTAAAGTGTTAATAATCAATAAAAGAAGGCAGTGAAAGGGTATTCTGTGCATGCACCCCATATTTCAGCTGCTGCCGGGGTGGGGTTCAGGCAGGACCAGGCCGTGCTGTGCAACAAATGAAGTGTCAAGGAATATTAAGGAGGGACTTAGAGAAAATCCCTCATGTTAGAGGAATGTTCGAAACCGAGAGGAATATCTTCATAAAAATAAATGGGAGACAGATGCATGACTTTCAAGGGGCAGGACAAACTGAGTGGGGAGAAAGCTCGTCTGTGGTGTTCACACTTGTTAGCGGGTCAGGATGACACCGGAGGAGATAAAGCTTTGTTTTAGGCTCTTTAAAACTCATTCATACAAAACTGCACTGCCTTTGCTGGGATCTTCATAGCTGCCTGTGTCTTAATTAACATGGGCTAAGGATGCACTTTGCTGTCTTTTGTTCCTTCTGAGAGGAAAGCTGATGTCAGTGGGAGCCTCTCCCGGATCTTGGCCGGGCTGGGCTGGAACGTGGGGCTCGAAGCACTAAATTCAGTTCCAGTGCCTTTGGCACACCAAGATGGATGAAGAATTCTGCTTTTAGGAATTTAGGAAAAGAATATTTGCTCTGATGAGCTCCCAGGCCAAACAGAGACGAGAACATGTGTTGACCTTGGAGAGGAAGTGGGAGGATTACAGGAGAGATGACCAAGAGAGCTCCAATCAGCCCCATGGTGTTTCTCTGATTTATGAAAGCCACATTGCCCTTGATCTCCTGTCTGACTCTTCAGTTCAGAGATACATCTAGAAAGCAGTTTTCCCAAATCTCACCCTTCCCTCTTGCCTGTCAGGCTGTATTAGTCCCTGTCCGAGAGTTAAAACTGCACTTTATTTTCCTCATAATTACAGCTTGACTCTGGCAGGTGGACTTGGTCAGACAACTGTTGCTCTTGGGCACGTGGAAGAGCTGTGAGATGCAGTGTTGTCTGCCCACTGCTGGAAAACGTGCAAACAGGGCCAGAGCTGTGAAAAAGCGTGCTGCTTTCAAAATTTACTGTCATTGCTCTGAATAGAACGAACAAATAAACAAAAAGGGGACGCAGCTCAGCAGAGTGTGCAGCACATCTGTGCCATAAATCCTCACAAGCAGGCACAGTCCCTCTGGAAGCCTGAGCTACAACACCAGTGCTGCACAAGGCAGGGAGAGGGGACGGTGTTGGGGCACATTTCAGCTCCCCTTGGACGCTCTGGGGCTGGAATTTTGCTCTGTGTGTGTGGACGTGTTTTGAACAAACTGTTGCTTGAGTTCTTTCTCTCCCAGGAAGGTCAATGAGAAGTTTAAGGGAGGCAGTGGGATCTAATTTTGCCAGCTGTAAAACCATCAGCTCCCACCAAAGTGAAATACATGGTTGTCCCCTCGACTGCCCTCACAATGAGGTTCTCTACTGCCCAAAAAGGAGAAGAGATGATTTAATAATAGCGGTTCACTGTCCAAATTTCAGATCTGCAGCCATTAGGCTAAAGGGAAAAGCCCAAATCTAAGAAGGGTGAAGGTGCTGAAAGCTGGAGGCTGAAGTTCTGAGTTACACCAGAGGGAGAGGAGCAGGAGGACCTGATGCCACTGTTGTTCACTGGGTGCAGGGGTTGTTTTGGAGAGGGGATGAAGGCACGGGTGCTGCAGATGGGGATGCCAGGAGTATTTATTCATTTTAATTTAAGAAGTCCTTGAATAAAAGCGTTTTTGGAGTCCTCACCCCCCACAAGAGTGGAAGAGAATACTTAGGGAGAGGTGGAGGAGTCTGTGAGGATACTTTGAAGTGGGAGTCCAAGGGAACGTGTAGGGATTGCTGGAATAAGCTGAGGGGGAGGAAGGAGGTGCCAAGGAGGAGCTGGTCTAGAGGACCTGGTGGATGTGGAAGAAAGGCACCAAATGCAGTGTCATGAAGGAGAGATCCAGGCCTTTCAATCTGCAGCTTGAGGGGAACATCATTTCTTGCTTAGGGTCACTTTACCTCAGTGTCTTGGTCCTCTGCCTGATCCTCTGTTACCTGTTGGTAGGTGGCACCTGCTCAAGGTGAGTGAGAGCGCTGAAACTCCGCTTCCCACTTATTAACAGCACCTCCTCTCTGTGTGAAAAGGGGCGAGAGACACTTTGCAAACCCACCAGAACAGTTCTGTGTGACTTGGAACTGGAATCCTCTGCCAAGAGTGCAGGAACTTTCCAAGCTTTTGGGTTCCACCTGTGCGAGCCACTAAGAGGACGATTTTTTTCTTTAAAGACCACAGTCCTAACACCAGTTTATTCCACATGCAGGAGCAGAGCCAGATCAACAGACCTGTGTAAACNTTCTGCAGAAATAATAATAAAACCAGACCTAATGGGTCACCATATGTGGAGAGGAGGTCTCTTGGGTCTTAGGATATACACTTAGAGAGTGAAGTAAAGAAAAGGAAAAAAGCAGTAATATTGGCAACTGTTGTTAGGTAGTATAAACAATAGCCAGCCATTGGCTTGGAGCAGCAGATCAAGTTCCAATAGCACTCAATAGGGAGCCTTCCTTAAAAAATTAGAAGAAGCTGGGTTGGAGCTGGTCCATGCTGGGAATGGCAGAAGAAGCAAAAACAAGAGTAAATGAATGGAAATTAAGCAGCAGGAAATGGGGATTTGGCACAAGGTTGGAATTTGAAACTGCAGAGAGGTGTCAGTGATAAAGGTTGGATAGAGTTTCTGGCCAAAAACAGAGAGAAAGAATGCAGATGTGTTCATTGAATAAAGTACAGATGTAGAGAGTGGTGGGGTGGGAGGGGTGGGTGGCTGGTGGGGAGAGAGAAATAAAGAAACAGAAAAAAAGAAAAAAAAAAAAAAGAAGAAAAAACCAGGAGAAATAATGCTGAAAGTAGGTGCATTCATGTTTAATGTTTTTTTGAAACCATTTTTCTCTGTGACTCCTCAGAGAGCTGCAGGTCTGGACTCAGCTCGATTGTTGCGCTCCGCGGGGAGACAATTTTGGCATTCAGCTTATTCTCGCCCCTCGTGTGTTTTGGCCCCACATTCCTTCGGATCACGCGCTGTTCCACATCTAGGTGTGAGGTGGGCTTGGGGGTCTGCTCATTTATCATCTGACAGAACCTCCTCAGCAAGGGGAGCTGATGTCACTGCCGGGACCGCAGGGTCTGTGCTCTGGACCTCTCCTAAAAGAGGCTGGGATGTAAAGTCTTCTGGGCAGCTTTTGATTGGTATCATCATTGCCTCAATTGTTTTTTGTTCCTTTCTACCCCTCTACAGTGCAGTGTTTATGCCTCACTCCAGGCGTGTGGCGGCACAATCCAAATTTACCACGTGTTATTTTAACAAGCCCACACTGTGGCCGTTGACAGTGGGTATGTTCTTCCTAATTACAAAGTGGGCTGATTTGCTCGAACTGTTGTGACTGTGGACCCATTTCCCCCTGCAGTTGGGCAGCCTAATTGCAGTTTTGTTTCCGTTTCTGACGAGTAACGCTGTCGTATTCCTCCCCCAAAGCCCTTTTATGGCCCCCATTACAGTTGCTCCTGAGCACTTCTGTACAGATCTGGCTTCAGATCCCCCCCAGTGACAGAGGGAAGTCCCGTCACTCCTGCTGTACGCTCAGCAAACCCAAAGCTGGAGGCTTTGGAGGCACTTAGCCATTTGTCTCCTATTGATTTGAGCACATAAAACGAGAAATACGGTCTCAACAACTTGCCAAATAATCACGCAGCCTGTAGCAGAGCTTAGGGTGGGATCTGGGCTTTGTAAATCTGGGCTTCGTAAATCTGGGCTTCAACTGTTGAACCAACTGCTTCAATGCTGTGCTTGCAGAGCTGGAGCTCAGGGAATAAACAGTCCCGGGATTGAGCAGTGTCCTCGTAGCGGTGGAGCTGCTTCACCCTGGAGACCCTACAAACGTAATTACTTTTAATTGACACCTCCTGCCTTGAACTTACACGTTCAAATACGTGTGTTAGAAATGTCGTGGTGGGTTTCTGAAGGGCCTGATTCTCCACTGACCCCTGTCACTTGCTATGTAGGAGAAGTCAGCATTTAGTGTCTCCTTCACAGTTGATATTAATAAATGACGTGCAGAGCTGCACGAGGCCACAGCTCCCTGCAAACAGCTCTGAAAATGAAAGGCAGCCTTTGAGAAACGTCTGCCCAAATTATTCCGTGGTTTTATGGGTTCGTGGCGTTAGACCCTCATCTTGTAACTCAATCTGTTCTGTGCCCTGTTGACTTTTTTAAGAGCCCTTCCAGGAAAATTGTTTTCCCTACGCTGGGACCTGCCCAGGGCGGTTGCAAAGAGCCCCACAAGTGAGGTGCTGGGCCTTCCCACGTGGAAAGGGGGGCAGCCCTTCCCAAAGGACTGGTTATTTGGCTTTTCAGTTCAGTGTTAAGCTCACAGTTACAACTTGGTGTGTTATTGGTGCACAGCACAGGTGAGGAAAACAAGACATGGAGAGGTTGGGTGGAAAACAAGACATGGAGAGGTTGAACAGAAAACAAGACTTGGAGAGGTTGAACAGAAAACAAGATATGGAGAGGTTGAACAGAGAACAAGACATGGAGGGGCTGAATAGGAAACAAGACATGGAGAGGTTGAACAGAAAACAAGACATGGAGAGGCTGAATAGGAAACAAGACATGGAGAGGTTTAAAAGCTTGGCAAAGGTGACAGGAAGTTTAATGGACAGAACAGGGGTCTAACAAGAGAACTATTTATATGGATTTAAATCTTTTCCCTCCCCCGAGCCCTTCACCAGCAACCTTGAAGATGCAGGTCATCGAAGTTATGCTGATTGCTAAAAGAAAAGCTGTGAAGAGATATTAAAGCTGCCATTTCAGGGCTAAATCCAGCATCTCTCCATGGCTTTGTGATGTATTATCTTGTGACTAAGTGCTGCTGGTTAACATCTGGGTGTAATGGTGCCTGATGCTGGCTCAGGTCAGAGACCAGCTATGAGGTGAAATGGCTCAAAGGTACTGTAAAAATAACACAATATAATGTGATGTGATGTGCCAGTCCTTGTGCTTTCTGGTTATCTGTGTTTTCGTGTAACCACTGGACAATTTGGTGACTAAAACACCTGGTATCTTGTTGGTAGTCAGTGAAATCAGCCCAGCCTTCCTAGATATTTTTTGGCAGACCATTAAATACCTGTGGCCGGGTTGTGCTAATGATACCAATAAAAACTCTGGCAGGTGCTGTGAGCCCCAAAGGCCTGGATGAGGGAACTGAAGCCAAAGTGGGGACAATCTGAGTGCCCCTGAGCTCTTTACTAGACCTTTCTGCTTTGTGGTATCAGTTTGTGCAAACTATTCTAACAGGTACGTTTAAGCTGAGGCTTCACAAGTGCTCAGATCTCGTGTGATCGTGGCTGTTTTTAAAGGAGGGAAGACCTTAATCAACCTAAACCCAATGATAATAAATCAAACCTCCGTGTTACCTACAAGAAAACAAATATTAGCTATTAACTAAATCACTGTAGGTTTGTTTGCTGTTTTACTTCTAACTGCTGCAGTTCAGGACCTGACCATCTGACTCTGGGGGGTTTTTTTCACCCAGACAGAAAATAGGGGCTATTTTGGCATCTAAGCCTCATTTGATATTTTGCTCAAGGATGAAATGTCTTGATTCCAGAAAGCCTTGATTGTCCTTCGAGCTCTAGAAGGAATCTGTAGTGCTTTTTCACAGCTGTTGTTTTGCTCTTAGCTGTGAGTAGTGGTTGCACAACCTTCCCTTTACGCTTCAGGGTAGTGCTGAAAAAAAAAAACAACAAACCCTGCAAAATCAAATGTGTTTTTTAAGGGGTACAGAATTAAAAGGACTGTCATCCCTGCTTTTTAAGCAGCATTTGGCCGTTTCCCTTCTGCTATTTCTCCGTTTCTGCTTCATACATCTTCCCCTCTCCCCTCACTCTTGCCTTTATGGAGTCTTTTAAGTATAGATGCTACTTACAGGCCTAAACAGCTGTAAAACTACCAGTGCAAACCCCCTGTAAATGCTGAACAGATGTGCAGGGGTGAGATTCACATCTGGACAGCACTGTCACCACATCAGAGCCTGGACTCTTCACCTCCTCCCCTCACTGAGAGGGCAGAATAAAAAAAAAGAGCTCTGCTCCAAGGTTTAGCTCCTTTAGCTAAGGAAGGGTGATGCTGAAGCTCTTCAGTAGGAGCCTGTGAAGGGAGTGTATCATCATGGAATCCTGGAATGCTCTGGGTTGGAAGGGACCTTAAAGCCCATCCAGTGCCACCCCCTGCCATGGGCAGGGACACCTTCCACCAGCCCAGGTTGCTCCAACCTGGCCTTGGGCACTTCCAGGGATGGGACAACCACAGCTTCTCTTGGCAAACATCTTTATTTTGAGCTTGGGTTCATTTTGATTTGATTTTGTTGGGGTTTTTTTGAAGAGAATGGTAGAACTACAACTACTGTGGTGGTGCCAGGTGACAAACTGGGGCACAGCGTGTTGTTCCTGCCAACTCTCTCTTTCCCCCTGCCCTGAGGATGCCAACTTGGCTTCCCAGACGTGGCAAGTCCTTTCACCAAAGCCTTTAACTTGCCTTTCTCCGTTATTTGGTGCCTTCCACGGGTGTCCCGTTGTCACTGGGGGAGGTGGCAGCGCTGCAAATCTCTCCTCCCTTCTTTAAAAGGGTGTAAGGGGACTCTTTGGAGTCAGGGGTTCTCAGTTAGGAGCTGTTCCACTGGGGGCTCTGATGTTCCTGTCAGTAATTTGCTGATGGTCAACCACCTTGGGTTTGCTTAGGCCTGAGCTTAACAGTGACTTATTTTTTTTTGGCTGCTCGTTCTGTGCAGCTCCAAACAGTGCCCTTGAGGAGCTCCTGAAGGAGTTTTGAGCTCTTACAGGACCTTCTCCTCACTGCTGAGGTGGTGACAGTCCGAGCAGAGCACCTGGTTTTCTATCAGGTAACCAACAAAAAAGGAATCAGTTCCTTTCACTAACAACCAGCACAGGCTGGGGAGGGAGACGCGTTCGTTCATCTTGCAGGGGTTGATATTCAGTGGCTGTTTCTCAAAGGCTTTGAGAGGCTGCATCTAAGGACACTCTCCTGTTGCTAATAATGTACAACCAGGTCTATATAACAATGTATAGGTTATAGCATCTGGCACATGTCATCCCAAAAGTGTTTTGCAAGAGAGCCAGGAGGCCACTGAAGTGGCAGCCAGCTCTAGGGTGGAGGACAGCAATCAGGCAGGCAGGAGCTGTTCATGTGGTGGTAATGGGAGGGCAAAAATAAGTCCTCAGGAGAGCACCAAACCCTTCCCACCTCCACCAAAAATCCAGCCCCTGCACATCAAAGTTAACGCTGGGCAGGCAGGAAACTGCCTTTCCATCTCTTCCCATCCCCATGGTGGGATTCTTGGGGGTTGTCCTGTTGGAGTTGGACTTTGATGATCCTCGTGGGTCTCTTCCAGCTCAGGATATTCATGATTCCATGATTCCATGCAGCCTTTCCATCCCTCAGTGCCGTGTCCACACCCTGGATAGAGCGCATGAGTGCAGGTCAAAGGAAGGGGATTGAGAGTGAAGAGAAGCAGCAATTTATTGAGAAGTAAAATAAGAAGGAAATAGAAATATTCTTTGAAGATGGAACAGGCTTGGAAAAATCTACCTTCTGATTCATGCTGGCAGGAAAGCGTGGTGTGAGAGTGGGATGGGGCTGTTCCTGGTCCGGGATGGGGCTGTTCCTGGTCCTCGCCGGTGCTGTTCTGCCACGGCAAAAGGCACAGAGCAGGAGTGAGCCACTGCCCTGGAATAAAAGACATGCTCATATTGTCCGTGACAACTTGTGCCACTATAAAGGCTTGACCTCAGAGCCCTTTTCACACTGATTTTGTTCTTCACTTGCCTTTGCTGCGCGAGGTGTGACCACTGTGGTTCCGAGAGGAGATGTTCCCTGACACACTTCGGGAGCTGTCGGTGCCTGTGTGTCTTACCCTGAGCTTTCATCCAGAACCCCAGCAAAGTGCTGACTCGCTTGCTGGTCCTTATGTGCTCAGATGGCCTATTTAGGGGAAGATCCTTTGCTGCACCTCTCCTGGGAATCCATTCCTTGGCCATCTCCCGGTGCTCGTCGGTTATTGTGCCTCTCTGTGCCCCCCGCACCAGCGGTGCTGGAGGTCAGGTTGTGTTATAGCCACGCTCCAGGGGAATGATTCCCGATTCATTCCCTTTTTTACAGGCTGTATCCCGTAGCAAAGGTGAGTCAAACCCCTTTTCTTAAGCACCCACTTCACTGTTACAAAAATCCTCTGCTGCCCAGCAGTGGTTTGTCAAGCAGCAGCCTGTTAATTCGGGGTGAGCTGTTAATGCTGAGTGCTATCTGCATCAGTGACTGAAAGGTTATATCATCCACCGGAATCAGGAATGTTTCCACAGCTGAGAGCTTGCTCTCTTGTCCAAGACATGTGCAATCCTGACTGTGACAAAACTGGGCTTCGGTTTTAAGACTCCAGATCTTCACACTGCGCCCGAAAGGACCTGATTTAGCCTGGGCAGTTGTCAGTCTGAGATGTCCCTTGTTGTAGGACAGTGTGGGATGTGCTCGCCCTTTAACTCTGAACCATTCATTGTTTGGGGGATACCCAGTTTTCCAGGGATATCCCAGCTTCCTGATTTAATGTGTCTGCAAAGTAGTTGCCCACGTTCTGTTGGGACACAGTGGGACTCATCTCTAATTAACGTTCTTCGCATTCTCTTAACGATGCGGGGGGGAGGTCAAAATCCACCATCTCTGCTTTAAGGTACAGGCAAACACCTTTAAATCTTACAGTTTGTGTAACCTGAGGGGATTGACAGGGGGATGAAGGAAGATGGTGCATTTCCAGACTCAGAAACAGCACCAGCTTTGCCAGTAAGGTTGAGAGGACTTCCTGACCTGCGGGGGTGGCTAATGGGGCTGTTTTTGTGTCGAAACTATGCGAAAACTGCAGCTGTGAATAAGGATGTGTCTGAGCCACAAGGTTTGGATCCATTTCCAGATTCACAGTCATGGGCGTTGGGATGTGAGATTACAGTCTGAGCTACTCCTTGGGTCGGATCCAGCTGAGATTGTTGTGTTTTCTTTTCCAGCTTGTTTTGTCCCCTCAGATCCACAGCACAGGCTGGTGAGGGTTTGAATTCGGAGTCTGCTGTCGGGGAGGGCAGAACTCTGCTGGAGTGAAGGGATTGTGAATGTTCTTCTGAGGACGGGTTCTCAGTCCAGCAAACACACAAAGATTATCACGTGCAGGATGGAATATTTGCAGGATTCCTGCAAAATATTCCTGGATGTGCAGGAATGCTCTAACCGGGCACAGGGCTTACACTCAAACCGGAATTATTGTTCCTTGCACCATCCCTGCGTGACCCTTGCACGCTTCCCAAATTTTGGATGGTAGTGTCCAAATTGCAGCTGCGGTTCCAGGGGACCTCTGAGACTGAAGTTCTGTGCAAACAATTACTGCTACTCGAGTTCTGCTTCAAACAGACCCCTGGAAGCGACTCTGCCCCCAGCAGCAAAGCGGGATTTTGTTCTTGCCCCCAAACTCCAGCTCCATCCCACCCCCCTGATTTCAGCAGTTTGGCCAAATGTTTAATTACTGCAATTACAAAAGGGCATCGTGCTGCATGTCAATCATCCTACATGGCAAATGTTTGCACATAACCAAGATTGAGAAGAAAACAAATATACAAGATGTGCATATGTTCTAATTTCAATGTGAAATAATCATCTTGGAGCCTGTTAATATGCAGCTAAATTGGAGCAACACTGTTACAGAGAATCTCTCTGAACTGGCTCACTGAGATCTCAGAGCTGGAATGAGCATCCTTTTGTTAGGAATGTTAACTCTGAGTTCTGTGAGGTTTTTGAAGAGAGAAATCCTTTCTGCAAGTCTTTTGACACTGCTGCGTACGTGGCTTTAAATTTTGCATCTATGTGATTTAATTCGCTGGAGGAGTAGCTGGAAAAAAATATTTATTTCTCCCCTCTTGGAATTCTACTGAGTAAATATCCATAGGATCCTACATGCTAAATTATGATAGAACCATATGGTTTATTCCCAACTGAATATAGGACTTCTGAAAAGGAGGATAGTGGCATAAATTTTTTTTTTTTTCAGTGTAACCATCATTGTCTATTTACATCAGTTTCACAAGTATATATTAGGGAAATGAAGCTGTTAAAATATTCTATTTTTTGAAGGGCCACTCTGGGATGTTGGGAGTCGATTTTGATTTTAAGAGAGATGTTCTGACAGTCAAGCTTGTGAACAAATATGGAAGAAAAATCCAGAAATGTGTGACTTTTTTTCTCTTGTTGTTGTTGGCTGATATTTGATTCTCTATTGTATCTATTTTTTTTTTCTTTTAATCAAGAGTGATTAAAAAAATCTTTCTGTGCAACTGCTGAAAAATTTTCTCTGGAGGGCGACACACAGTTGCACTCCCACTCCTGTGGCTTTTTCCTCTCTTAAAAAATAGATGATGTCACCAGGGCTTCCTTCCTAATTTTCATCTCTTTCAGGTATTTATTTGTTTGTTTGGGGTTTTTTTTAGCTAAATCTCACTAAGTAGACCAGATTCATCTGTGCCTTTAAAATCCAGTATAAGGTTAAGATATGAGGCATCTATGTGTATTTTAGCCCAAGACAGACTCTTTAACGACCACGGAGCTATTCCTGATTTATTTTTTTTCCTTTCTCCTTGATTCCTTTTGACTCCTGGGAGGGGGGCAGGGGAATAAGAAGAGAGGAAAGCGAAAAAAAAGAAATAACATTAACACAAAGGAGCACTTCTTATTAAGAGTAGGTGGGTAAAGGCATTGGAAAAATAATACCTCAAGATGCATTGAAACATTTTAGGGAATTAGGGAATTCTGATCTCCCGCAAAAGAAAAAAAAAAGAAAAAGAAAAAGNAAAAAAAAAAAGAAGGGGGGCGTGGGGGGAGAAAATTAATATTAAAGACAAGCTGTGAGTTTCCATCTGGCCTTGCCGCTTTCGACTAACGCTTCCATGACGGAATTCATCTGTCCATCAACTGTCAAAAATTCTCCTGTCAGTAAATCCCTGGGCACTCTTGCCAGCCCACCCCACTCAAAAAAAATATTCCGAGGCGCAGAGTCCTCCGGATTCCGAACGGCCCCCGCCATCCACCGCCCCCATCCCTCCCCTCTCCCCTCCCCGGCTCCCGCTGGCCCCAAAGTTGTAGGGCCCGGGGATGCATTTGGCTGTTTGTTCATTCATTTATTTAATTCTTTATTCATCTATTTATATGTTTCCATCCCGGAGGAGGGGGGGGGGACGCGCTGGGAAGGCAGCGCGGGGGGAGAGCCTTCCATGGATCGCCCGGAGCCTGAATTCCCCTCCCGGCTGCTCCGCAGCGCTCCTCCCGCAGCCCCACCTCTGGCTGGTTGGGGACACGGAGCGCTCGGCAAAGCGCGAACTGCCCGCTGTTCAAACCTCCAGCCGCGGGGCTGGTCCGCCTTTGATTCGGGGACGCCAAAACTTGCCGGGCCGTGGCCGAAGGACGCGCGGGGACATCGCAGGGCGGGGGTTTTTCTGGTGGCGAAAGTGCGTCTCCACCGCGGGCGGGGAAGGGATCGTTCTGCTCCCGGCTGGAGTGAAACGGGAGCAGAACGCGATTTACCACCGGCCGGGTTTGGTTTTTCTTTCTTTTTTTTTTAAGTGCAGACATAAATGTACGTGAAGCTTCTGTTCCTTAATATTACGTGGAGCCTGTTTAAATTACCCAAAGAAAAATTATTATTACTATTATTATTATCGTCATCATCATCATCATTTTTTTTGGCTGAGGATTCACCCGAATATGTATTCATTCTGCTCTTACTGATGATGGGGGTAAGGGTACAGGGAGCAGGTCAGGAATTTAGGCAGCTTGTTCGACTCCCAGCTCCTGTAAGGTTGCGTTGCCCCCCCAAAAAAACCTCGTTTCGTATTTTAAAAAATTCTGATTTCATATTTAAAGGGTTTACCCCCCCCAAAAAATGTGTGGGTTCTCTAACCTTTAACTGGAGTATCGATTATTTATTTATTTTTTAAAGATTCCATTATTTTTTTTTCTCACTGAAAAGTCAAACTGCCTTTGAAACAGCTGGTGGGAAGAGAAGTGGGAGAAACATAAAATCTTTCAAAGTGCATTTTATTTCAGTGTTTTTCCTTCAGAAAAGTGTTGGTTACTTGTGGCTGCTGACACCTCATTAATCAAGTGATCAGAATTCAGTATTTTACAGCAGCAAGGCCAATTAACCTTTGCTGGCTACAGAGCAGCCAAAAATAATTTCTGATTGTCAAATGGGGAGGGGGGAAGCAACAACCCCCCCTCAAAAAAACCCTAAAACTCTGAAGATAAAAAAAGGGGGATCTCTTTTTTTGTTTGTTTGTTTTGTTTTGCAAGTGTTTAATTAGAAAGAAATTCTAAACTCTGTGTGAGGTTTTTTTTTTCTTCCTTTTTTTTTTTTTTGTTTTTTTTTTTTTTGGAACTTCTGAAAATGCTGAAGAAATTTGGAGAGCAGAAAGTTCAAAGGTTTGACTCTGCTCCTTGCAAAGGTCCAGTCCCGAAATCCCTTTGGATGGAAGCTCAGGCTTCCCTTTCCCGGTAACTTGAGATGCTGTTTTCTATAAAATCTGCTTTTCTCAGCCAGGAGATTGGGAGGAGACAAAAGGTGGTGTGAAAGGCTTGGCTTAAATGATTTAGTTTTAGCTTAAACCCTGGCCTGTCCAGCAGTCACTGTTGTGCTGTTCCTTGGAGTTGTGCATATTTATATTTATATTTATTTATCCCCACCCTGTGGAATTCCCCTTTGGACCATCAGTGGCAGATCCTCGTGGTGCTCCTGGAGGGAATTCTGCCAGCTGGGAATGTGGCCTGCAGGCTTTGTGTGCAGCTCCTAACCCGGGAACCTCGTGTTAAACCCAAATATTACCACTCAGGGGTTCCTCTTCAGTGAAGACTTCCTGCGCTCCTCAAACCCAGGTCATTTCTAGTCATTAATTTTTTTGTTGGGGGAAGCTGCAGCTTTGAAGGCATTCTTTTGGGCAGCTCTGAATCTGGAGCAGAGATCATTTTCAAATGCCTTTTAAACACTTGCCATAACAAGTCCTTCATAAAGGGGAAAAGTTACCCAAATTGTCCTTATTTCTTGTTATTTTTTTTCTCAAGAATAAGCACTTGGTCAAAATTCCATTATGGATCTTCAAGTACACCCAGTCAACCAGTTTTGAGGGAACGGCCCCCACTCTGCAAACAACCATCTCCTGCTTTCTCCTTTCTCTCTCCTTATTTATCTGTCATCTTTTGCTTTCCCACTCTTCTTTAACTTTCTGTTTTCTTATCATAGAAGCCATCAGAAGATCTGAATACGGAGTCATGCTGAGGTTCAAATCCTGCATAAGCTTTGGTGTGGAGTATTACTCCAACTTTTTGCTTAAGGCTTCGATGAAATTTGCAGTCAAAATAGAGCTCAGCTTGTAAATATTGTCACTTATTCCTGACAGTTTGATTATTTATTTTCTTTATAGGATTTTACATTTATTTATTGCATTTATTACATTCATTTATTTATACACTTATTGTAAACCAACCATTTGATTCAAGCGTTTGAATCAGGTTTTCAACTGTGTGGTCTTGCCTTTAAGAAACATTTCATTATAACCCAAAATTTGATTCAGGTACTTGAACCAAATTTTCAAATGCATGGGCTCACCTTCAAGAGGTATTTTGAATTTTTGGTTTTCCTGTTTAAATATCACCTCTTTTTTGAATCAAGTTTTCAAATGTGTGGACTTAGCTTTAAGGAACGTTTCATTATAACCCCAAATTTGATTCAGGCATTTGAATCAAGTTTTGAAATGCTTTTTAAATTACTTTTAGGAGGTACTTTAAAGTTTGGGGTTTCCTGTTGATTAAATGCCACCTCTTTTTTGAAAGAGGCATTTGAATCAAATTTTCAAGTGCTTGGGCACACCTTTCAGAGGTATTTTAAATTCTAGGGTTTTCCTGTTGATTAAATTTCACCCCTTTTTTGAATCAAGTTTCCAAATGTGTGGACTCACATTCAACAAACGCCTCATTACAACCCCAAATTTGATTCAGGCATTTGAATCAAGTTCTTAAATACTTTTAAAACTACTTTTAAGAGGAATTTTAAATTCTGTGTTTTCCTCGTGCTTAACTTTCACCTCCAGCTTTGAAGAGTTTTCAAGTGCTTGGACTCAGCTTTAGGAGGCATTTTCAATTTTGGGCTCTCCTCTCGCTTAAATTTCATCTCTCACGCCCTTGATTCAAACCGGGGCATCTCCATCCCCGCTTCGGGCACGGAATTGCGCCTCAGGCAGGACTCTTGAGGTTGTGGTGTCTTCCCCCTTCCCCTCCAGGTCCTCCCCCACCCTTCATCTCCCTCCATCCCCCATCGCGGGGCTGCTCAACGTATTCCGAGCAGGGGAGGTCAAAAAAACCCACCGGTGCATATGCGAGAGCCAAACAAATCGCCCTCCTGGTAGGGTTGGGTGACATGTGTCAACCCCTGTCAGCCCGGAACAAGGGGGGCAAAGTGCCCAGACAAAGGAGAGGGTGGGATGTCCCCACCCTGGCAAAGCCTGACCCACACGCGGGGTCTTTGTGCGGCAGATGCCGCCTCTCATTGTTCCCCCCCACACCTCCCGGTCCCTCCCCGGCACCCCTGACAACAGCCACCGCCGCTGGCATCCCACCCTGACATCTGTTCAGCTTTATTGATGCTCTCCTGGAGGAATTCCCAGTGTAAACAGGGAATTCTCTACGGGAGCCCCGTGTTGTAAAAGGGATGAGCTGCATAATGCAAAGATTTAACCACTATTTAAAGGTGTGACACAGCATTGAAAGTGACTGGGTTGTTTTTTTTGTTTTTTTTTTTCCCTTGTCCTCTCCCCCCTTCTCTCCCCAACTGCATTTGGCACAAACTGCCTGGGTTGGACCTTACTTTTTATTTATTTACTCATTTATTTACTTACTTATTTTAATTTTGGGGAGGATTTCTCCTCCTCCTCCTCCCTGTCCTTTCTCCCCTTCCTCCCTTCTTTTGTTTTCGTGGAGAGGAATTGTCAGGACGAGCGGGAACTAGGAAACGGAGCACACCAAAAATTGGAGAATGAAGGGAAAAACCCCAAAAAAACCCCTGGAAAAGTGAGAGAGAATAGCCTGGTTCGGGTGAAGTGGAGCTTGGTTGCTCCTACAAAAGCTGTCAAAGCCCACCTGCTCTTAGGATCGACTTATGGCTTAGGGATCTTCGTGTCTCCTGAATTAGGGAGAATTCCTCCTGAGGGGGCTGGAAGCAGGGACAGGACATCCAAAACTATGTCCTGAGCCATAACACCTTTTTATTCATAGAATCACAGAATCAGACGGGTTGGAAAGGACCTCTGAGATCATCAAGTCCAACCCTTGATCCAACCCCACCGCGGTTACTGGACTATGGCACTCAGTGCCACGTCCAGCCTCATCTTAAACACCTCCAGGGACGGAGAATCCACCCCTTCCCTGGGTAGCCCATTCCAATGGCTGATTACCCTCTCTGGAAAGAATTTCTCTCTGATTCGCATCCCTTGTGTCAGGATTTTTAGAAGCGAATCCTGTCTGCTCCCGTCTCCTGTGCTGCTCCACGTGCCTTTGCTAGGTGGGCACTCGGATCCGCTCCCGCGGAAAATCTGCTGCTGGATTTCGGGAACCAGAAGACCTGATCCAAAACCCACGCCAGAACCAGCCCACTGATTTGGGATGGCTTTGGGGCGGGAGATCAGCCGCTGACGGGGCCGAAGTAGCGGGAAGGCTGGGAATTGCTGTGTGCTCCTGTCACCCGGGGAGCACCAGGGAGAGACTGGAGCTGGCAACCTTCTGGCTCCCTGATTTGTTTAAATAAACACGTGAAAATAAACGTGGGTGCTCGAAATGCAAACAGCAGGTCCTCCGCTCAGCAGAACAAGTGAAAAATATATGGGGAGGAAACCATGCCCCAAAAAGTCCTGTAGAATTGGAACGGCCGAAATTATCCTGGAATTGCTCTCCAAAGCCATCGTGTCTCATTACTGGAGGTACAGCTGAGGTTCCCCGTGCCCAAACACACACTCACTTAAATTAACTAGGGATCTGGCCCATAAACCCTCATTCTTTGTTCAAGTTCTGTCTGTATTTTTATTGGTTTAAGGAAACGTGGACGTTGGGCATAAGTATTTCTGTTATTGGATAATATAACAGGTACGAGAACATCCACCCAAAAGTACAGTAAGAGACACCAAACCTACGATGAAAACTACCCAAAAGGAAATAAAATGTTATAAATATATAAGTAACAGGAAGAAGGGCTACATTATAGAGAAATCTCTGAAGTCTGAAAATGCGACGCTTAAAACCAATTCAGGGTTGGTCTGTGTTAGGCATGGAGAACACTCTGCAGTTATTTCAGTTCTTAGTGGGATCTAATCATCCAGGCTGGAGTTTTTATTAGGTTTATGGCATCACTGGGATGAATAAAGTAATCTCAGATTCGTGGCAGAAATGCATAGTCTGCGTTGGTTTAGATTAATAAAAATTTCTGTGGTGGTTGTTACGAGGAAAGGTCTTATTGAAAGGAGAACGTGAAGTTTTATTGGCTTGTCTGTGGGATTTCACAGTCAGTTGTGTATTTATCCTACAACTCCACTGGAGTGTTTAAAAAATATTGCTAATCTGCTGACAACACCTCATCTTAACAGAAATTCGCAGGATTTTAGAGGAATTTGTTTTAGGAATCATCTTTTGGAGTTGTCTCTGGGAAGGGGAGTAAATACCTGAGTTTGTTTTTTTTTTTTTTGTCCTTGTCCCTTGATGTTTTTCCCTCTGAAGAATCTCCCTCTCTCGAGGCCAATGGCCAGCTGAGCATCTTTTTGTCCTGCTGGAGCTGAGAGGAAACGTGTCCCCCACCCTTGGTGGGCTGGGGGGTGAAATGAGATGATCTTAGAGGTCCTTCCAACCCAAACCGCTCTGGGACTTTTTGAAACGAGAGGCCTCAGTGACCAGAGGGATCGTTGGGTGCCAGAACAAGTCATTTATAACTCGAGAGGTGGAGGAGCTCCCACCAAAGTCACTGCGGTGGGACCAAGCCCCGGGAGATTGTTTCAAGACTAAGATTGTAGGAGGAGAACTGAGAGGCTCCAGATGAAGTTCCAGGGAGGTGGATTTGCTTGTGCTTGTAGGAGTGTCTCTAATTAGAGTGCCTTATGTCCCCCCGTCACGTCTCTTTTTCCCTGGTAGCGAAAAATCAGGAACACAAATCCCGGGGCGCTGACGGATGGCCAAAGTCGTGGCCAAATCCCACTTTGTGCTTCCTGCACAGTTCCAGCCGAAGCACAAAGAGAAGTTGCTACTGGAATCCTCCACAGCAGTCAGTCAAGAGCACATTTGCAACAGAAACGAGCTTCCCCTCGGAACAAACCACTTCAAGATTTAAGGACGTAAACAAGGCTCTCGTAGGGTTCGTTTGAAGCACGAAGCGATTACGGTTTCATTAGAGTGCGCTCCTTCAGAATGTTCTGAAGTGCAGCTGTTCGCCCCTGTTGGGTGCAAATGTTCTGGGAAAATAGGTGTTTTCTGAAACAAACAAAAAAAAAAAGTTAGTGAACATTCTGTGTATCTGTCTTGACGTGGGAGGAGTGACAGGAACGATGTGTTTATGCACTTAATACATGGATAAACGTGTGTGTCAGTGTATAGTACCTCTAGGTGTATGTATGCACACTTGCACAAATATATTTGCATCCAGGTCAAACAACAGCTGTTATTATTAAGTTATGCTTTTATTATCAATTTGTTGGTAGATTCAGGCACTGTTTAAAAAAAAAACAAAAAAAACAACCCGACAAACCGGGAGTCCACATCTGAGCCTTTTCCTAATCAGTTCCCTCATTTCGCTAATATTCTAACGACTGTCAATTTACTTCACTGGTGCCATTTGCAGAATTTTCCAATTAGCAGGAAACCTGTTCCACCTTCTCCCATAATTACGGGGGACTCGCTTCAGATCAGCTGTGGCCAGACAGCATATGATGTACTTGCCAAAATCTGTGCACTGCGGGGGTTTTTTTCTGTGTGTGTGTGTGCATGTGGAATTTTTTTTTTAACCTTTGCGTGAGCTGGCACAGGCTTTACATCTCTGTTGTAGGCAGGGAGCTCCCTCAGTAGTGGCATGTGTCAAAATATCCCAATAATTTCTGATAAACACACCACAGTGGAAACACAAATACGAGTCTACCCGTGCTTTGATGGTGGGTGATGGATGTTCTGCCACGAATCCCCGTGCACGGCTCTGAAAATCAGGTGAATACCCAGGAACTGCTGTGCTCCACTCAGGCTGGCTGATTTTATTCAAGAAGCAGCTGTTTGGCCACTTTTTATCACCTTTATCCTTCGGTGTCTGTGTCAAGCAGGGCAGTGTTGTTCTGATACTCTCTGGTATTCCACCAGCTGATCGAAAAGCAATCGGCCCCCCCTCTTTTTTCTTTTTTTTTTTTAGAGCTGCTTAAGCAGCTGATATTACAGCTCCAACAATGGAGGAGCAATAACTATTATTGTTACATGAAAGGAAAATATATTTAATAATAAGCTCATTGATTTTTAACAGCATCTCTGTGTTGCCTAATTGATGGGAAGTTGTATGTTTGTGTAGCCAACGGGGGTTATGAATTAAATATGGTCGTCATTCCTTGAGGGATGCATGTCAATGCAAGAAAGATGGAGGATCTACATCTCCCCCAAGCTAAACAATCCCCTTGTAAAAGACGTAGGAAAGCCTGGGATGGGAGGAAGGGGGGAAAGGGAATAAAAAGCATCCATCACTGTTTATTAAGTGCTGCTACTTGAAGGTAAAAGGGGTATTGAACTGTTTTCAAATTGGAAGGAATGTAGCTAGACAAAACATTGATGGTGATATTAGGCTGGTGACAAATTTTATTCATTTGTCTACATTTATTACAGTAGCAGTTTGAAATGATTTATGCCTCTTCCTCCTCCAAGCCTCTGCATGCGGACACACACCAAAATTCAGGGTCTTCCAGTGATAAAATGGACTCTTTTGGTAACAGCCACAAAAATATGGGGTAAAGGTGTCTGGAAATACTGGGTCTTAAATTTGAGACACTGAAGAGGCTGGTGAGCAGCACTTGGAAAAAATGAGGCTCATCTGAACCTTTTTCAAAGTGGGTGCCTTGGCACAGAATCACCGGGCACTTGTGAAAACCTTGCCAGCCTGTGCTGAGCTCAGAGGGGCATGAGAAAGGTTGGGGATGCTGAGGACTACAGCAGCTGGTTATTTGGAGATTTTAAACCCAACTTCCTTGGGTCTTGAGCTGGAACTGTAAATTAAAGGGAAGTTCTGAGCCCATGACGCTCCTGATGACCCGTCGTTAGTGGAGGGTGGTTCAGTGCTTGTGTGAGGAACCACCTCTTTCTCACTCACGTGTATAAAGTCTTTTGTCATACGACCTAAAACCCCAAAGATGCTCTCACATGCATCTAGTGGTGTTCCATGATCAGGACTGCTCTGCAGAGGGACACATTTCACCCTTCAGGTGGCAATTCTTGGTCTCTGTGATGGTTGTTACCTGTCTCTCTTCAGGTTCCTTTCACCCCGGTTTTCTCTCCGACTTCCCCCATTGTGGCATCATTTGCTGCCTGCTGAGAAGTTCAGCTGGGCCAAAGAGGGCAAGGCTTGGAGAGTGTTCGTGGGCAGTGTCTCTTTGACCACAAGAATGCACATAGGAGGATGAGAACAGGGCACACTTCAAGAACTGAGAGCAGCCGGACCATCCAAGCGGTGTTGAACTGTGCCGTGATGACTTTCAGGGTGTTTGCAAACCCTTGGTCTCCAGTTTTGCCAAAGAGATTCCTAGTACAAGATCTCTGAATCATAAACATCATTCTGATTCCTTCTGGCTGCTGCTGTTTGATGGGCAGATCTGTTACTTCCCTGTGGTTAATGGGGGGGATGCAGCACACAGCGAAGTTTGGGGTGATCATGTGTTTGCAGGGCCTGTGCAGTGGGGTCTGCAGATACCAGAGCTCATACAGCTGGAGCTAGAGTAGAATATTAAGTCTTAATCATCACAGAATTCCTGCTGACTTCCAACAAGCCTGCTTGAAATGGAGCGGTGGTGTTTGTCAGAGCTGGGCTTGTTCTTGTAGGCAGCTACGACAAAAACACTGTCAACAACCACTGGGGATGCTCATTAAATGGGCAGATTCACCCCAAGGCTGCAACGGGCAGAGTTTGCAACACTTAGCCCAAGGTTTAGCCCAAGCAGGGAGTTCCCCACAGGATGCTGCAGGAAAATGAAAGTCCCCCTCCCGCCCTGAAAAGGAACAAAGTGCTCGTGGAAGGAGGGTTTATTAAACACGGGGGTTCTGTTTCGGTATCACATCTCAGAGCCAGCCTCACTTCCCACTTCTGATTTCAGCTGCAGACTCGAACAAATGAGCTGTAAATGCCTCGAGATGGGGAACAGTCATTCGTAAAACAAAACTTCTGCTGGATCTGAGCAGGTTTTGGAACCCATTTCCCCCTCGCTGTCAGATCCTTAGAGGCTCGGGAAAGGCACTGCTCTGTCTCCTGCTTTTTTTTTATAACAGCTGGGACAGCGGGGCCCTGATCCCTCTTTAAAGGTTTTTTAGATGGTCTCTTAGTAAAAAAATGATTCCTGTCACGAAGAGGGAAAGATGTTCACGAGTCCCCAAGTGGAGCCGGCTGGGTTTGCCAGCCCAGCCTCCTGTGCTGGTGTTCGCAGTCAGGGGGAGCCAAACCAAACTGTGGCAGGGAACGGGGAGGAAAAGCCCTTTAAAAAACCCCAATTTCACCGTTTTCAAAGTTTTGTCCTTTTCTGAGCTCAACCACAAATGCTGCCAAGCATAACAGTGCCCGGTTATTTGTGCTCAGGTGCTCAGGAACTCGGCAAGGAAAGAAAACGAGCAGGCTTTTATTTTATTAGAAAGAAACCCTCTGTTGTGTGTAAAAGACACTTCCCCCCCTCCAATATTTTACTTGCTAATGGATAAGTACAAAGTAATTATGTAGGACAGATTAAATGGTTTCTAATGCCTCATTTCGAGAATTATAGTGAGTGTTTTCCTAAGCTGTCCTCCAAATTGGGAGTCTAATTAACCAACAAAAAATTATGTTGGCATTCACTGAATTATTACAAAACCAGAATTTAGACTGAAACTGTTGACAAATTTTTTTTTTTTTTTTTTTTGGAAGGTGGAGAGAGAAAGGAGGAATAGATGAGGGAAAGGTCTAATATTTAGAGGAACTGATTAATCACCTAAAAATCTCCAAGTGTCCTGGCAGAGATCAGAGTTTCTGCCTTGACGTTCTTTGGTTTGATGATTCCTTGTGAGTGTGATTAGTAGATTTAAACCCCAAGAGCTTCAAAGCTGTGGCACATCCCCGTAGCACTTATATTAAGATGTGCAAGGCTTTCAGCTAATCTTCTAAAAAGAGATGTAAGGTTTTTATTCCGGGTCCCCAGAAAAACCTACTCTGCTGGAATTAATGGCTGTGAACTGTGTAAAGCCACTTAACCTCAAATTTCTACATCAAACTTAATTTTTGGCCGCGAGGTCTCCCACGTAAAATGTTCCTGTAACTGTCCTCGTAAAACAATGATGCACAATTCGTGGAGCTTTTAAGAAGCAAACGCTGGCAGTCAGTGCAAACCCAGCTCAGACGGATTTATTGGGTGCTGTTCGACTTCATTGGGGCTGTAATTATACATTTATGCACGAAGAAACTTCGCAGAGTTGATTTTCCCGGTGGCAAGAAGTACCTCTGGAAATCTGCTGGTCCTTCACGGAGCACTTTCTCCTCTCCTGCTGGCTCCTTATAAAAGATGGATTTTGGGGCCAGTGGACCGTAACTCCTGTAAAGTAGCTGTTCCATGGATATTTCAGCAGGTACTTCTCAACAGCTCCAAAGAAGCCTTTACAGGGGATTACATCACGGTGTGGAGTCATTAAGATGCTGGGGGAAAAGAGTTGTGCCATGGAGAGCGGAGGGAATTTCCAGCAGTTGTTTCCACGGAGCAAGTCTTTACCTGCTTCAGGTCATGAGAACTCACCCAATTCTGGGGCAGTTTATAGAGCTCAGGTGGGGTTTAAAGAATCAGGGAAAAAAAACCCCTCAAGAAATAGAAGAAATTTCAGTGATCAAAAGGCTGTCCCCATGCTCAGTTGCGGCAATGGGATTTAAAAAGGGACTTCAAAAAATCAACTTAACAAAGCTGCTGCAATCTGGAATATAATCTTACTTCCTCCTAAACTGACTTGACTTCGGTGAGGTTAAGGTTGATTTTTGGGAGGTTCAAATCGAAACAAACCCAGAGTTTACCAATGGAGACAAAAATTAGGAGAGTTGAAGGGCCAAGCTGAAAAGTCCCAGTGATCTGAGTAGAGCCCCCGTACCCTCAGACTGGAAATTGCACTGGGAGTCTGGAAACCTTAAGTCAAAACAGTTTATCTGCAGCATTTTATTTGGGAGCTTCAGGAAGCACCCTTGCTGTGAAATGGGCTTAGTGAGTGGGTCTACGAAGTGGAGAAGTGGAAATAATTCCTTTTTAAATTTTTGTGTGTGTGTGTGCGTGCAACCAAATCAAACCATATGAAGAAATAGAAGATTTTATAGTGGCAGAGCTCACGATTGACTTTTCCTTGCAAGTTCTGGGCAGTGTGTGTCCAGTCTTGCTCGGCAGCTTTGATGGGTGATGTTTTCCAACAAGCTGCACTCCTCCCTTGCTCTAACCTGTCCTGACACTGCAGGGACTGACTCCTGATCCAGTGGCTCATCAGACAAGTTGTCTGTAAGGACAGTGCGACTCCCATTAGCCTTCCTTGATGTCTATTTACCAGAGCAGCTCCTCAATTATTTAAAACGTAAACATCTGGATTAAATAAATGAAGAAAACGCTCAGTGAATGTCGCAGGCACTCAGAGACTTCTCTCAGGGAATTACGGCGGCAGCAGAGCTTGAGAAAGGGGGGGAAACAAAAACTTGGTTCGAAATTCCCTGCACACATCAGCACAAGGGACGTGGGCAGGAAGTCCTGGGGTTGGGAACGGCCAAGAGACCTTTTTTTTCAGTGGAGAGCACATCGTGACGATGCGTCTGGAATGGTACCTTGTTATTTAAAGCATCAAAACACGAGCATTTTCCAGCCAATAAGCCGACTGTGAATCTGTGTGGATGTGTGTGTGCCTGCAGTTGGAGTGTGTAAGACATGTTTGTGCGCATGAAAATATGTTGGACACCTCCAAGAGTGAAGTACCTTGGATTTTCTCCCTGAGAAATCTTTCGGAGTCAGTTAAAGGCAGGTTTGGGTCCAGCTTTATCACTGCCAGAACTCTTGACAGAGTCTCATCTCTGGCTCTTGCAAGAACTCCTTCAGCGTTGACTTCAGTCTGTCCCTCTGATCTCCACAATTTGGGGAAGAATATTAGAATTTGAAGTGAATGATGAATGTGGTTGGAAGCATCTGGAGCCCTCACATGAGCTCATTAGTCTGGGCCTAAGGCAGAGCACTGCAGAAGTCTTACCTAAATGAGGTTAAAGCCAAGCCCAAACAGCCCTGTGTGGGAATGACCCCTGGGATGGGCAGGGGGAGCTGTTGGTTCCACGGGGAGTTTGTTCATCCCTGCTCTGAGTTGTGTGGTCAGAACCTGGGTGGGGGTAGAAAGTTTGGTCAGTCAACTGTTCCCAAACTTCTCACAGTTTTCAGCCTCCTAGGATTCCCCTCGAGAACGTGTAGAATCATGGAGTACCCTGAGCTGGAAGGGACCCACAAGGATCATCCATCCAGCTCCTGGCCCTGCACAGACACCCAACAATCCCACCCTGTCCCTGAGAGTGTTGCCCAAACCCTCCTGGAGCTCTGGCAGCCTTGGGGCTGTGCCCACTGCCCTGGGGAGCCTGGTCAGTGCCATTCACCCTCTGGGGGAAGAACCTTTCCCTGAGATCCAACCTGACCCTGCCCTTACACAGTTCCAGCTGTTCCAGGGTCCTGTCCCTGCTCACAGGGAGCAGAGATGGAGCTGCCCCTCAGGAGGAGCTGCAGGCCCTGCTGAGTCTCCCCTCAGCCTCCTCTTTTCCAGCTGAACAAGCCCCTCAGCCTTTCCTTGTATGGCCCCTCCGGGCCCTTCCCCAGCTCTGTGTCCCTCCTTTGGACATTTTGCAGTCCAAAGCCAGGTCTGGATCTGCCATAGGAAGAGGCCCAGTCACGGGATGTTTTGCACTGGCTGCACTTTCAGCGGGTGGAAGGTCAGGAGCTGCAATTCCCGAGTGTTACCTCAGGACCTCTCCCAGAGGCCCTGGGAACGTGTCTGGCTGCGGCCAGAGGGAAAGGCTGAACACAAAGCCCTACAATAACTTCAGGAACACACACAGAAGGAGGAAATCCCTGATCTCAGTGCTGGCGGAGCAGCTCACTCACCAGATTTTGGGATGTCCTGGAGGACGACATCCTCCAAGCCCAGCTCTGAGCACCTTGAGCATCCGCCCAGCCCAGGTGAACGGCGGGTTTCGCGCTGCCCAGAGCGCCGTGGGAATAGGTATTACATACACACACTCAAATGAAACCAATCTCATGCTTCAGGGTGTAAATTGATCACTGGAAAGGTCGGGAAGCAATTTTCCTCTCCTGTTAACATCACTGCACAGCCAACTTGGGGTGCGCGCGTGTGAGGCAGAGGGATGGAGGGGAGAGAGAAGCAATTTCTCCTGCAGCACCAAGTATTTGCCAGAGGCAAAATAACTTGTGCAGCCCCGAGTTCACAGCAAAGTGATTGCCCAAGTGTTTGGAATTTTGCCTCGTGCTGGTTTCTGGGTGCCCGATCTGAGGCGTTTTAAAGGAGTGTGGCTTTGGTGATACAAAAAAAATAAGAGTATTTGAGTTGCTTTTGAGCTGAGACTTGGCCGAGCTGCACCAAGCTTCTTGCATGAAACCTGTTCTGAGA
>VXAY01007405.1:496740-530818 GCA_013399855.1 Oxyruncus cristatus | reverse complement strand
AAAATATATATATATATAAAAAAAATGTCAACTGTGGGGTGTTTCTTCACTGATGTCTCACCCCCTGCAAAATTAACACAGTTCATACCCCAAAATACTGATGCTTTTTTTGGCCTCTGGCACGTATGTGCCACATCAAAGGGGACTGAAAAGGTTGATTAAATGTGGAGGCCAGTACAGAAGGATGAATGGAAGGTTCGCTGCGAAATATTTGCCTTAAATGCGTTAATTTATTTACTGCGCGTTGGGAACTTTCACGTTCCCCGTGAATAGAGGGTGGTGCACGACTGTCTAAAGCACGAACTCTTCGGAAAACGAGTGGATTTTTGAGGATATACGGGAAAAGGTGGGAAAAGGTGGGTTTCAGAGTTCAGAATTTTTCCTTTTTTGGGCAAAATTACCTCTCCCTACACAGGTAGACTTTCACACACACACACACACTCATACCCTTTTTTAAGGAATCGAAACAAACAAACAAAAAAAACCCTGCAAAATCATTTCAGCTGGGGCAGATTCCATGGCCAGAGGGCTGGGGAACGGTAGGAAGCCCCGGGCATCAGAAATCTGGGAGATGTGGGTGCTGACATTTGGGTTTGGCCATATGCTGCAAAAAACACCTTATTCTGACAAAACTAGAATAGCTTTAAAGAATTCCAGGGGCCTGCTCGTGTACCCAGCGCTGTGGCTCTGGAGATATGGATTCTATTTCTGCCTCAGCCATGTGACCTATATATCTTTGGGCCAATTCATCCACGGTTTGAGCAAAAAAAAAACGAAAGAAAGTGCAGAAACGTGGATGGGAAAAAATACAGACTTGATCCTGATTTTATTTATTTATTTTTTTTTTAACTCATTACATCTTTTCTGTTTGCTGAGCCGGGATAGAGTAACTAAGAAAAGGAGGTGGAGGAGGCAGGAAGAGGTTTTCTGTTCATATTAATCATTTTGTTTCTCTTCACCTTGCCTTGACACCTGGTGATGTGTTCAGTGGCTATCAGGAAAACAACATATATATATATATATAAATATATATACATAAAATATGTCTATAAATGTATAACTCTGCATTTTTAGAGCCATTCCATGTCCAGAGTCCTTTAGTTCCGTGGTCTCATGGGATTGCTGTGCTTTGGGAGGGGGACAGCATCCCAAGTGTGCAATTCTTCTACATCTTTAATCTCGAGGTGATGCTTTTTGTCTCTCCTTGCTCCACAAGCACTTTGACGTTCTGAGGAGGTCTATGATGAGTTAAAGCACAGCAGGATGATTTCCAGTCTTCCTTGGGCCAAAAGGTTGTTGGGTTTGATTTCTATTTTAAGAGAGGAGTCATTTCCCATTGACCACCCTGTAGGAAACACGAGGAAGAGGCTTGGTTGGCACCCAGGGCCAAAAACTTGGCCTGTTTAAGCTTTTACCTTTTCTATTTGTCCAGAACCCGAGTCAATTTAAACAATATATTTATCTGAAGAAGGGCCCTTGTCCAAACTAATAAAAAAGCAACAGAGACTTCGGGCAGAAGTGTCTGATAAGGATGCCACGTGCATTTTTTTTGTGGCAGACGAGCCACACTCGAAGGCTTGAAGTGGTTCAGCAACCTCCTGGCACAGGAGCTGATCTCTCCTCTTGCTTCTTTTGTTGGGGTTGAAGGGGCTCTTGTTGCAGGTCTCGCTTACTCCCGGTGGGAGCAAACAGCCCGTGAGGTTGGCAGCACGGAATCCGAGCCCGAGCCAGGCGGAGACAAAACAAGGGCGTGGCAGGAGAGCTGAAATGAGGCCCCCCAAAGCACGGAAAGGAACCGAGCAAACGAGGTTGCAGGCGCGGCCTGTTTGTAAGCGCAGCACTCGCATCACTGTCGGCGCTCCCGTTTTCCCAAATATCCCGTGGCGTTTGGGATGCTCCTTCCCTCTTTCTCTGCGGAATTGCGTCAGGGATAGATGTCTGAGGCCTAAGGGTTTGGCTGCTTCGTGCACGAGGGTTCTTTGTGCGCCAGTCCCGCCCAGCGCATTTCAGGCCCGCGCTGGCACGTGCTGCCGCCCTCTTCAACATGGAAGCAGGACCCTTCATTTTAATCACTGGAGAGCGAATCCTGCGCTAACAGCACTTAATTGTCGGGCTGGAACCATCTCGGTTGGCTTTGGCACCAAATACCATCAGAGGGGCTTCACCCACGGCGCGGCGTGGCCGGGGCTTTGACGGACACCCGTGGGGTGAGTGACACCCGAGCACACGCGGCCCTTTAAGCCTGCTCTGATCTTGGAAGGCCCAGAAGGAATAAAACAAACGCAGAAGATCTTGCTGCGTGCCCCCGGAAAGGCGGCGCTGACAGTGTCTGTGCCTCCAGCACACACCTATATTAATCCTGACTTTCTCGAAGCTCGCCCGCTCGTTTAAATTTGTATGCGACATCAAACATACCTTTTCACATATGTTCTTTCCAGATTTTTTTTAACAGTTACTTAGCAGTTTATAGAAGGAAGTGAATGATCTCATCAAGCTGCTTAGAAATTAAAAAAAAATCTGTGCTTATTAATTATGCAGGATTAGTCTAATTATAATTCAGCAAATTAATTAGCGACAGAAGGTGTTCTGAAACATTGGAGTACATTTGCATGTTAAATGGAGAGGCTAGTCTGTAATATATGTAAATTTATGCATGGCTTCATAGTTTAATTTAAAAATTTGCAGCTGCATATGGTATGGGAGCAGGTGAAAAGTCAGTTTTAGTTTAATGATGCTAACAAACATTGGATGCTGTCCTGTCTTAGGGAAGGAATGCACCCCTATCTGCCAATCCATAAATCTGTCATAGGAATATAATGTTACACCGACGCTCCCATTCAAGGTCATCTGTGACTAGACCCAGAAGTACAATAGGTGCAGATCCGCCGACTGAACAGACCTCGGAGCAGGGAGGAGGCAAAACGCGCCTGGCCCCGAGTCGCCGGGGTGTAAATTCGCCTCTTTAGCAAATGAATGAGTGTGTTTATTCTCCACAAACCCAGCTCAGGGACAGGCAGGGCTCTCGCCTTCCCGAGCAGAGCTTTCAGCTGAGCGAGATCCACTCTGGCAGGTGTAAAATAGGTGCCTAACCTTGGCTCCGTCTCTCCCCGTTCCCATCAGCGCCGCTTCGTGATCTCCTGGAAGTTATTCCCGGGTTGTGCACGAACTGCAGGGTCGGGAGTTTTCCCGGGCTGGCCGCTGCCATCTGGCAGCGACAATAAAAACCAGCAGAGCCAGCAGCAGCCAAGAGGCCGGTGGGGTAATTGGTGCTCACTGCTCAGCCTTGCATGGCTCCAGGCACCGAGGGGCTCGGGGAGAGACGGGCTGAGAGGGCAGAGTCCAAAGAGAAAGGAACCGTAGGTTTGGCTGGGTGTGGGGATCAGAGTCTGTGCTTGTTTAACGCCTATCCAAGCCTTTCTGGGACCTGTAGGGTTTGCAAAGTGGATCTTGAGATAAATTTGCCCCCGTGTAGAGCTCTGAGGGTGAGGGGATGCCAAGGAACGACTGGACTTCCCCAGGACTGCAGGGCATCCTCAGGCCTGTGCGGGACACGGCCCGGCAGCGAACGCCGTGTGTGCTGCTGAGGCTGACAGAAGTGTGAGGAAGGAGGGTTTGGCCATGGTTCCAAAATCCTGCTGCGGCAACGAGCTTTATGAGAGCCTGGCCGGGGTTAAAAAGACCCAGTCAAATCCCAAACGTGGTCCTGCAGGGACGGCGAGGTGGCTGTTGGCTGGAAGAGCAACTCGAACCTGTGCCATGGGGCAAAGCCACCGCATTTCTCTCGGCCTCGACTTCCCCGTCACTGAGCTGCACAAAGGCCTTTCTTCCCTCCTGCCCTTTGGGCACCTTCCCTCCAGCAACAATTTCCCGACGTGGCTGTGCAGTGCTCAGCACAGTTGGAGCCCACAGATACCGTAGTGAGCCAGGGAATATTATCTGAGCGGCCCTTTCAACAGCCCGTCAGCCCAGTCCTCTCCTCTGTTACCTCCCTGCCTATTGACTTTTGATTATGCTGTGGCACCTGGGCCCGTGCCAAGTGGCATGAATAACGTGGGGCTCACAGTATAAATAAGCTTTTAGCCATTGTCTTGCAAGTTACTGGAAAGTTTTGGCGTGGGAGGAAGGAGGAAAACCCAAAGGACCGGGGAAACTGCTCAGGTTGCAAAGAGTCCTCTGAAGACTTTTTTGGAGAACAATTGCAATTACAAACACGCTGTTAGTGTTGTGTTTCATTTTCAATTCGAGCCCATAGAGTTCAATTATTATTTTCATTAATGGAGTCGGGTTTTCATCGGAGTGCACAAACAAGGAGGTTTTCCTCGGAGGTTATTTCTCTTCCCCCCTCCCCCAGCGAATGTGGCCGTGCCAAAAAACTGCATCCAGCACCGAGGAACCACTGCACACTGCACTCTCCCCCCAAGCCCTTGTTTCTTCAAAATGGGAGCACTTTGCAAGACAGAAGAAGCGTTTATTTGCCCGAGGAGTGTGAGCTGCAGTCGTGGGGAGGGGGTTGTGCCCGGTGCTGCTCAAAACGAGGGGAACACGACCTGCTTGAGAGATGAGAACTGTGCACAAAGGTGGAAAACGTGCAGAATATGAATATCAGGTTCACTGGCACGTTTGGAGGTTGGGTGGCACGTTGCAGGTTTGCATTCAGTTGCTATCAGTTCGAAAATTAAGGTTGAAGTGTGATGTTCCAGGCTGCGGAGGAAGGGGATATTTGGGGTGGAATTTTTCAGTGGTTGAGGCTCAAGGCTGGGAGCTGGGGGCATGACTCAAGCCGAGGCATTGCTGTGGACTCCTGGTGCAATGTTCTTTCTTGATCCACCTGAAATACAGGATACCTTCATCCTGTGTCTTCTTTAACACGTTATGTGGAGTGTTACTCACCCGAGTGCTATTGGCACCTCTTGGTGTGGCAAACAAATCATAACTAGGAGCAGTTTTGAGACGGGTTCTGCCACCCTTAAGGTTGATTTTTAAGGCTGTCTGTGTCTCTTGGGCTCCCTTAACTGATTCTCCAACCCTTTTTTCTGTCCCATTTTCACATCTATCTCTCGTGTCAGCTGGTCTGAGTTCAAGTCTTGCGAGGGGCCAGAGGAAATCAGACACTACTGGTTATCCTCTGCCTTCCCATGGCCTTGTTCAGGTGGCATGTCAGGGATTAGATACAGAAAAATAACGTTCCCACATCAAAACTTAGACTTTAAAGTGAAAATCTAAGTTGGAGTGAGTGACTGCAAGCAGAAGCGTGGAGCTGGAGAACAGTCTAAGCGGGCTGAAGAAGTTATTTTGAATTAAAGCAAAAGGTTTGAGAAGTGTTTCTAGTTTGTCCCACCAGGAAATGAGGAGGTTGTTGAGGGGAGGAATAGCAGGCATAACGTTAATCTGCCCTTTTTTTCGGGGGGGGGGGTTAACTGGAGTCTCTCTATTAAAAAACAAGTGTACAAATGAACACCCAGCTCCTCTTCTCCTGGTCTAGGCTTGGCATCTCATCTCATCTCACTCCCGCTCCCTCCTCCTCCTCCTCCACCAGTAAATCTCTGGCAAACTCAGAAAAGTCTCTTGACCTACATATGTTGGTTTTCACGTTTGTTAAACTGGGTTCACACTTTATGCACAGGAGTTTTGTGAAGATTAATTAGCTGCTGTTTGTGGAGTATCATATAAATACTCTGGCTTATTGTAATAAGCTCACTCATTTCTCACGCAGTATAAAGGTGTATGTTCATTTAAAGTGCCTTTGTGCAGTCCCTGATCCCACGCTGACTATAACTGCTGGAAAAGAGTGGGAACTTTTCTCATCAGCTCCCTAATAACACACGCTGACATAATAGACCGAAATTACTCCAGAGATAAATATTCAGATCATAAAGAAGTCTTCTACTGTGATAGTCATTAAAATCAGGATGATGATATCAAATAAATGCAATTAATTGATTTTGAGCAGTGACCTTCAAAAATCTGACCTAATGCCTTCGAAAGGAAGGAATCTGAAGCAAAGCCTCCCACCTTGTCACGTTGGGGCACTGGGTAGAGAGTTACTTGCCACACTTATCTCAGAGTTTGCAATGCCAAGACACACACGGGTGAGCTGAGGGGAGGATGGGACCCCCTGATCCAGAATTTCCCTGCTCTGATCGAGTTGGAGTCAGGCCCTCACTGTAATAATAATAGTTTTGCAGTTCATAGCATGTTTAAACTTAACATGGTTTTACTGGGGCAAAGATACTCATAACAGCAACTTCTGGTTTTTTTTCCTTTGCTCCCTTTGTGACTTTTTTGGAAGCACCGAGTTTATTTAAGCAGAATGGCACCATGTCTTTATATTTTCATTGGATTTTGGCATCGCAGGATTCGCTGATAAACATAATCATGATTATTTAGATGACAGGCACGTTCTCGTGCCAAAAAAATGACTGAGGCCACGAAACCAGATTCCACAGTAACCCAAACAAGCCAGAATTATCTCAGTGCCTGCTTTACAAGGGGTATTTTGGAAGTGCATCCAGCGGCTGTTCACAAGATACTGCATCAAGACGTTGCACCTCTTGCTTCTGTACTGGATTCTGTACTTTAAGAAGGCACAGAAGGTGGGTGGGAAGGTGATGCAGAAGCAGGAGTGCCAGGAGATCCCAGTCCCAGCTCAGTGACGGGGTGGGGAGCAGGTCCCTCCCAGTTTCCAGGCCCTGGGATCTTGGCCCGGGCAGTGGTGGGTGGCAGCACCTCCGCAGAGGGGTTTTCTGAGGTGGAATTCGTCGAAGTTTGAGACCCCCAGGACGGCCCTGTGAAACCACAAAGCACATTACCTGTCCCTGAGGGCCCGGGTGGTGACACTCGCTTGTCCCAGGTCTCGGGGCAGGGGCTTAAAAACGTAATAATGGGTTTTTCTCTTTACACTACACCTTCTGTCGCACGTGGGGCCGCGCTCCGGGGCTCCTGTTGAAGCCACCGGGAAGGTTTTCCTGACCCCAGCGGGATTTGATTAAGGTCGGTTTGATTCTTCTCAGCCACCTGAGATGGATAAACACCCTCAGAGGTGTGGGGCAGGCGTTCTATTTGCCTCAGGTTGGGACAGAACCTCATAATACGGGCGCACACAGGGCTGTGGGGTCAACAACTGCTTGACTGGTGCAAGACCTGACTTAGTCCCTGTCCGTGGACAACCTCTCAGCTCTGTTATGGTGGAATGAGCATTCCCAGCCTGCTTCCCCACCCAGTCAGGCAGCACTGCTCGTGCCACTGCTGAAAAACAGTCGAGGTAACACAGCTGTCTTCGTCCTGAAGTGAAAAAGGGGCACTTCAATGATGCATCAGCTCGGTGGTGACTCCCAGTAGGAGGAGCAGTAACTTTTAAAATAGCTCCCTCTTGAATCCTGCCAGAGGGAGGCAGATTAAAGGTGGCATTTTGGAGATGCAGGCGCATCAGTCTGTCCCCAGTGAGGTCAACTGCGTGAGAGAGAGAGAGAGAGACAACGGGAAAAGAAAAATCTATATTTGCGTCGTAATTCATTTTATGTTTCCGCATTAAGTCCAGCAGGTTTTTTACAGCAATGCCAGAGTTTTTAGTGGTAGTTGTTCAGAAGGGTTTGTTTTCCCCCAGCACCCTGAAATGCTGATCTATGAGAGAGGAAGGGCCACTCTCCCTCTGCTTGGCTGGAATCAGAGTCACCTGCTAAACTCAGACCTAATGCTGGCCTTAGCAAGACAAAAGCCTGGCTAAGGAACATGACAATAAACTAATGTTTTTATAATTCCTTTTTTTTTTTCCCTCATAATTTTTTTTTGGATATATATACATATAGGTTAAGGCCGAAAACTGGCTAAAGGTTGACATTTAAAAAAATTAATAAAGCCTTCCTGCAATTCTCCTGTTACCCCTAAATCAGCTTCACTTAGTGCCAAACCTTCCCTCCTCTTTGCTCCCCCCAAGTCATTTTTATTCTAATGCTGCAATAAATATTAATGCCTTTCCCAGATGCAACCACTTAAAAAATATATATGTATGTATATATAACAACCTACCAAATACTTCACGCAGATACCCAGTTGCAGTTAAAACTCGACTGGAGGAGCCCTGAGAGGAGAAAAAGAGGGATGTGGTTGAACTGGAGGAAAGATAAAAATTCTGGCGTGTGCTTCTAAATGAAATTAAACCTAAATTCGGGGTGATGGGAGGGAAAACCATCCTGGTGCAGCACTTTCGGCGAGCTCTGAAGAAACTACGGGTTTATCTCAGCAATAAATATGATCTGTGCCACGATGTTTAAGCACTGAAGTCAAAGCCAGCCCTTCCAGAAGGGAGAGGAGGCAGTTTTGTGGTGTCTTAGAGGGGGGGAATTTCCAGCGCTTGAGCTGCTCAGCAATCCCAGAAAGTCAGGCACCTCCAAGTTATCCCAGGCGGGGTCCCCGGATTACTGTTGGATAAAAATCCCGGTCCAGGAGCCCGGAGCTCCGTGGGTTTGGCTGTGTTTGTGGCAGAGCAGTCAGCGATGCAGCAGCGCAGGGAGAGTTTTCTTTCCTGCATGTTTTTAAATGGACAACACCCCCCTTGGTCGGGATCAGCACGGATTTAATTCGAAATCCACCCTAATTTTCACTTACACACATTGTTAGTTCATGCTTGATGAGGATCCAAACCTTAATTTTCTGGAGACATTTAGCAGAAAAACACGATTTCAGCTCGCTCTGTTGCAGGGTTTGCTCATGGATACTGTTATATGTACATTTAGAGTTTTTGCCTCTCCATACCTGCCTTTTAGGGGCTTCATTTAGAGTTTTTTTGCCCCTCTGTACCTGCCCTTTAGGGGTTTGTGTCACACACAGCCCCGCAGCAGCTTTGCTCTCTCCAAACTCAGCCCCCAGACACTTTCCTTTGCTCGTTTTCCCCGTTTTCAGTCCTTTGGTTGATCGTTTCTCTCCTCTCCAGGAGTGGGATGCAAAGCACTACAAAAGAATTAAAAAAGGAAAACCGGGGTCGCTTCCCTGATCGATTCGTTTTGTTTGTCCCTGGAAGTAACAACTTGTGGGTTTCTGTTTGCACTTTTCCTGCAGGAATAATCAGCCTAATCACAATAATTTTCCTGTGAAAGTTCCTTTATTGTACAGTTTGGTTCCGCTGTGCGGTTTTCCCTTCCACGGCAACATCTCAGGGACACGTTTATCTACCTGCAAATAATTTTTTGGTAGCTGTGAGAAGGAGGGGGGGGGAGATGAAAAGGGGTGTTTGAGAGAAACATTTCTGCCTCAGACCCTGCTGTGAGTCTCGGCGCGCAGAGGATTTTTCCCCCGGAAAACATCCTCGTGGATGAAACCTCACTCGCCAAATCATTCCCAGAAAAGAGGTCCCGAGACACTCAAATAAAAGGGGTCACAGGTTTCAGCACGAGGAGTCAACAGGACTAATCTGAGGGAATATATTCGCTCGGCGCCGCTCCCGAGGAACGAAGTCCTGCGGGAATTTTTAGTTTGGAACACAGGGCGAGGTGACCAGGATCGGGTGGCAGGATTCACCCCCAGAGAGCTGAGCACTGGCCCCTCTTTCCTGCTGAACCTGCCCAGGTGAAGGGAGATGCCACAGCAGGACCCCCTTTGGGTTTTTTTTGGGAGAACCAAAGTGCCCTTTAAACCGGGAAGGAGGAGGAACAACGGAGGAAAAACAACCGGCTGCAAAACGCGCTGCCGGAGCAAAGATATCTTTAAATACCCAATGCATTTTTGTGAGACATTTAAGGGGTGGGGAGAAAGGGAACATTTTGATCTAAAAAGCTCAAAGCTCACTCCGGGGTTGTCTTTGGGGTTGTTTTTACAGGAGGTTTTTCTGCGGGTTCGGTCGCCGTGAGGTTTCCGAGGGGTTTTGTTCGTTCCACCGACGCACAGACGGGTCCAACCCTCGGTTGTTTCTCGGTGTTTTGGGGCAGAGGGAGCAGAAACACCCCGGTGCAAAGGGGGGGGCAAGTGGCACTAACAAGGGAGAGCGGGTTTTTCTTGCCTTATTGTCTCGTGCTGGGGCTGTTTTGGTGGGTGTTGTTTGGTAAACCCAGGGAATATCCATCTTTCTCCTTTAAAGTTCTAATTCAAGGCATGAATGTGTGAGTTCTGAAGGGACTTAGGGACTGCGGTAAAAAATCGTTGTCATAGTAACAGAAAGGGAAATAGGCCTGGCTCACCTGGGACTTTAACTTACTGCAAAAGCTGATTTTTTTTTATTTTTTTTATTTTTTTTTCTTTTTAAGGAAAGCACTCAGCAAGAGAAATAAATAAATAACTCGTTCTTTGTATTCGAAATCAATTCTTCAACTATTTCTTTCTTTCTTATATCCGAGGGTTTTTTTCCCCCCCCCCCTCCTAAAGCCATCTTTGATTCATTTTTGCAATTACGATTGTCGTGGTTAAACATATTTTGCCCGATAAATAGAAATGGAAGGAATCACAGGGAATATTTTCACTTGTGACAGAGGACGCCAAAAAATTTCCTGCTTGTGTCTGAATTCTGAAGACGGGCTCGTTTTGCTTTTAATCCAAAAACTACGGGTTTTCGTGCAGTTTCTTTATTCACGAGATTCACAGATTTAATCAGATTAATCAAATAAAGGGATGAATCCTCTCCTCCCTGGATTGGACATAAAATCTGGTGGAAGAGCTCACAGAAAAAAATGCCGTTTAATATTTATTTCCAAACTCTAAAATCTCTTATGGGTAGCGTTGGGTAAGTCACCCAAGAATGCTGAAGGTTCAACTTGGTGAGCTGAACTCTCCAGAGCGTTAAAAACACATTAAAAAAAGGAGGGGTGGGGGGTTACAGGGCAAAAATAATTGGCACAAGAAGTTTGTCTGATGTTAATGGGTTTATCTGCTCGGACAGCGTGAGCTGTCATGTATCACTCGGGGTTGTGTTTCCCTCATCCTCCCTCTAAATCTTGGTGAGATTATAATCTGGATATTTTATTGCTTCTCTGCTTTAGTCACTGGAGCCTTCTCAACAACAAAAAAAAAATATCAGCCTGAGGAAACCTCCTCAGGTTCCTCCTCTGTTTCTGCTTTTTAATACACCGAAGGAGTCGCTTTTGAGGCTTATCTGCTGCGGAGTTGCCCTGTTGGTTTTTGTCATCCCCACAATACCATTATCCCTCTGTATTGTCTCGTGGAAAATCCCTTCAGACAGCAGAAGAAAGACCTCTCATGCGAGGGAGAAGATAAAGGAAGGAGCTAAAACTGTGTGGTCAAACCTGCAGTGGGGTGTAAATCAGAGCAGCTGTGTTCCCTCGCACCAGGGTGGATTTCAGGCACATTGGTTGCACTTTACCTGATTTTTGGGGGGGGGTTTGTTTGTTTGGTTTCTCTCTTGATGAGCTCTTACCGTGCTATAAGACACACCATCCTGTAAATCACTGCATAAATCCCGGGCATATGTACTTTAAAACAGAACACAACAGCAGCCTTTTCTCGTGGGTAACAGAAGCGATGTGGTTCTTTATCTTTCCAGATTCTTCTTAAAATTTTTTCTCAAGTGCAATCAGAATTGCTTGAAAACAGCAGGAAACCCAAGAGACATGAGGCGGTTCCAGGTAAGTCTTCTAAGGCTCAGCTTTAACCTGTCTGCTCCTTTTCCTCTTCTCCCCTCTCATAATAAATACGATGACAGCATATGATAACCCGTAGCAGGTAGTGTTCAAGTTTCTCTCCATTTGTTGTGTTTAAACCTTTTCCCCTCTTTTTTTTTTATTTATATTTTTTTTTTTTTTAATTTTTTTTACATTCTCCCCTCTTTTTCCACTCGGAATCCCCAAGGGGGAAGTGATGTACTGTACCAACCAGCAGTGGATATTTGATTTGACACCCTCGGGCGAAGCTCTCTCACATGCAGCTGCCCACAGCAGGGATCGTGTTTGCGATACTTAGAAGCCTCCGAATTTTTCAGAGTAGCTCTGTACGTGCTACACAAGCAATCTCCTCATTTCCCTCCACTCCCTACCTCCTTCCACCCTTTCTTTTTTTCAGCCTGTTAACACTCTCATCCCCTCCCTTTCAGCTTCTTTTTTTTTTTTTTTAAAGAAAAAAAAAAACAAATCACCAAAAGGAGCCAAAATAGCAATGGTCACTTTAAGATCTCACACAGCAAAGCAACAAGCCCCGTGGGACGGTGACCCAGCTGCTTTGCAGTGAAATCTGCCACTGGTTTCATCATCCCCGTGGCTGATGTATTGTGAATTCCAGCTCATAAAAACGCAGGAGGAGGTGAAGTGTGGCAGCGCTGAGGAGGGAGAGGCACGCACACGGGCTCCCAGCCTTCCAGAGCTCGCAGGTTTAATAAATAAGTCCTTCACCTGTGGCTTAGCCCTGGTGAAAATGTGAAGGGAACGGCGCAGCCTTGTCCTCCCTGGGTGTGCCAGCAGGTGGGAAGGGACGTGGCTGAGAAAAGTGGTGCTGGAACGAGCCGAGGTGCGAGGAGAGGGAGGGACCACAGGGATGCAAATCTGGGGCTTGGATGCACCTCAAATTTCCTGTGCAACCTTTCCTGAGCCATTTTCCCCTTTCTGTGAGTAAATATATAAAGCCTTTCCCCCTTTCATTTGGTGTGAATATATAAATATAACGTTCATCGCTCACCTGGGGAAAACTTCGTGGTCAAATCCAGGAGGACAGTTGACAATCCATGTGCCCTTTGCCATCCAGAGCCGATGGAAACCAGGACTGTCCTTGCAAACGCTGCTTGTTCTCGTTATTATTGTGTCTTCCCTGTGCCACATCCCTGCTACAAATCGCATTTTGTCTCACTGAGGGATGTGGGGTTTTCTTGTAGACCCACAAGGCTTGACAAGGGAAGGTGACATCTGTAGGTCTGGCAATTCATGTTCCATTGCTTCATGTTTCGTGTTCACCTGCATCAGCTTCCCCCATTTATAAACGAAGTTAAAGCTCCACAGGAATCGACAGCATCGCTTAAAACTTTCCACCAAAACATGTTTTCGTAGACAAGCGATTTTTGTATTTTATTTTTAACTTTTACCGGTGACGAAAAAGTCACAGGAGGTAAATTTTTTTTGAAGAAAAAAAAAAAGTGTTCAACTTTTAAGAGGAATCCAAAAGCTCAAAAAATTTAAAGAAATGCAGACCAAAAAAAAAAAAAAAAGAAGAGTTATTAATTTTTTTTGGTGTTTGGAGCAGGAAGAAATTTAAAGAAAAATTCCTGACCAGCTTAATTTTTTTCACTTGCAGTTTAAAGAGGCTGCAGTGACTCCTTCATTCTGTTTTTTTTTTTAGAGATGATAAGGCAGGACGGGGGAAAAAAAGAGGTGCTCATTGTTAGGAAATTCATACCGATTTTTTTATTTCAAGTGGCAGCTTCCAGAAAGAAAAAAACACCAATTAGTTTTCATCTGCCAAGAATGTGAAAAAAGAAAAAAAAAAAAATCTGGAGAGCAAAGGAAAACCTATTTTACAGCATGTAAACAGATCTTGTTGGCTCTTGGAGCTGATTGTGGAATGGAATGAAAACTAGATACAGGCTCTTTTTTTGGGGGGGGGTTTGTTATGAGTCTGTAAAAAAATCATGCACCAGGGTCTCCTGATCAGCACCTGGGGACTGGAGGCACTGCCATATTACACAGAATATTGGTTGTAACAGCCAAAAACGGGAATTCTGGGTCCAAACGCACCTGGACACTGGAGAAATTCAGCTCTGATTTCAAGCTGGCTGTTCCCAAAACCCCCTCAGCTTCAATCCCAGGTTTCTACCAGGTGCTGAACTGCAGGAGTTTGGATCTGATTTTTTTTTTTTGGGGGGGGGACAGGAGTCTGTGATATCAATCAGCCTTGTTCTTTGTGTCACCCCTGCGCCTCCACACCCAAAAGCAGAGGCAGCAGAGCCTCCACAGCCTCAGATTCCCGGTGAAACACGACAGGGAGGCTGAACTGGGTCCTGCAGCACCACGTGGAATTCCTCCCTTCCTTGGCACATCCACCTGGCACCGCCTGCGTGGGAGAAAGCCTGGCCTGGCTTTTGATCCCTGGGCCAAAATCAGCACTTTAGTGGCGAGGAAAAAGGAGCTGGGGCTGACTCTTCATCTGGGTTCGCTGCCGTAGAACAAGCCAAGGTGGGAACACCCGGGCCAAGTGAAACTCCGTGGTTCTGTTTTTCAGGGATAACTTCAACCCCTGCTGCACTTCCAGTTCCCCAGGAGTTCATGCCCTCGGCGTTTCAGTGTGAGGGCTCAGCTCACACCCCCAGGCTAATGGGGATCAGGCAAAACCCCCAAGTTTGGTTTCCCTTCCACCAAACCCAAGGGTGTTGACAGGACCCTTTTTTTTTGGGGGGTTACAAAAATGAACCCCCTGAGCCAAACTGCGAAATTCCTGAGGTTTTGAGTGAGAGCAGGATCTTCATTCAGGCTCTGGATCAGAGCTGGACATGGGGCTTGGTGAGCTTTGTTCCAGGCTGTAGAGGTCAGTGTGGATATAAAAAAAAAAAACCCACACAAAAAAGTGGTTTGATTGCTAAAATTTGACACTCTGGGAATAGCAGAGCTCTGTGTTCCAAGGGAAATTAGCCGTGATGAGCACTAAAGACAATAAGCAAAGACAGCTTGTTTTCTGTCTCCCTCCTTGTTCCTAAGGATGGAAGGACGACTTCCCCAAATATACCCAAAGTTAAGAGTGTTCTTGAACGCTCCAGTGCCTTCTGGACCCTCCTTTTTTTTTATTTTTTTTGTTGTTTTCTTTTTAATTGATTATTCATTTGTTGTGTTTACAGGGTAAATTTGCCCAAATGGCAAATGCTTTTATTTTTTTTTTTTTGCCTGCTGCTCGTGGAACGTGGCCTGCCATCAACCCTGCAAGTCAGAAGTTGCGGGAGGAACAAAAGAAAAAAAAACCAAAAAAAGATAATTTTAAAGGATTAGGGACCTGTTTGCATTTTAATTGTTAAGCTTTACATCAGGCCAAGTCATTAATGTGCAGAATTAGGGTTTGTTGGGTTTGAAAGGATGGTTGTTCCCCCACCAGCACATGAACACGTGAGGGAGTAAAAGAGGGTCAAAAAGCACAGGGTAGTGGGTGCTTGATTCACGTTATGATTTCATTCGTTGTGTTTCAGTCTTGGGTCATATCTAAAACCTCCACTGTTTTTTCTAATAGAATCACAGAATCACAGAATCAGATGGGTTGGAAAGGACCTCTGAGATCATCAAGTCCAACCCTTGATCCAACCCCACCGTGGTTACTGGACTATGGCACTCAGTGCCACGTCCAGCCTCATCTTAAACACCTCCAGGGACAGAGAATCCACCACTTCCCTGGGGAGCCCATTCCAAGGGCTGATTACCCTCTCTGGAAAGAATTTCTTCCTAATATCTCACCTAAACCTCCCCTGGCACAGCTTAAGGCCGAGCCCTCTTGTCTTCCTGAGAGTTGCCTGGGAGAAGAGACCAACCCCCACCTGGCTCCCCCCTCCTGTCAGGGAGTTGTAGAGAGCGATGAGGTCTCCCCTGAGCCTCCTCTTCTCCAGGCTCAACAACCCCAGCTCCCTCAGCCTCTCCTCACAGGGCTTGTGCTCCAGTCCCTTCCCCAGCCTGGTTGCTCTTCTCCGGACTTTAAATTATTTGTGCAGCTGTTATCATTAAGATAACAGCTTTTCCTTTTCCCGACTTTTCCATGCACCTCATTTTCCTTCTGCAAACAGACTTTTGCAGTGATGCTCGCCCGAGGGCGTTTTGATTCCTACCTGTGTCCCTCTGCAGAACCAAGTGATTTCATTTTCAATGGAGTTGTGCTTGTCAGATGTCCAGGAGACACCAAGACACTTTTTGTTTGGTTGGTTTTTAATGATTATTAAACAAACCAGAAGAGAGAATCTTTACTTCAAAGTTCTCGTTCAAATTCCTACTCAAACCTGGAGATGAAAAGGTCTCCCCAAAACCCTTTTTTTTTTTTTTCTTGCTCTTTGGAGCTTGAATGAAAGCCCAAAACTCGGGGTTTGTTGTTGAGACACAAATATGAATAAGAGGCATGGAAATAAGTGCATCCTATTGAGTTCTTCCAGCATGGAAGAATGGTTACTCATGGCTGGAAAAGTGTCAAGTTAATGCTTCTGATTAGAGATGGGTGTGAAGCTGCACAGTTTGGGCTGGGTTTGGCTCATCCCCAATTTTCCAAGGCCTTGGGACCCGCTCTCTGAGCCCGGCCCAAGCCTCACTTCTAGACACAAGATCTCTGTGTTTTATGGCATAGTTGCAATACATTCAGCTAAATTAAATGTTAGATTTCACTTCTATCACAGTCATTTAGGGGAAAAAAAAAAAAAAAAAAAGGAAAAAAAAAGAAAAAAGGGGGGGGAGTGGGGAGAAAAGGGGACGAGAGGTTACATTAACACTGCATTGCAAATTTAATACAGCTCCAGATGCCCGAAGAGGGTGTTTGTTTTTTATTTTTTTTTTTTAGTATAATTCTTTAGTTTGGAGAGCAACACCAGCTGCTTCGTGATCACGTTAACTACTTGAAATTTTGCTTTGATATTAAGTAGAGCTTCAAAGATACAACAAAAATCTCTTGCCTTTTTTTTCTTTTTTAACCAAATACAAATATTTTTCTACTGTTGAGAAACGTATTTTACCTCAGAAGTGAAGGAATGTGTGATCATTATTTTAGTGGGGTTTTTTTTCCCCCCCTGCAGTAACATGATTTTATTGTGAATCACTTACTGCTTCAGTGTCAGTGGCTGAAGAAGGGAATCTTTCTAGAACTAAGGAATATTTCCATGGTTATTTTCATGGCTGCCCAAAACCCACAGAGATCAAGTCCTTGTGAATTTAGCTGAAGCAAATATTATTAGTTATCAATTGGAGTATTTCCCAATGCAACCCCTCGGTGGAAAGAAAGGGGGACGAAAAGCATCCTAAAATCACCCATTCGAACCCAGTGCCGACCATTTGAGCTCAGCTGCTCTGCAAATCCGAGTTCACGCAGGTGAACTCGGTCAGTGCTGCGTTCTCAGGAGGAGGATTCTCCCAGGAATGGAATTAAAAAAAAAAAAAAAAAGAAAAGAAAAAAAGAAATATAAAACTGACGCCCCCCACCCCCGTTTAACGAGGATTTCTCCTCGAGAACTCGACTGAAGCCCGATGACACTTCATGGTAACGACCAGCGTGTAACGGGGGCCAGTAATTCTGGGGGATTAAAATGAGGCACTTCAGCTAAAACGCTTCAGCTGAGAGCCGGTGATCACACACCCGACCCCTGCTGAGTGGGAATTCTGCCTCCCCCGGCAACGCTGGGCTTTAAAGAGACCCCGGTCCGAGGAGGCAGAACGTGGGTGCTGACAGTGGTCAGCTCTGAACCAACGTGCTTTTGTAGGAGCAAAAAAAAAAAGAGAAAGGTCAGTAATTGCCCTCTGTTTTCAGCAGAAAACATGACATGGAATGTTTCCTGGCAGGTACCCCCGCCTCTGGATGCTCTAGAGGGGGGAAGAGAAAGGAAAAATAACAAGGTGTATCCCTGGGGAGGTTTCCTTCCTGACCTCCGAGCGGCTGGATCAGTTCATCATCGGGCACGTGAGCAAAGCTGGCTGGGGCTGGGAATTCCCCCAGCTCCGCTCTGCCACAAAGCACCGAGGGCTCTGTGTCATCCAGGGGGATGGAAAATGATTAAGAGGGGTGGGGTGAGGCTGGGAGGAAGGAATGCAGGGCTGTGAGAAACAAAAAGGGGCGGCAAGAATAAACCAGAACTGGTCTGGATCAAAATCCCTTCCGGACTGAGGGTGAAGGAATGGGCCAGAGACCCAAGATTTGGGTATGGATAGGGATCACTGAGCTGCTAGAGGTGGGCTAATCATGATGGGAGACTAATTTCCCAGGCATAGATTCCAAAATACACGCAGCTGGTATCGGCAGAGCCCGGGCTGGGTGGCAGATTTCCTCATCAGGTGGTGACTGACCCAGCAAAAGGTGCTGTTATTGTAGATCCTGTGTGAGGGAGGGAAGGACTGACTCAACTGCAAGAGAAGAAGTGCTCAAGGAGGTAAATTTGCTCAGATCTGCGGCCCAAACAGCCACTGGGACAGCGAGTTCCCAGAGCTGTGCCTCGTCCACTGAAAACAAACCACAGGGGAGATCCGCTGTGTCTCATCCTGCCAGCAGAAAGGAGGGTGCATTTGCACCACTGTAGCCCACTGATTCCTTGCTGGATCCAATATCCCGGTGTAACTACAGGAAAAGAGGATAAAAATGCCCTTGGAAGAGCTGCAGGGATGGTCCTTCAGGTGAGAGGGGCTGGACAAGAGCCTGGCTCAGTGACACGCACTGAGAAGGGGTGTAGCTGCTGTGTGACCAGCTAGGTCAGGTTGGGAAAGACAAATTTTGCAGCTAAAGTTAAATATAAAGCGACTAGGAGTGAATTTAGGCTGTAAACCACGAATTCTCCAACCACCAGGACAAGGAGGCTTTAAAACAAGAGGAGTGTCAAAGGCAAAAGCTCGAAAGGGTTGAAAGTGGTTTTATAGAAGCAGCTCCGTGGTTTGGGTGTCTGTAACAGCAGGAGACAAGGTGTCAGCGACCCAGGATCTGTCCCCTAGCCCTGTGTCCCAGGAATTTGGGAGACCCCATCCCGCAGTGAAGGCCATTTTGCACACTTTGTTCTGTTGGCAGCAGGCTCGGGGGGCTCGGGGAGGATTTCCCAAAGAATTCAGTGGAAGTTTTGAGCAGAGAGTGGCTCTGCTGGCATTTTCCACATTGTTTATCCTATTCCTAATCCAACTATGAAGCAAACACATCATATCCAGGCTCTCCTCCTGAATTACTCCCTCAACCAAAAACGCCTGCTGACATCAATGGCAGCCCTGTCCAAGTGCAGGCAGCAGGATGAGGCCTGACATCTTTCCTTCCACTCAGCTGGAAAATAATAATAATAATAATAATGATAATTTTTAAAATCCTCATAGTAGTATTTTTTTCTTTTCTTTTCTTTTTTTTTTAAAGTTAAAATAACATGGTGCTGTGGGACTAGAGAGTTATAAGGGAAAGTGCATCAGGAATGTAATATTGTTTCCAGATGTACAATGTCATAAAGAATTTTTTCCACACTTGGAATGGTAACAGGAATTTTTTGAGAGAGATCATTTACACAGCGACGAGATATGTTACATGTAAGTAAATGCCTGTATGCCTGGAATGTTTGTACCATATGTCTAAATAGGTGTCTGTGACTGATACAGCTTCGAAAGGCACGGGGATGGGTGTTTATTTGCGTATCTGGGGTGTGAAGAGGAGCACACATCAGAATGTAGGAATACTGCTATGGTGTGTAATTGGGGGAGGGAAATTCGCAGTGCCCAGGTGAAGGTTTGCGAGGAAATCCAGCCCTTGGAGCCGTGCAGGGAGGTGAAGGAGGGGCAGTGCAGCTCCGGGAGTTTAACGTGCTAAGGGCGGTTTGTCTGCGCGATGCGGGGGGTGAACCCTCCTCGTGGGTCCTGAGCGGGGATTGCGTTCCACAAACCCACCTGGGAGACACAATAACGGGGAGACGCAGCCCAGGAGTTCCTTCAGGACCGCTGGGGAGTCGCTGCTTTGGGTCCGTGGCCTCACAGCTCAGAGCAAGGCCCTGCAGGGTGGCAGAGAGAACTCACGGGTGCTCTCCACACCCCTCGGCGCTCCTGGAGCTGGGGCCTGTGTTTGGAGGGACGAAGGGACAGCACGTTGCCCCCTCTGCTTCTTGCTTGGCTGTCCTCTGGAACTCCAGCAGAGGTGTTAGATCCAGGTGGCACAAACTCATCAGCCTCTGTGCTGTCTGTGTCCAAATTAGGCTGCAATGACCAGAATCCTGACGTGTTTTGTTGTTCTCGGATCATTCCCTTAGGGTTAACTTTTCCATTAACCACTGATTTTAGGGAAAAGGCCACCAGCTGAATAGGCAAAGGCGCCAAATTTTCATACACGGGCAGTGGTGCCACCAGATCAGGAGAAGAAACACACACCAAAGCCGTTTGCCAGCGATTTGCTGTGGGCAGAAAGTGAGAATTTAAACCTCCAGGGAGGTTTGCACATCACCTTTCATCGGCACTGAACGCAGGGACCTTAAAACAAGAGGCTTGGACTGTTTTACGACGTCGGGAGAACAAGTGTTATTGATAAATACGTGTTCAGAAGGGCATTGGCAAAAATGCACAGAAATGGTTAACAAGGTAATGGTAAGAAACGTTGACCTTGATTTGTTTAGCTAAGATGTAAAGATTTTTGAAGGTCAAAGGTGTTCTTGTGTAGTGTTTTGGAGTCTAACTGTGTCTGACCCTCTAACATTAAGCTGCTGTGGCCTGCAGTTTTGAAGAGTGAAGCAAACCAGGGGGAAAGAGGGAAGGGGGAGAGAACAGGAAATGGAGTGAGGTGTTTCAGGAAGTTGTCAGGAGTTGACTGATTGATTCCAGATGGAAGGGGTCACCCTCCGTGACCCAGGAAATACTCACTGGGGGAAAGCAGTTGGCTTGTGAGAGGGAAGGGCCTGGGAGTTAGAGACCATAGTGGAATGCACATTCCTCTTCCTTTTATCCATAAAACACTGTTTTTCAATCTTCAGGATGAAACAATTGTATGGTGATCTCCCCCAGGCTGGAGCAAAGTGAAGAAGTTCAGTCCACAGCGTCACAGCTCTCCCTCCCCATCACTGCTGAGGGGTTGGGTAGAGGTGTCGTGGCGATGACAAAGGTCTCTGCTGGATTTCAGCAGTACCTTGGAGATGGCTGCAAATCAGACCCAAAACTTTGGGTTCAGATCTGAACTTCTCATCTCATCCTGCCCCTGTTGTTTATTTACCCTGGGGCCCAGACTGTGACATGCCAGGTGGCTCTGACCCTCCCGTGAGGAGTGGGAGAGGTGAATACAAATGGAGCCATGTGTGGAGAGGGGTCTGGAAGTGCATCTTCCATTCCTGCTGGCTCGGGGACTAGAGGATGCTCAGCACTTGCCTTCTGGACTGTTCAGGCTATGGGGGTCTCTACATCTCTTACCAAAATGTGGGTCTTGTGTTTTGCACAACATTTGCACCCAAATGATTATTCAGACCCCGATCTCTGCTCTCTGTGAGCAGGGACAGGACCCGAGGGAGTGGCTGGAGCTGTGTCAGGGCTGGTTTAGGAGGGACAGCAGGGAAAGTTTCTTTCCCCAGAGGGTGGTTGGGCACTGAACAGGCTCCCCAGGGCAGTGGGCACGGCCCCAAGGCTACCAGAGCTCCAGGAGGGTTTGGACAACACTCTCAGGGACATGGTGGGATTTTGGGGTGTCTGTGCAGGGCCAGGGGTTGGATGGATGATCCTTGGGGGTCCCTTCCAGCTCAGGATGTTCTACAATTCTATATGTGTACGCTCAGTACACTCCTATATTCTCAGTCTCTCATCCTGAGAGCGTGTGGGTGTGTATTTATCACATAGAACCTCTCCTGGGTGAGTTCTGATACGGGTCTATTATACAGTGTAACTGTATATATAATGATCACTTTTTATTTACATTTGGTTACAATTTAAACACTCGCCGTAAATATTTCAGACACTGGAATAATTCAGGGCTATTCCCCTGTTGCCACAGTGTGCTCTGCGCTGGCCAGTGAGAGATTAAAATTTATTTCCATTGTTTAAGGGAAAATAATGAAGTGCATCTGAGTGGGCTCAGCGATGTCATGCGGGAAACGTTCCCTTTGGACAGAGACACACTCCACCCTAACGTGCAATGAGGAAATCAGTTGGCACACAAAAGCAACACATTTTGTGACAAGAATGCTTGAGAAGTATAAGAGTACAGCATGACAAGAGCCTTTTGGAATGAATTAAACTTGTCTCGGGGAAGAAAGTATCCTTCAAGCTCGCATGATCCCGGGGAGGGCAAGGTTTCTCCTCTGTATGCTGAATAGGGTTTTATCAACAACTGGAGCCTGACATTCTCTTACCTGGACTGTGACAGCTGTCTCTGAAAATCCATGAACACATCCAGGGTTTGATTCTCCATAGCTCTGGCTTTCTGTAGCTGTGTCGGTGGCATCAGGCTGATTTACACCATTCAGCTGATTTACGCAAACTGATGGTCAAAACTTGAATGCTTCTATAAGCTACATCTCCCTTCAGGAGCTAAACCACAGTTTGTTCATATTTCCTAGAGGTTTGTGGTCTAAGGGCGCATATTTTTCCGGATTGATGGGGATTTAGAGCTTTGGATATTGTAAAAACGAAAGGGGGATTAATTAGAATATACAGTTACTTCCTCTAAGAATTCAAATGCTACCGGAGCCCAGTCATGGGGGCCGAGGTTTAAAAACTGCTGCTTGGTTTGGAGTCCTCGGGCTCAGATGATTTTCGGGAGGCAGCAGATTATGTCAGCAGCAGATTTTAGCTGGTTTTCACGGAGTTTCAGGGAGCGGAGCCCCGTCTCCAGGCAGATGCAGGTCCATTTGCATGAGTGTGCAAGAAGCAGATGGCTGTGAGCCTGCAGGAGGATCCCAGGGCACATTGCTGTGCTGCTCTGAGCCTGCCCTGTGCCTGGTGTACACAGCCCTCTTTGCCATCAGCAATGCTACAATGCACCTCGCAAACTGAATTTCGGGCCATCTGCAGTAGCTGGTTCATTATACAGCGAGGCCTTTATATGGCCCTTAGGATGCAGCGTTAAATGGAATTAATGCACAGAATGAAGGCTGAAAATATTTCCTCCCCTTCCTGCCGGGGAGTAAAACCCTGCAGGACGCGGCGCTGCTTTACAAAGGGAGCGGGGCTTTAGCTAAACCGAGTAGTTAGTACTTAAGAAGAGGGGTCTCCAAGCCAATTGTTTACCTGCCTCCCCTTCCTTCCCTTTCGAAACCTCCAGGTTGTGCTCTCAACAACGGTGAACGTCGACGGGCACGTGCTGGCAGTGTCTGACAACATGTTTGTTCACAACAACTCCAAGCACGGCCGGAGAGCGAGGAGACTCGACCCCTCCGAAGGTGGGATATTTGTGTGGGGAGCAGAGCACGGATGAGTGCAAAGACATCTTACCCTGTTCTTCACTTTCTGTTTGTTTTTGAGGAGGGAAGGGGAGCCAAGGGGGAACTGCAGGCCCTCAGGGGGGTTGGAGAGGGAAGAGGCAGGAAAACAGTGTCTACTGCATGCAAAATGTGCTCCTCTTCACATCTAAGAGACTGGCTGCCCCCTCCCCCTCCAATTTATTAATTAGTATGTACTGCAGAGATGAAAAACACTGAAAACACCGAGCACCACCTGAATTTCAGCCTTCTCATTCAGCTGGGGTAGATTTGATTTCAGGCAAATTAGGCAACATGACATCTTAGTTAAACAGAGCCGCGGCAGCGCAAGATGTGTATGAAAAAGTGTCACCGGTTCCCTTAAACAAACTCTGCACGATGCACAGAGGGAGCTGACACTAATTGATGGGAGTTTGTTTGGCTAAGCCGGGCTCACGGCCTGCTACGGGATGGGTTGGGGACTGTATTAAAGCAATTACAAATCCTTGTATCTGCTAAGCCTCAAAAAAAAAAAAAAAAGAAACGGCTCCTCTCCCTCTCCCCTTCCCAACACATTCCACCTCCCTCCCGCTCAGAATTACTGGAAAATGCTATCTGTGTCTGCTTCTCCCTCCCCTGCAGCCCGGGAAAGTGAGAAGAGCTGGTGATGTTAGTAGAAAAGACAAGCAAGGATATTATTTCATTATAATGTTTTGCTGCCCCGCTTCTTAACTGTGCCCTGTATCAACCTAAAAGAAGAATTAATGAACTGGAAGAAAATGATTGAATCAGTAAAGAATTCAGAGTGGTGTTAATTCTCCCCCAGCGGGCAGTGAAATGGTAGAAGGAAAATCCCAGGATTCCTAGCCTAGGAAGCCATCCAGTTTTTCCTTGACTGATTGGATGTGATTGACTGGCTGTTCAAAGGAGTCTCATGTTTTTGGAGCACTGCCAAAGTTCCCCTCCACCTCTGACCCTGTCAACATTGGGAATGGAGTGATGGATTGACTTTGGTTATGGCCTGGAAACCATATTGGGTTCCTGATGGGATGTATAGTCCAGAGGCCTCGAACATATGGAAGAGAGAAGGAGAAAAAAAAAAAAATCTACTCTATAAAATCAAGAAAATTATTAGAAATTGTCTCCTGATCGGAATTGGAGGAGACATTTGATATTCCCATATCTTTTTTTCACCCATTGATAAATTTAACAAATCTGCCTCTGCCTCTTTTTTTTTTTTTTCCCCACAGGGTTTGTTTTTGTGGGATCACATGTTAAGGAGTGGGTGTTGGGTTGGGTGGTTTTTTTTGTTTGTTTGGTTGTTTTTTTTATTTCTTAAACAGCCTCTGCACAATCATTTAAGCATTTCATATTTACACCCACTACAGTTGGCCTATTAGGCTTTAATGACACCATGTTAAGTGCCAGTAATGAATAGGCAAGTAATTAACACTTGCAAGGCAGAAAAAGTGCTTTTATTTATTTATTTGTTGGTTTGCTGGGGTTTTGTGGAAAGGTGAAGCAGCCTTCATGGGGCAATGGTTGGAGGGGACTTGTCCTAGGCCTTTGCCAGCACTGGGAATTCAGGAATTCCCAGGTGTGGACAGGGGAAGCTGCTCTAATCTAAGGTTTGCATCACTCGAAGCCCACAGGATTTCACCATTCTGCTCCAGGGACTCACACCCGCTGTTCCAAACAGCCTCAAAGCTGTTGGGAGAGAGGGAAAAAAAACCAAAACCAAAACAAAACCCCCAAAAGCCCTCCTAACATGCTGCTCTGATGTCCTTTCTGTTCTGCTCAGCCACCCCCTGCATCAAAGCCATCAGCCCCAGCGAAGGCTGGACCACGGGGGGAGCGATGGTCATCATCATCGGGGACAACTTCTTTGACGGGCTGCAGGTGGTGTTCGGGACCATGCTGGTGTGGAGCGAGGTGGGTGGAAAAACCCCTTTTTTAGGGGGAATTGGGGTGGTCCCCGTTGCAGAAAGGGTGGTGTGTAAAGCAGGCCGTATTAACCTGCGGGGGGGGGAATTTGGGGACCCGTGTTTCCCTTGCCGTGTCACCTCACGGTGGTCAACTGCTCGGCGGGACCCGGGGTGGGACTGAACAGTTCTGGGCGTCTGGAGACAGGTAAAGGGAGAGAAATAAAGAAAGGGTTAGAGTTTGGGCAGGGGAAAGAATTCCCTCTGGGTCCAGGAATAAGGCAGCAATTAACCAACGGGCTTCGCAGTGCAAGTTTCCTGATGAGAAATCACCCTAAAATGTGTCTTCTTTCTCCTGAAGGCGAGGAACTAGAGCAGATGTGTCACTTTGCATCTCCTGCACAGGAATAAAGACTTTTAATTAAGGCCTGTGATGGCAGGACAAGGGTAATGGTTTTAAAAGGAAAGAGGGATATAAGGAAGGCGTTTTTTTAGGATGAGGGTGGGGAGGCCCTGGCACAGGTTGCCCAGAGGAGCTGTGGCTGCCCCATCCCTGGAAGTGTCCAAGGCCAGGTTGGAGCACCCTGGGCTAGTGGAAGGTGGTGGAGCTGGGTGGTTTGTAAAGGTCCCTTCCCCGCCCAAACATTTTTATTACCCTGTTATTTTTCTGTGATTTACTCACCAAGTAAATGGGTGCCACGGACACGTGACTGTGCCTCTCCTGTTGCCATTCCAGCTCATCACCCCTCACGCCATCCGAGTCCAGACACCTCCCCGGCACATTCCCGGCGTGGTTGAAGTGACATTATCCTACAAATCCAAACAGTTCTGCAAGGGTGCACCGGGCAGGTTTATCTACACGGGTAGGTGCCTGATTCAGGCTGGAGCTCCCAGCTTTTTATTCTGGTGATTGCTGTGGACAACTCTCAGCTTGGTTTGGTTATTTCTCTGTTTGTCCTCTTGCTCTTTGAAGGCCACTTGGGTAGTTTGGAGGTGAATTATTCCAGATTAAAGCTCGTGCTGCCACAATGTGGGTCTGCCCACTCCGGATATTGAGGGTGCAGGGACGTGGTAACGTTGCTCCACATTCTGGAAGTGGTTTTGTCCAGAACAGTGTTTATTTTACACTGGGGGGAGCCTTTCATTTTTGGGATAATCCCAGGGGACCAGGAGAGCACCTTGTACCGAGAGAAGCCAACGAGCTGAAAACAAATCTGGGGTTTTCTAATTCTTAGGGGGATTATCAACTTTTTTCGTCCCCTCTGCCAAGGGGAGAACGTGATATATAGACCTGAAAGGAGAAATCAGGTTTCTGAAGCTGTAAACCAGGGCTGGAGAACATTGAATTCTAAAGGATGGATTTGTGTTTGAGTTGAAGGACTTCCAAATCATATTCAGATTTCCCAAAATGGAAGGATTTATTTAATTTTTTTTTTAAGCCTCTTGCTACCTGTAACCCTCATTAAATACACTCCACGTATTATAAATATCAAATTGTAAGTCATAATTTAACTCGAAAATAATAACAAAGGCCCAAGAAATTTTTAATTAAAAATTTGAAGGTAAAAACTTTGCCACCTGTTGAACGAACCGGTTACAGTTTTCCCAAAAGTGGAAAAATTTGAATGAAAATCTGACAGTTCAGGATTTTGGAAAGAGTCAGTGACATGTGAAGACCCTGTTAGTGTTTTATGCCATCTTATATACCTAAATTAGTGTATTTATGTATTTATTCACACAACTGCCACACCTAGAAACCTGCAGTAACAATTAAGTCTACAATTATAATGAAGGAAATATAAGTTTTAAGTGACAAAGGATTATTTTTGTTATGATAGAGGCCTGACCCACAGTTAATCAAATGTACTGAAATTATACCCACGGACTGGAACTGATTTTGAGTCAACTCATATTGATTAGGACAAATCGAGCCTGTGTGCAAACACCTTTATTTTTCAGCACCTTGCAGGTGCTTTAGAGGAAGAGATACTATTAATTTGTCAGGGCTTATTAAGGATTTAAATGTAAAATTCTTCTTTTTCTGCTCCTCGAGGCCTTGCCCTCAGCGCCTTCAACATGAGGGTTCCTGTGCTGAAAGAGGGTTAGAATAGAGAAATGTGTCATAAAAATATGTGTTCCTCTATGAAGAAAAAAAAGAAAAAAAAAGGTCTTATTATTGTTGTAAAGCTGTTTTAAGTGCAAGACTGATTTGTACCATCCAGGGGGGGTGTGAGTCAGGGCAGTGCAGCTCCCTGACGTGTTCATCTGAGACCTTCCCCGCAAAAAAAGGACGTGAAGACGTACACAGGCATCAGCAGAAAAGAAAGTTAAACGCCCTCTGCCTGTTTTCCTGCTGTCCCTGGCACAGGGATGTGTGTTCCCATCCTCTGAGGAGTGAGTGGGTGCTCCTGCCATATGCTGTGGAACACCTCAGCGGAGCTGCTGGAGCGAGGGTTGGACAGACACCTTCCCAATCTGTCTCTCCAAGAACCCGCAGCTCTCCCACCACGGCAGGCAAAACGATGAACGCAGCTCGTAGGTAGAACCTCACCTGGGTAAGCAATTCCCCCAGGCTGGGGCTGCTAATAGCAACAAAACCAGCTTCTGAGCTCGGAAAACAACAGGGTGGCTTTTTTTTTCCGCCCCCGCTTTCCCCGTGTCACCGGGGACCTGCTGCGGTGCTGTGGACAAACGCGCTGGGTTTGGAGCCCTGCTCAGGCAGGGAGGGCCCTTCTGCCTCCAAGGCCGATGGATCCTGGCCTGGCTCAGGAGCAGTGTGGCAGCAGGAGCAGGGCAGGGATTGTGCCCCTGCCCTGGGCACTGGGGAGGCCTCACCTCGAGGGCTGTGCCCAGCTCTGGGCCCTCAGGTGGGGAAGGGTGGGGAGGGGCTGGAGTGTGTCCAGAGAAGGGCAACGAGGCTGGGGAAGGGTCTGGAGCACAAGAGCTGGGAGGAGCAGCTGAGGGAGCTGGGAGGGTTGGTCTCTTCTCCCAGACAGCTCTTAGTAAGACAAGAGGGCTCGATCTTCAGCTCTGCCAGGGGAGGTTTAGGTTGGACATTGGGAAGAAATTCTTTACAGTGAGAGGGATCAGCCCTTGGAATGGGCTGCCTATGGAGTCCCCATCCCTGGAGGTGTTTAAGGTGAGACTGGACGTGGCATCAGTGCCATGGGCTGGGAACCACAGCAGGGTTGGATCAAGGGTTGGACTTGATGATCTCAGAGGTCTTTTCCAACCCAGCTGATTCCATGATTCCATGATTCTATGATTGCAAGGCTTCTTCGGAACTCCCCCAGCTTTTGAACCTCTTGCCCAGTTTCTGTCAGATTTTATCAGAAAGGTTGTGGAGCATCAAAGGTGCAGTTCCAGCACGTTTTTTATATGAAATCTCAATTACTCCCTCATTGGAAGAAAGGGTGAAGAGCTCAACTACGTTATCAGACAGCAGAGAAGTTACCAGCAGGTCAACCTCAGGAAGCCAGGTTGTTTAAACAGCACTGCCCACAGAGTGCATGTATAGAAATAGCAAAATATACTCAGTTTGAGCACAGGAGGGCAGCTACTTGTTGGGTAGAACATAGCAGACAAATGTATATAAAATACTGAATAGGAAAGTTCAACAGATTTTATCATTCTAGGTAAGGTAGACTTGGGCATCATAACAAAAATCTGGTGGTTTTTTTTTTTTTTTCCATGGTAATTGAAGTCTGTTATTTTTTTGATCCTTTAAGTGTTAATAACAGGTGTAGCTGCCTCTATAAATGAGAATTTCTCCTCTAAATACCTTCAGCTTGCACTTGGCAAAACCCTAAGAAATGCAGACATTGAACATCAAGCCCAGGAGACTGAAAAGTGTGAAATCCTGCAAACTGAAAGCAGGGGAAGATGTAGTTCTGTCAGAACCAGGAACAGCAGCAAGAACAAACAGCCCCAGTATTATCAGGGTCATGTTGTATCGAGTCCTTCACAATTATCAAGTGCTGAGGTGGAACCTCTGAAGAAAAGCACAAAGGGTCAAGTCGCATGAAAAATGGAGAGTGGGTGGCTACTGGTACTTCAGAGGTATAAAAAGAATAATTGTTCATATAAATTGTTCATATAAATCAGAAGATTTGTCAGGGCATCAGAAATGGGCAACCAGTTACAGAAAGACTTGTACTCCTCTTTTATGTAAGAGATGTTGCCACAGAAGGATGAAGATTAACCCCCTTGCCTGTGGTTAAAAATAGCTGTGGTTGAATTAACCCCTTGCCTGTGGAAAAAATAGACAGGGAAATGGATCTCACAGGTTCTAGTCATGTCCTTCAACTGCCAGAACACAATGCTCTCCTAAAAGATGGAAACAGCAGTGATCTCAGTATTGTATCCATGCCCCCAATATTTAATCTACAATCAAATATTTATCTTCGACCCGATTATACTTGAGCTATACTTCTTTTTACCTTTTTTCTTCTTCAAAGAGTCACAAGAAGATTGTTTGAGGAGGAAAGCGATAAACTGTTGAAAAGATGAATATAAAAATTAGACGTACCCTTCAAGGGTAAATCTAAATGCCACAGTGGAGCTGTTATGGGAGCTCATAATGTGTATTTATAATGGGCTCCTGCAAAGTGTGCTGTGCTGGCACTGCTGCCGTTATGGGTCTGTCAGCATTTCCACTCCTCAGGGTTATCATTCAGGGTGCTGCAGCTCAGCCATCAAACTCCTCTCATCGCCAGAATGGGATGTCTGGACTTTTCCATAAGGTTCCCAGATGGAAAACGTCTCGTACGAGTGAAGCTGCCGGGGTCCCGCCGCCGGGTAACGACGTCCCGGAGAGAACAGCAGCAAGACCTGCAGAAATGGCTCGTTAGGTGGCAACGGCAGCTGCTGAACCAACTCCAGTGCTCAAGTATAAACTTAAAGCGAGAGATAAAATGCTGGAAACGAGAGACAAAGAGTGTGTTTCGAAATCCCCACAGCTAAACTTTCAGCCCTCGATCTGGTGAGAACACGGGTTGCACACACCCGTCTCGGTGTCCTGAGTCACTTTTCTCCCATCAGCATCAGCTGTTCCCATCACAATAAGACTTTTTTTTTTTTTTCCCCTCTGCTGGTAATCTCGTGGTGGCCTCATATTCTGCTTTTAATACTACACAAATTCAAATTCTCTGCTGCTGTAAGTAGTTCCATTAGAGTTCCCCCGACTTTAATAACACGTCCGTTTACGCCAGCTGAGGGCATGTCTTGCAGGCTCTCATATCTCAGGTTTGATCACAGCTCTGCATTTACCTTGTCACAGGGATGCTAACCTGGAAATGTGTATATCAGGGAGATTTGGAACATAATTTTCCTTGCTCGAGCAGAAATCCTCCGGGGGTTCCCTTGTCAGAGCGATGCAATATAAAATCATCTGTGGGAAAGGCTGGGCTCGGGGTTGTGCTCTATCAGACTCTGTGCCAGGCTCCAAGGAGAGGAAGCTACTGGTTTGCTAAAGCTTGTAAGTGGATTTGAGGAGGTCTTGTGGGAAGCAACACTTCCAGGGATGCAGAGAGCCCTGTGGGTTGGAAGGGTGAGATCCCTTGTCCAGAGCACAGCTGAGATGACAGAAAACGTGTGCTCCTGCCACTGCTTTAACCTGTGAGAGACACGGGGAATAAAAGATCTCCAGGACCTGAAGGGGCCTGCAGGGAAGCCAGAGAGGGATTCTTCATCGGGAACTGGAGTGATGGGACATGGAGTGATGGGGTCAAGCTGAACCAGGGGAAATTCAGGTTAGATATATGCACTTTGTTGGTGCAGCTAAGAGGGTGCGGTGACTTACCTCTCTTCTCCCTAAGCATCCTGGCAAACGGGGTTTGAAATAGTTCTAGTCCCTCTGGAGAGGGGCGTTTTACAAGGGCATGGAGAGACAGGACAACTGGGAATGGCTTTAAAGTGAGAGAGGGCAGGTTTAGATTAGATAATAGGAAGAAACCCTTCCCTGTGAGGGTGGTGATGCCCTGGCACAGGTTGCCTGGAGAACCTGTGGCTGCCCCTGGATCCCTGGAAGTGTCCAAGGCCAGGTTGGAGCAAGTTGGGCTAGTGGAAGGTATCCCTGCCCAGGGCAGGGCATGGAATGGGACAGTCCTTAAGGTCCCTTCCAACTCAAACCATTCCATGATTCAAGATCTAAGGCCACAGGTGCCTTTTCTCTGTCACCCTCTTTAAGTTTGGGCATCCCCCTGCAAACACTGCTCTCCCTCTGGGTTCAGGGTATTCCTGGAGGTGTCCATATTTTGTTTACTCTGCTCTGTGGGGTAAAGCTGCAGAGCTTTGCTGACGTGCCTGAATGTGGCCCTTTCCCAACCGGTGGAGAGGGGGAGAGGAGCACATCTCCCAAGGCAACGTCAGAGCGAGCTGTCACTCAGGGTAAATTGTGCAGATCTTCATAACATCATCTTCCTTCAACAGTCTTATGTGCTTTGATGTGTGGGGAAATAATTAATACTTTAAATGTCAGCACTGCTATCGTTGGGTGTCGGAGCCGGTCCCTGTTGGGCTGAGCTGGGCTGAGCTGCCGAGCAGGTTTTGCAGATCCAGACAGGTGCCATGGCAGCGGTTGCTCAGCTGTGAGGATTTATTTTTCCTCCCAATTCCAGTGAGTCACAACGTATTTAAGATGAAAGCACGGGTTCTGGAGGGTAGGGAACGACATAAAAGAGGAAGCACTGTCCTAATCCATTTGGGCCTCGCATAAATGAAGTCGGTCCGTGGCACATTTAGACCCCTCCCTAGTGCTGACCTTAACAAACCCGGTGTTAAAACAGTAATTCTGGAGTGAGGCTTATGGGCTCACTGACAATTCAGTTTATTCACTAGGTGGCTGCTCTTTTTTTTGCATGCATTGTATTGTGTCATGGCCAATTTTTTAAACCATGTTCTGGGAAGTTCAAGAGACCCCTCGAGCCTGAAACGCTGGATTTGAGGGTTGCCAAAGGGATTTTTTGCTGGGCCTGAATGAGTTTTCTGGGAGAGGGGAGGGGGTTCACTTCAGATGTCTGATTTCTGTGGCCTAATGAAGAGCCTGCTTGTGTGTCAGACCCCTTCATGGTCCCTGAATCCAGGAACCCAATAATTTGGGCATATTTCTGTCTAATACACAGATAAATCGCTCCTGATCCAGTAGCTCTTCTCTCTGTGGAAGTGGCATTGTGGGGGAGCTGTTTAAACTTGCTGGTGGATTCTACAGCAAGGCGTCATTTACTCCTATAAATGTTGCTTTTTAACTGGGTTTCACGACAGAGATATTTTTGTTTCGTTAATGAGTAAAACTAGTAGCAGGCAATTTTGTTGCAAGCTGTACAGAAAAGCTTTGTGCTGAAAGACATAATATATACATTGATTCAGAACGCCTGAGTTCTCAGAACAATTCAGCATTGTTGAGAAATGACTTGCTTCTGTTTATCCATCAGGATGAAAATCTCCACGTCTCAATCCATTGGAAAAATGTTGGTTGAACAATGGCCAATTTCTTCTTCCCGAATTAGCATTTTGCCTATTCCCATTAGCTATTTTTAGTGAACTATGTACATATATATCTATGTTTGGATTCCTATATGTTTCACATTTCTTTTGCTCAGCTGAAGACGTATAACTCAAATGATTAGACTGGTAATCAAGAAGAGAAATGGCACATAATGATGTACAGGCTCTTGAGAGAATCGGCCTATAATTCTCAGGATTATTGGCAAAATAACCCACCCCCCCAAAAAAAAAAAAAACCCCTCTTCCCAAATGGGATGTAGATTGTGTGGCAGTTGAAATGTGTATTATTAAACTCCTTAAGCAAACCAGAATGGCTCCCAGTGGAGAGCAAAGACGTTCTAAGTATAGCCAAGACTAAATTCTCAGGTCTGGGTTTTCTCTACTCAATTCCCACTTGATTATCTCCTGTAATATTTAAACTTCATGCCATGCCATAATTGTTTAATAAAAAGTAAATAAAAAATGTATCTCAGTGGGGAATGTGACCTTTTACCTTCATGTCGTTATACCAAAGAGAGACACAGATAAACAGCGAGCCTGGATCAGTGGAATAGTCTGTCTCACTTGATCATTTCATTCTCCTGGTGCCTGAGATGGATCTCCTGGAAGGAGCTGAGGGTATTTTGGAAGATTCAAGAAGTGCCAGCAGCATCTCTTGGAATTAGGGGGTTTCAGCTGCACCAGAGTCACCAGTCATTTAGAAAAAAAAAAAAAAAAAAAAAAGATATTTTTTTCCCCAAAGAATCACAAATGGTACGAGAGGATCAAATCCAGTGCTGAATGAGGGCAGTGCTGAAGGACTTGCACGTGTTACTTATTAAACGTGCCATGAAATTCTTCGCAGGGTTCTCAGCATGAATGTGGCGTTTGTGTTACAGCGCACACGCTGAAGGATAAGGAAATTCCAAGGAAAACGTACCTGGGGCTGTGCTGGTGCCCACTGCTCCCACTGATCTGCTGGGGGCAGGCAAAGCTGACCTTTGGGTCCTGCACCCACGGAAATGGGAGTCTCCTCCCGCGTAAATCAGAAATTAGGTCCTTATTTCCCACTTACAGACACAGTTTCACCACTAAAGCGCGCGAAGCTTTCTGGAACCGCCAGCGGTGCCGGTGGGGCTCTGCCAGCTCTTGCTGCCTGAAGATCTGGGTCAGAATCTCCTGCTTTACCCACCAGGGATTCGCATCATTCTAGGGAAGTGGCGATGTTTGCAGAACGCAACCGGAGAGCTGGAGGTGTCTGAGGAGTAGCTGTGCCCCACTTTGGGACTGCAAAACGTTGGGGGCGGCTGTGGAACGTGTTTATTCGAGGAGCAAACGCCACACTCTGATTTCTGGCTCTAGAACCAACAGGACCAGACCTGCTCTAATTTACGTTTGTCTCATAATTCGCTTTATTGCTGCCAGGGTCAGTTTGTCCAGAGCAGACACATTCACCTTGAAAAGAGGGATTTTGTGGTGCTGCTGCTGTGTCTCCCAAATGATTTGTTCATCCTTTGATAGGTGGTGAGAAGTCAGAGCTGGAGCAGTTTATATATCTATATCTATCTATATCTATATCTATATCTATATCTATATCTATATCTATATCTCTCTATATCTCTATATCTATATACCTATATGCATATATAACTAAATATAACTAAATATATATAACTAAAAATATAATATACATAGATACATATAT
>VXAY01007405.1:464790-479915 GCA_013399855.1 Oxyruncus cristatus | reverse complement strand
GTTTACTGTTTCTAATGGTCCTACTTATGGAAGAATATCTTGTTTGTAAAATGAATATGTCTACTTCAGTTTTAAACTTTAAATTATCCTAACAAAACAGAACAAAACAAAAAAAAAAATAAAATTTTTGTACTGTAAACAAAGGGGGGGAATTATCTTAATTTCAGCACGTTCAATGTTCTTTCTCATCATTGTGGGTCACTCAGGGCAACAACAGCACTCCAAAATTATATGTATGGGAAGGTTTTAAAACCACGCTTTTCATGCTTGGCTGTAAAACATCCACACATAATCTGGTGGAGCCTGATTTGGATTATACTGGTCATGGGATAAGATAATATTTCTGTGACAACTGGCCAAAGCACAAAATCAAAAAGCAAACCTGATCCTGGACTAGATTTGGGCTCCTTGGTCCTGTTTTAGGCACTGTCTTTGTGCACAGCCGTGAGCAAACGACACATTCAGGTTGCAGAGTCGCACTGGCCCAAAAAAAAAAACAAACCCAAAGTAAAGTGTGTTTTCTTCCCTCTTGTGCAGTGAACACTTCAGTCACAGGGATGGATAAACCAGGGCACTGAGAAGCGCTTGGGGAATGGTGACTGACTCTCTAAACCAGGACCATTCCATCTTCTCGAGCGAAAATTACCAGAAAGGTTCAACCAACTGAAAATTTGCATTATGAAAGCCACTTCTGCTGACATTTTGTTTCGACTGAGGGCAGAATACGGGTCAGTGTTTCACTGCCAGTGAAAGCATCTGCAAACATGAGGCACCATGGGCCAAAAACTCAGGAAAAAACTCCTTCCAGGAGAACGTGCAATTAGTAGATGACCTTCACGCCAGCAGTGAAACCCAAGTTGTCCACTGTCCTGGTGAAATATCCTTCATCTCCTCTTGAACAGAGGCCCATTCTCCTGAAAATCTGATTCAGCTCTTTCCCTCCCTTCCCCCCCCACCAGAAATCCCAGCAGTGTATTAAGTGCTGATTTTAGTGATAAAACCACCAGTTCCCGACAAAGAGATTCTCAGCCTTCAACAGTGACCTACTGTTCAGTGCAGCCAGGGGGTTTGCTGTGCAGATGAAAGCTGCAGGTCTGCTGTCCCACTCCTGCTCTGCTGCCTCTTTGGAGGACTTGATGATGTACAGATACAACATGGGCTTGTGGGGCGTTGCTGGTGCCGCCTTCACAGCCGTCCTGGGGTCTGAGCAACTTCCAAAGGAAACGCTGTGGAAGGGGATACATGAGATTTTCAGGGGGAAAAAAAATTAGGCTCTTAACTCAAACCAAAAAAAAAACCCCAAAAAACCCCCAAACAAACAAACAAAAAAACCCCCAAACCAAACAACTCTCTCCGACCCCAAGTAGCTTAGGCTGCACAAGACTATCTGCACAGAAAGAGAATCTCTATGAAAACACCCCCAAAATCTCTCAGATCAGGCACATCGTGGTGGTGAACCTGTTCCATTATCAGTCTTCCTCCATTCTTAAAAGCCAGGGGGGAAAAGGCTTTTCTTAAGACCAATAAAGGCCTGAAATCTTCAGCCTTGGGCGGTCCTTGGTTTGACACGAAGATCTCGTTGCTGAGCCGCCCTCCGAGGGAAGAATTTAATGGCATTTGTCCCATCAGATATAGAAAGTGCCCCTTTCCCAAAGGCAAGGCAGCTGGGTGGCTGATAATTCGTACAGGATCAGGAACACCTAAGGAACAGGGATAATGGGAACTCCCCTATGAGTGGCCAGTGATTCTGCAGGTGGTCTTTGGCTGGGCAGGTTGGGCACAGTTGCCAGGTTCAGAAAGGCCTTCCAGAACAGCACATCCTCTCTTCTTTTTCCCCCTTTACAAGTCTTTTCTAGGTGGCTCTTGGTAAAAATCAGATTTTCACTGTTAGAAACAGTGAAACAAAAGCCGCTGGTCCAGCCCCTCACTCAGGGCAGCAGAGAGGGAATTGCCAGAGCAGTTAAAATATTTATCTCCCTGACAACCCACAGCTGTTGAGGTGCAAAGACCTGAAGCTTTAATGTGCACCGGGTTAGTGAAGTAGGAATGTCTCATTAACTCCACGTGCAGGACTGGATTAACCAGCAGCTGGTGGCCGTGGCAGAGGGTGCTGACAGAGCAACTGGGACAGAGCCAGCGGGGAGCAAACACCAGGGGAGATCAGGGCCAGGGGAAACCCAACACTTCCCCCTCTCAGAGAGAAAAGCACCAAATACTGTCCCGTGGAGGCAATATTAGAAGGTGGTGGTGGGGAAGCACCACAAGGGGAGGGTGGGAAAGGGAAATCTGAGCTGTCCTGCTTTGGGTTCGCGCGAAGTTACAGCAACGACAGAGAGCTGGGGACAAGGAAACTCCAACCTGCCCTTTTCCAGGTCCTTTTCTGCGGGGAGACATGGATGGGACGCGTTGTTTCCCTGTTAGTTTAGCAAAGTTTGTACTTTGGGTACTTAGGGGGAAACTCAGCCAGCTCATTTCTGTGTTGTCAAACTCAATCCAGGACACGGGGGTTGCTGCTACTCAGCTTTGAACAGCAATTAGTAACTGCCTCTATAATGAGGTGTTTGCTGTAATCTTGCCACCATTAAAATCAGTGGCAGCTTCAAGCTCAGTAGTGGATCGAGGTTTCAGTGAATTCAGGGTAGAATTGGTTAGGAATTATATATAGCAATAGTTCCTGATGTTGCTCACCTTTTCTCAGGACTCTTTGGTTTAAGTGGCTGAAACAACATCCCATAAGAAAGCGGTGTTTCTGTAGGACTGGGATGGAGAAGGGCTTCTCCCAACACCTCGCTGCCATTGCAGGAACTTGATTGGAATTTACCAGCAGGGTCCCTGTGACACTGCGACTGCTGCAGTCATTTCTTTGTCTTTAAAATGCCATATAATTGCTAATGTAATTAGTGATGTATACAGAGGGGGCCCGTGCAATTACCAAGTCCTAAGATCAAGTAATTAATGTTCTGTCAACAAAACAGCAACTGTTTCATTAACAACTGTCTGGGTTTGAAAACATCAACTCAGAACGTACCCACTTGGCTGAGTTTGGCAACAGCAGCGAATTCAAACCCAGAACACACCAGCAGAGATCGACTGCACGAGGAAAGTGGGATTGAGCTGTTCTCCAGTTCCAGCTCCCAGTCATTGCTCCTTCCAGGGAGAGGAGGAGTCATCAATCCTGCTCAAGGAGACAGGGCTCACAGCTGTGCAGTCTGTGCTGGCAACTGATGTCCCTGGTTTCATGAGTAATCTTGAGTATTAAAAACATGCAGAGGGTTCCACGGACCTGCAAAGGTTTCTCGAACGTTGTGGGATTTGGGGTTTTGGCCTCTGATTTTGCTGTCCTTTGAATTTACTTCATATTCCCAAGGTTTTCCCTACCACCACGACCCACAGCACCTTTCACAGGGTGGCAGGAGGAGATGCCCACCTTGATCTGATTTTTCACTCTCCTTTTCCTTCATAAAACTGGTGGTTTCACAAAGAGATTTTTAACCAAGATTTACTTCGTCCTTTTCCTCATAGCTCTTTTTTGACAGCCCTCGAAGTGTTACCCAGACCCACTTTTGTGTCTCCTGCCTGGCTCCTTGCCTCAGTGCTCATATCAAGAGACCACTTCCAAGGGTGAAACTCTGCCAGGTGAAGGCTGCAAGGAGCAGTTTTGGTCCTACTGAACTCTGGTCTCTGCTGTGTAACCTCCAGCACCATCTCCTGGTTCTGGATCTCCCAGTTGGCAGTTGAGGGAGGGATTCCAGGTCCGCTTCTCCCAGGACACAACACAGACTCAAGGTCCTGGTGCACCACAACACACCTCAAATTTCCAGGGTGGCAATGGTCCCTGCTCCCCCAAAACCAAACTTAGTGGGAGTAGTCCTTATCCTCTCAGTATCACACTTGCTGGGCAAAGAGCATTTGCAGCACCCCTGCCTTTAGCCCAGGGCAAGCTCTGTTCTCCACAGCCACCCCATTTCCCTGAGAAGACAGGATTTCCATCCTCCAGAAACCAGAAACCATCCCTGTTCTCCCAGCACTCTTCTTCCTGCCCGGGACACAGCTCACACAGCCACAGTGGCTGTGGTAGGATGGAAAGGAGTAACAGGAGGAGGAGGGCTCAAGGAGGATTTTGGAGAGATCTGCAACACAAACAAGCACGGAAGGAACTCCAAAAGTACACAATTTTCCCTCCCGCTCTGCGCGTGTCATTTTATTACAGGGTAATTAAAGAACACTTTAGAATGGTGATTAATAGGCTTTTTAGCTTCAGAGAAATCACATCTTTGATGTCAGTTGCTTAAACATCCCGTTTACTTTGCCACTGAGCAATGGAAATAAATAAAGAATGCCGAGGATGCTTTTTTTTTGCCCCACCCTCCTGCTTTTTACTCGCCGTAGGGAAGCTTTGTAACAGTCACGGGGACAAAAAATGAGATTCAGGCAACCAAATGATGCCCTAAATGAAACCCTGGACCAGCTCTGGCATCACACATGAAGTGTCACAGTGTGGTTCAAGCAGCAGTCGGAGGTTCCCTTTTCTAGCAAGCTCCATCCAGCAGCAATAGTTCAGATTATTTGATTTTGAGGGGATCAAGGGAAGCAACTGTGATGATACAGATCCCCGGCCAACGCCAGGTGACTTCACAGGCCACTCCCTGGGGGCAAACACCTGAGGGAACGAGCTGTTCCCTGTGCCTTTGGCAACACCAGCAATTCCCAGACGCCCAAAGCCTGGTTTCCTGCTTAGTTTGAGCCTCTGGTGGAAGCAGTGCCTCTCTGGGGTGCTTGTTTTTGTTCCATACAACCAGCTTTAACCACGGGTGAATTTACACATGATGGAGAGTTAAGAAAGAGGTCAGTTCTCGGTGCCCTTATTTTTCCTTCCATTTAAGATCTGGGCTCCATAATCCCACACAGACCCTTGATAACCTGTACTACAGGGCTTTTATTATAAACATTATGGAGGTGCCTAGTCCCATAATAGTGTTTTCAGCCCACTGGCAGCCTGTAGAGTCAATATTTTTCTTTACAGAATAAGTTTCACCTTTTCTCCTTTTCTCCTTTCTCAGCCTTTCCCTTTGCACCCATAATTCTAGAAAAATAAAAAGTAAAAAGGCAGGTCTGAATGAATAAATTAATCTATTAACCTATACGTAAGCATCAGTTTCTTGAAATTTTTTGGAACTTTGTTGGTTTTTTTTCCCCTCACTATTCCGTCCTGTTTGCATAAATCCTGCCTGGCATCCCTCCTTTGAAATATTTGTACCTTGCCACACCTATATGCAGATTAAAAATCATGGATGCTTTTCGTTCAATTGCTCCTGGAAGAAAAAGGGAGGGGAGGGAGGAGGGGGAAGAGCCAAGTTTAATACTCTACAGTAGCACAAACCTCCCGGGCATAAAACATGGCTCAGGTAGACACATCTGGTGAAATGCATCGCATCAAATTAGTATCAAGGGTATTGAGATTCCAAGCCGACTGGCAGACAATTCCCTTTCTAATGCAGTGCTTTGGAGATTGTTGAGGAAACCTGAATCCCAAATCTCCCGTGCAATGAGTGATACTAAACACGCCTGCTCAAATACTGCAAGTGAAGATCAAAGCCGCAGAGGCCAAATTGGCTTTGCAAACAAAGCAGGCCCGGAGATTCCCCCCTCCTCAGAGAACGTGGTGCTAATTTTATCAGATCTCCTTGACTTCGCCCTCCCAACAGTTTGTCATTTAAGAAAAATAATAACAACAATAATAACGATGATGATGATGATGAGAACGCATTTCCCTCCGACTGTCAGGAACCTGGTTGTCAGACTAACAAATCCGGTCCCTTTCCAGTGTGTGCTTTTGCAAGGCACCCGACTGCCTTAATGCAGTTAAAATGAAAAATGAGAGTGTTTTCCCCCCACATTTTGGTCCCTGAACCACACATTGACACACAAACACACACACACACACACACACACACAGTGCCATGAATATTTCAATACAACTCAGCCTTTCAGATCAATACAGGCAACTCTCAAGTTCTATCGATTTCTCAGAGGTTTGCCTCACAAGGGTGATAAAATATTTCTCAAGTTATGAAACCTGAGCTCAGGAGCTTTTGCTGACACTTCAGCATTTACCAGACACGTCTCTGTCTCTCTCTCTCTCTCTCTCTCTCTCTGCCTCTCTGCCTGGATTTATGACTAAGCAATAAGTCTTGGGAAGGTGGGCACTATCATCCCACAGGGCCCACTTAGGGTCAAAAAAAAAAAGAAGTCAGGATACAGGACAGCCCTTCAGGTCCCTAAACTTCTGTTTTCTGAGGTGATCACTTATTCTTTTCCACATGCCCTCAAAGTCCTTATTCCAAGATTCATTAGCCAGCGAGTGAATTCCCTCTCAGTTACCTCTGTAAGCTGTCAGAAAGAAAGGGACACCAAAGCAGACACCAAATAAAGCAGCTCCCTGCTGAGGCAAGGGAGTTAATCCTCTCCATATGGAAAGGAAATATACTTAATTATGTATTTATGCATGTCATTGCAGGCTTATATCTTGTTTCACTTTCATCCGCGATGATCCAAACCTCTTTAAATACAATGAGTAAACATTTCTGGGTTTACAAGAACAGAAACACGCGGTCGCTCTTCGTTTCCCAACCGCTTCCTTCCAGGACTGGGCAGTTTTTATCTGTCCTGGAGCAGCACCCAGGGAAGGCAGTCATGGACTGTGACTCCATGGCCATGAAGGTGTTTTTTAATCACAAAAACCAGAAGGCCATCAGCGGCCCCAAAGAGCTGGAGAAGCATTTTGAGGTAGAAGATGGAATCTGTGGGTGCTGGTTGCAATATTCCAGTTATTCCTTCCCGAAACGGGTATCTCTGCGTAACAAAGGATTACATTTTTAATCCAGTGGATCCAGACACAGTGAATCTGGGGCCAGGGTTGTTTGCTGGCCCCCACCAAGAGAACCTGTTGCATGTGAATCATAGAATTATCGAGTATTCTAGTGGAGAATTGGAGTTGGAGGGGATCCCCAAGGATCATCCAGTGCAACTCCTGGCCCTGCACAGACACCCCAACAATCCCCCCCTGTGCCCGAGAGCATTTGGCAGGTTTGGGGCTATGACAAGTTAATAAACCTCCGTGTACCTCAGTTTCTTTGTTCCCTTGTAACTGTCCCACCTGTCCTACATCACCAATTTCTTGGTGTAGGGAGTGGCTCAAATCACATCCAGGTCGGGATGTGGAAGGAGCAAAGCACCAAACGAGCACCAAACCGTACACTGGAATCCACCCAGGCCACATTTTAAAAGACAAGAAACGCATTTCAACGATCAGATGTCTGAAATGATATTAGATTTTTGATGGGGATTAGATGTCTGATCCAATATTTCAAGTTTTTGAAAGCAAAAGCAGCCCCTACCACTGGAGGTACCGCAGGGGCAGGAATCTGTGAGCAGAGAGGGAGGAGATCCAAGGCCTAATTCAGCCTCCCCGTTAGTCCTGAACCTCGTTAGCAGTTCTGCACCCCACCATCTCTCACGGAAGCACCACGAGGCATTTTTTGTAGGAAGATGACTATTTATTATTCCCTGTGAACAGATAGAGCAGAAAGAGGAAAACGAGGTTAACTGGCTTGACCCCCCCCGGCGCGATCCAGTCCAGCGCCGTTGTATTGATTCCCCATCGCCTCCTCCAGCTCTCCCTCCATTTTACCTCGGCTCTTTTGTTGTCGGGAATTAGGATGCACCTTTCATCACTGGAAATTTAAAGGCCTTTGTGTTGGAATGGCCTCATTAAGTGGGACGAGTCCTCGCCGACTCTCACTGCCCGCCGGTGCCGTCCCTTCCCGGTGGGATGCGGCCACACGCAACAGGCGCCTCGTGGTGCTGCAGGAAACACCTTCGCTGCCTTTCCCGTGGGGAATCTGCAGTGACAGAGGTGCTCATTAGGAGTTATTAACAGCATGTTAATTACTGGGGAGCAGCCACAAGGGCCAAATTGCTTTGCCCAGAACCCACCTCACAGCGGCCGATGGCCTTCGCACGCCGAGGTGTTGCTGTGCCTGGGGCTGAGGGCCGAGGCTCATTCGCTGTCCTCAGACAGACTCCAGCCCTTCCAAAGGTGGTGGCACTGCTGCTCCTTGCTCATCACATCCTCTGGATGGCCCTGGCTCTTGGATTCAGGTCCAGCAATCCCGCTGTGCAACGGTGCCATCTGATCCCAGCTGAGGCCCGACCCTCACGCATTCACTTCCATTTTTCTTACGACCTCCACCATTTCAGGCCCTTCAGCAACTCTGGACATTCCCATTTGGCTGTTTCTAGGGTGGAAATAATTTTGTCTGCATCAGACTGTCCGGAAAAACCCAAGGATCAGCATTCTCAGTCCCCACAAGGAGAAAATGCTGTGCTCCCCAGGAGGAAGCTGGGATATTTTTGAATCCTCACCGAAGAAGTGGAACAACGAAATGATCATCCATTTAATTTGGTTTTTCTCTTTCCTGTTGATGCTTTGCACTGCATTATTTTTATTTTTTTTTTCCACCTGCAGCAATATGATGGCTGCAAGGACTGCTTCCCACAGCCCCCAAATCCCCTCCCTCATCAACATGCTGCACGTTTCTCCTGTTTCATGTGTACTCTCACTTTTGGTGCATTGCCCCCAAGACTCAACATTTTATGTTGGGCTGCATTAAAAGCACATTCTCCATTTTACTGGCCTCAAACAGACTCAGGCCCATCCACTGCTACCTCCTCCCTCAGTTCATCCTCTGCTTCCAGAGAAAATAAGCTAAAACAGATATAGTCCCCATATATAAAAAAGACTGGGAAACAGAGATTCTCAGGAGCATCAAGTAACTTAAAATCCTAAAGCGTGCAAGTACTTTTGAAGCATTGTGCCCCCAGAAGCCTGAATTCAAAAGTGCTAAACAAATAGTCGCTGTGATGCTTGGTACTTTGAGAAAAGGGGAAGATAAAATGATCCAGTTAATTATTTAACCTAAGACACAGTCGAGTATCCTAATTTCTGGCCTTATCCCCCAAATTATCAGCAAATCCCTTCTGAAATATGTATTTTTAAAAGTAAATAAATAGTGTACTGGATCCTAAGTTGCTTTTGGGTAGTTCAGGAGGGTAATGGTAGTGTTTATCTCTTCAAAGTTATTTTAATTATTATTAATATTAGGGGGTTTTTAAGCCAGTAGCATCAAGGAGCCTTAAGGACCAGGGACACCCTGCTGTTCCTCAGGTGGCAGGACACTGTCCCAGCCCCTGCCTGTTCCACAGCAGGTTTGAGAGGGGACAAAAGAGCAGAGCAGAGAGACCTGGGCAGATTCACAGGCTCAGGGGCCAGGCAAGAGAGCACCCACAAGAGACATTCCCAGAGCTGCACCTGCCATGAAAAGAGGCAACACAAGGAACGTTTTCAACCTGACTCACAAAGAAGAGGATTTGTGTGCCTGGGCACTGGCAGAGTTATACTTCCCTGATCCAGAAAGCACCTGAACTGCAGTTAGACACCTAAAAAATCTCACTGGAGAAAGTCTTCCCTGAATGAGCTTCCCTGAGGTGACAAGAGCTTGGCAGGGTTTGCCCAGTTTCCACTCTTTTGCTGTGTGATGGTCCTTTAAGACTTTCGGGAAGCAGAACACAAAAAAATTCACTTCCTCAAACGAAACCCGGCAAAGGGAATTCATCACCCCCCTCATTTAAACACTTCTCAGTAGTTTCAGCAGCGGAGCTCCCTGAGACCAAGAGCAGCTCAGCCTTCCCATCCCCCTTTGCCACTTCAAAAACGCAGCGCAAGGACACGCCATCCAACCCTGCTCCATCCCTCCCGTGGCAGCAATACCTGGGAAGAATCCTAAGTTAGTTAAAACCCACATCAAACCCCCACATCGGCCATCTCTAATCAAATTACACTTCTCAAGCTGTTCGCTCCCCAAACCCCATCCAGTGGTTCCGAATATTTTTCCCACAACTGGTGTTAAACTGTAATTGCTCGCCGGATCTTTCTGCCCCTCTCGAATAATCGGTGTTGGAACTGCCGCTTTATAGTCCTTGGGAATGTGACCTGTCATTATAAAGCTTCTAAAAATATCAGTTAACACTTCACAATTTTCTCTCCTTTATTTCCTCCTGCAGCAATGGATGTGCCCTCCCTGGACCAGATACCTGATCTGCCTCTGAGCATAAAACCTTTCAGCAATAATTTCTGCAGTCATTTACGCAGTAACACCTTTCCTGTGCCTGGGAATAGAAAGTCGGATCTTTAGCGGATGTAACCTGGCAGAGCTCCACAGATTTTAACAGTTACCTCCGTTTACAGCGCTTGGAGAGTTCACTAAGAATTTTTATACATTTCCAAGCTCATTTCTTATTGTTTAAAAGGAAAGGCTCAACTTGAATAGCTCACAGACAGTCAAACTCACATGATAAGGGCAGCTGTTATTAGACAACAATCTAACTGGAGACTGCATTTCAGGACATCTCTAATGAGAGGTCTACTAAAAATATCAATATGCTTAATTATCTCCCTGAACTGGACCTTCAGTTCATAAGCTCAGAGCCTCATCTTCCAGCGTGCCAAAACCCGGATTTCCAGTGGCAGATCCTTGGACTGGGCTGTGCAGAAGGCGAGGGTTTGACAGCAGCAGCCACGAGGATTCTCATTTGGGGAAGTTATACCCAGAGTTCCTTTTAGAGACAAGGGTTTGGAGCACAGAAAATGCCCTGAAATGCAGGTATTTCCTTGTGCAGTCACAGGCTTTTGTGGCTTTTTCCCTCAGCAGGTTCTCAGAGATTTCCAGCGGTGGCTGGTGCTCTGATTCCTGTCTCCTCAATCCCTGAGCTGCAGCCACTGCTGTCATTTAAAGTGCTCTAACAGAGATAACCCTGCTGCTCCAGACCTGGCAGGCTCTTCCCAGACATCCCAAGCCACAGTGTCCAGGAATACCTAGATAGAGAATATTTAAAGCACATTTCTTGACCAGGGATTGCCCAAGCTCTTTATGAAAAGGAGGAGTGAATGCCTCAGCTGTCCTGGAACTTTACATTCCCCCTTCCCAGCACAGCTCCAAGTGTTCCAGCCCGGCCTTATCCCTGGGTTTCCGAGTGCACACACGGCTCAGACGCCGAGCCCAGCTGTCAGAGGAACGAGAGGCAGTTTTATCCAGCATTGTTGCTCAAACTCCACAGTAGGTTGACCCCCTGGCCTTTTCCAGCAATCTTTAATACCCAGTGTTACATGATTCCTCACGGCACTTCTTTGGCGCTGGACAGGGCAGAGGTCAAGGTCTGGAATGTCACCAGAGCTGCTACTTAGGAGGGGAGACAATTAGAGGATTGTCTAGACACTGAGCTCTGGGCTGTGTGTGTGATAAGCTGCAATCAGCCCTCGGAGGTGATGTAAACAAGCTGCTGAGCTTTCCCTTCCAGCCTCCTCCTCCTGCCTTTCCCGGCAACTCTTGTGTCCTCCCTCCTCGTGCTGCTCCTTCCCTGCGGCCGCTCTTCCAAGCACTCCAGCTCCGGGTACCGGCAAAGAGCTGCCCTGCTGCAGCCCCCTCAGCCTGGGGCTCGGCCCTTGGCAGGGAGCATTTATGTTACAGCTTCGTTTGTATAAAACACAGAATCTCGAACAGGACAGATGAAGGGCTCCCGGTCCTGGAATAACACCCATTCCCTGACAGCCACACAGACCTCAGGGCTGTGGATTCAACCACTTCCAGAAAGGAGCTGAAGCTGCATTCCCCAAGCCCAGAAAAGCACATTAAGCCGCTGAGTTATTGCATTTTAAGTAACCAAACAGACCAAAAGTAGCCAGGAAAGCCCATCATTCACGAGCATCTCAGGCTATTTGTCAGATCTAGATTATGTGTTTAGAATTACCAAACCCCGTTTACCACTTGGAGAACAAATATCACCGCGGTTTGTTTTACTGCCAAACGCTGATAATGACATTACAGTTCTATAACAGCTCTAATTCCAGCGATCTCCAAGTGTTTTATTGTGGCCCTGGTTCACCAAAAAATGTAATCACAGAACGAAAATCCCATTTACTCCAACAGAATGTGCTCGAGTGCTTTGCTGAACTGAGGACTAGACTATTAAAATTTACATGCCCGTAAGGCAGGAATTATCTGTCCTGGTTCACAGATGAACAGAGGAAAATGAGGCTCTCAGAGAAACTCCCTCAGACCTCCACTTTGTGATTCTAGGTATCTCCAAATCAAACAGAGGGATGCACAGAATCCAAAAACAACAGACTAGAGGCAGACCCCGTTTTGAAGAGTTTTCTGTGTTCACCCCTGGGCCACAGAGACCAGACCTGTGAGAAGAAGAAACAAGACCAGATGGGAGAGACGAGTCCATGGGCACTGAATATATACAGAGAGAGCCTAGAAAAATTACCTTAATTGCTCTTTTCCCTCCAAACGGGCACCCCGTTCTAGTTTTAGACCTGGCACTGACTCAACATGGTCAATCCAAACCTTGCCTCTGGGTTCACGGGCAGGATTTATGGAAATCGGAGCCTTTTCAAGCTCCAGGGCCTGCAGGAAAACCCTGGTGGGGGTCTGTCTGACCCAGAGCTGTTTTATAGTACCTTCTCAAGCAACACACGGTGTCCTGGGAATGCTCCCCCCAAATGTCTGAGTGGGACTTCTGAAGGAACGTGTCTCAGGAGAATCCTGCCTGTGCTTTACACTGAACCCACCCACAGGTAAAGGGAGGGACTGCTCAGCCCTGGGCTGTGTTGGCACAATCAGTAAAGCTCCCGGTTCCCTCCCTCACTATCCCTTCTTGATTTACAGAGCTCCCAATAACCTGGGACGTAACAGCAAACTTCCCACAGAGTGAACATTAAGCAAAATTCCCTCTGACATCACCCCAAGGCTGCCCATATCCCACTTAAGAGAATATCCAGGACGTGTTTTATTTACATTCCTCAAACAAGGCGCTTGGGCTTTGGGGGTTTAGCGGGTTGAGTTTTTGTTGGTGGGTTTTTTGGTTTGTTTTTTTGTTTGTTTGTTTGTTTTGGTTTGGTTTGGTTTTTTTGTTTGGTTTGGGGTGGGGTTTTTTTGTTTGGTTGGTTTTTTTTGGTGTTTTTTTTTTTTTCTGTTTTTCTTTTTTTAAACCACCTTTTGTCGGATGAGTCTGTCTGAAAATTTCTTGTAAAGCCCCGCACAAGTTCTGCTGAGCAAATCCAGGTCTGCCTTTACTACTCTCCGAGCTTCCAAGGCACCTTCTATAATCACGCTGTGATAGAGCAGTGATATAAAACCGAGGGAAGTGAATCAAGGCTGTTCCTATCCAAACTATTAAACGTAAAACTTCTGTTTGTGGGCCTCAGAGGCTTCTTAAAGCGTAAGGAATGTCATCAGCCCAACCATGCTCAGAGCTGTGAGCTGTTTAAAGCCTGATGTAGCACAGTTGCTCTTAGGCTCAGCCCCACTTAAGTCCTGCCTCACGTGAAGTCAGACGTCCTATTAAAGTTGGGAAAGAATGGCTCACTTGAAAAACATCTGTGCAAATGTTCTTTGTTGTCTAGACCTTTGAGAGGCTGAGATCCAGGAGTCCAACAAATATTAATTAAAGGCTCGCTAAAGACCTAGAGGAATGCGGGTGCAGGAGAAGGTAATTTCTCCACAAGCCCCAGCTCTGTCTGGTCCGAATTCAGGAGGAATTTCTTCCTGGAAAGGGTGGTCAGGCATTGGAAGGGGCTGCCCAGCGAGGTGGTGGAGTCTCCATGCCTGGAACAAGGGGACAAGGTGGGGATCAGGCACAGGTTGGACTCCATGGTCTTGGAGGGCTTTTCCAACCTGGATGATCCTGTGGTTCTATGAAACGGCCCCTGGGAGTCCAAAGACCTGGTCAGAGCCCGTCTTTTCTTTCCTGAAATGCCTGATGCAACAGGAACCCACTCCACGATAATTTCCATTGCGTTCTGAACAACAAAAGGTGAATGTTTGTACAGCCTGGGCAACCTTCATAGCAACTGGCTCCACTGAGTGCAAACCTTCAGCAGCCTGTGCTGAGTGTTAAATCAACTTCCACTGGCAGCAATTCTCCTGCAGAAAGAGGCCCTTCCTCCTGCCTTCCTATAATTTGACCCTCAGGGCATTGGAGCTTTCTCCTCTGCAGCTCTTGCCCATCAGTGCATCTTCTTAGCATCTCTTTTCCCCTTCAACTCACTCACACTCTCTTCGAAACTCAGCTGGAAGCATCTCTTTTCCCCCTTGCCCATGACTCTTAATTTCTCTCTCCCTTGGCAGTTATTTAACTCATTAACTGAATTAATTTTAACCCTAAAGCACTTTGGGTGAATAGATTTTACGAAAGATCTGATGCAAAATCAAGTCTTGGGGGCCTTTTTTTGGCACTGTAGGTGCACAAAGGAGCCTCAGTGCAGCTGAGAATCAGACCCTTATTTCACAGATCCTATGTGGAGTTCAATCTCAGTGTGAATCCCAGATTCCATTTGATGACAAAGTGGCTCTTTGATTGATAAAGGTCCCAGGCCCCTGACGCAGACTAAATATCCGAGCATCCCGAGCAGGGGAAAAATTATTCTTGGATCTGTATGAAACAAGGCTCTCCATCATTTTCCCACACATGCTCCTTAGAAAAATTCCCTTTCCTCCCAGACTGCTGTTCTATTAGGAAACGTTAGGAGCAGAGTCCAACCTGGTGGTTTTGCCTTTTGCTCTAAGAGGTGGCTGCTTGGCTGGGAAAAAAAAAAAAAAAAAACAAAACCAAAAACAAACAAAAAAAACCCCAGAAAGTCAACATAGAAATGACCTGGAAGTTGCCCTACAGAATGTTTATTTTGCTTAGGTGCACTGATGCCTTGGAAAATCAGTTTAGTTTCTCTTTCAGGACAATTCAAGTTTTGTTCACCGAAACTGCACTGGAGACAGGAGTCTTCCAACATGAGGTGTGGGTTGGAACCTGCCAGCACCCAAAAAGGGGCATTTTCAGCTGGCTGGGCCTAGGTGGTTCCAGAGCCCACAGTTTGCCACAGAAATGCTTGGAAAAGGAGGATGGGAAGCAAAGGGAATTATGGTCCTTTGGCACAGTCCCACTCCATAGACTGATACACAGTTGCTGACTCACACCTTCCTGGGACTCAGAATATCTGAACTCATATA
>VXAY01007405.1:412176-464670 GCA_013399855.1 Oxyruncus cristatus | reverse complement strand
TATATATATACAAAATATATGCATATAAAAAGGGATGAAAGCAACAGGATCACACTGCTGATGGGCTGGGGAAAAGGAATAAAAAACCAGGAGGTAGAGGAGGGGGGGAAAAAACTCCAGCTACTGCTATTTTGTCCATCCCAGGCACTCACACGCTTTGATCACGGGCACTGAAGAGCCTGCTCTGATCCTCTCAGAACAGGTGACCTGGCAGCTCTTTCCTCACCTGCAGTTTCTGGATTTCAGCTGATTTAAAGGACGGCAAGGAAACCAAGCTCTGGTCGTAGATCAGTGTCAGAGAGAAGCCCCTGCACCGGGAACTCGTCCCTCTGTTTGTGAGACACGGAGTAAACTGACCCCAAATCCAGCTTTGGAATTGCTGGTGGTTTTCCCTCAGAGCAGTAAATAAGGAGCAGGGCTGAGGAGCTGAGCCAAAGTAATTTGGCCAGTTATCCTTTGACTGAAAGGTGATACTGAACTTTTAAATGGTTTATCCCCTTCTTGTTAGTGGCATCATTCAATCAGGACTCCTGAGCCTCCAAGTGAAGGGATTGCAGCCACCGAGGGAATTCCTCGCTCCGACCAGGAAATGTGGGGTTTGTTAGTTCAAACAGCATCTGTAGGAAGCTGGTAAACAACAGCTGAGATGATGAAAGATCACATCAGCTCCTTGCTTTGAAGTAAAAGACATTAAAACCACGAGTGCACGAGTTCTTATGAGAGCTGAGTCCCCCCTACCCTTTCCCCAAGAACCTGGAGTGGCTGTTGCTGCTGCATAACAAGCTGTATAATAAAAATCCATGAAAATATCAGCAAGGCACTTGGAAGTGACATGAAAAAGCGAGGGAGGCCTTTTTCTGGCGATGCTGCCATTAAAGGCAATTTGTTACTTCATGCCTGGAATGAAATCAAACGCCCTCCCAGGCCCAGAGTGACATCTTTTAGCCTGAGAAATTCAAGAGGTGTCATCACCTGGGTGGGTGAGTTGCAGATATTCAGTAGCAGAAGCATCATTTGGGCACAGAGCCCACAGCAGGTGATTTTGCCAACAAGCACGAGGACCGGGGGTCATATTTTAACAGAGGCTCACAGCGTGTGAGTTCTCCCATTTGCAAAGTCACTTAGATGTTCGTTGTTAATCATGAAGGTATTAAAACAAGTCAGGAACCTGTGCCCCTTGGTGAGTTAAAGGGCTGAGGTTCAATGCCTGCAGTTGCTTCTGGAAGTTTTTTCAGCTCCCTGGCAGCACTGGGAGTCAGAGCACACACATCCTCCATCCCTGCCAGCTTTGATCCTTTTAGTCCACTCCAGGCACAAGGAAGAATCTCTTCACCTACTCCTTACCCTACCTCTGCTTTTTCCTTCTCTTCTCACCTCAAACCTCCAGTGCTGCGCTTCCCTTTCCTTTCCCTGCCACCAGCCTCTCCACCTTGCCTTCCTCCTAATCAATCCCATCATGTTTTCCACCCTAAATCAAAACAGCATCTCCAGAATCCAGTTTATGAGGCACTGGACCAGGATGGTGGAGGCCAAGCTCTAATTCCAGGCCTCTGGTGGTCCTACACTGTGCTGGTTTCTCTCCCTAAGCCATTCCTGTATGAAACAAGGAGAACAATTTACATCTTCATTTGCAAAATGGTTTGAGATCTCTACATGAAAAGAGCCAAACAGCAAGAATGAATAATATATGAGAGCTACAGGACAAGAGACGGGTTTTTTCCTGACCCTAACGCGCCGAGCGAAATATTTGTGTCTATGTAAATATTTTTCCACAATAAATTATTGTTAATAACAGCTTCTTCTCTTATTTTATTTAATTTTGTTGTTTTTTTTTTTAAGGCCTTGATTGCCTGGTCAGGAAGATCTCCTCAGCAATGTGGACTCTCTTTCTAGTGCTACTGAACAGCTCCCTCCTCCCCCAGGAGGGCACCCTAAATTATGTACTTCAGCACATACAGAGGCATCATTACAAGGGGAGAATAAGTGGACACAGTCAAATTTGAATTGCTCATGTCCATGTGTCAGAAGATGCCCGAAAGGTGAAGTACTCACAGGCATTTTGCCCTCTGATTTGTTTGATTAGGTGCCTCTCAGCACATTTAAATACGTTTATTTAGGGTACCACGCAGCTCACAGAGAGGAACAAAGGGCTTTAGGGTTCAGCACATCCAGCTTGTGCAGAAAATAAACATCTTCAGCCTTGAGCCCACCACAAACCCCACACCAGCAGCTCTGTGTCTCGGGTATAGCTGTGCTTATGAGTTTAAAAATAGCTGCTGTTCCCAAATGCAGGAGTGTTAAAGGCTGTGGATCCAAGCAGGAAGCTCCGTCTCACAGATACCATGGCAAACCAATCTCTCTCAGCAGGTGAAATCCTCGAGGTCTTTCCAGCCCTTAAAAACGACGGACAAAGAGCCACAGAGTCCCACCCACTCCAGAAATCTTTGGGCAGCCACCCCTAAACACAAAATTGAGCTTCCATAAAAGAGAGGTTGTGAATTAGTCATCCCTGGAAGAATCCAAGGCCAGGCTGGACAGAGTCACCTGGTGTAGTGGAAGGTGTCCCTGCCCACGGCAGGGGCTGGGGTGGGATGAGCTTTAAGGTCCCTTCCAACCCAAACCCCCCTGGGATTCTGTGACTCTCCGAAAAGCAGATGCCCCAGGGATTCCACACAGCCACTTAGGACCCTCATTCCTCCTGGTTTTTAGGCCAAAATTGCGATGACAGGCTGCAGGAGCTCGAGAGTGAAGCCCCAAGATGGATGGGAGCTGCAGCCAGATGTCACCACTCCCCTTCACCTCTGTCCCCTCCCTCCACGGAGGCCATAAACTGCCCCATCCCTGTGCCAAGTGCCTGGGCAGAAACAGGAGCCCCAGCCTGGCACCAGGCAGTGGGTCATTAATTACTGGTGATGGATGCACTCCACAGCCTTCCCTCTGCTTCCACTTCGGCGTGGAAAACCAGACCCTGTCCCTGAGCAAACCCGGGGGGTTGTGGCAAAGGGCAGACACAGCTGAGCTCCAGCAGGTCCAGGTTTTCCTTGTTAGAGCTCAGCACGTGTTCCAGGGGCTTGGGTGGGAAAACCAGGTGCGAGGAGGGCTCGACTCAGCTAATCCTGACCCAAGAACTGTCGTTACTCCGCAAGATGTCTCTTTTTTCCGGCGCTGAATCCGATCAGCCTCGAAATGTAGAACGTGAAAACAAATCTGTTCAGGTTCTTTCTCTCTGATTACAAGACTTAGCACCTCGGCAGAATGAGCAGGGAGAGAAGCAGGCACTCTGCAAATGAATTAATTAGGCCTCCTGAAAGAACATGTAGGCTCGGAGGAGCGTCTCACAGAGCAGTTTCCAAAGTAACAAGTGGGGGGAAAAAAAAAAAACACCAAATTGCATTCCCCAGTGCCCTAAACACGACAGATTAGAACAACCAGGGTGGGGAGAAGCGCTGGGAATGATGCACGGAGCACCAGGAATGCGCATCTGTTGGGAAGGATTGTACTGTCAGAACACGCTGGTCGTTCCCTGCTTGCCCCCTTCCCCAACCTGAAGGTATCGGCCCACATTAAGGGGCTACAAGTGATGCAATAAAAACCCAATTCAAGTTTCATTTGCCTCCTGTTGCACTGCACCCCAGAGCTGCCTGCTTTACAAGTCTACCGGAGTGAAATAAAAAAGTAAGACTTCCTGTATGTCTGCTCCACTTCTCAGGTTATGAGGCAGAGGGAAAAAAAAGGGAGGAAAAAAAAAAAAAGTCATCAGTAATTGCTTTACATATAAATGTGAAAACAATTTTAGAACTCCCTGGTCCTGCATCAACGTGCAGATGTCATTTACCAGCTCTGAACTGCGTATTAGCAGAACGCAGAAGAGCAATGATAAAGGGAATGGTTCTGCTCCACGGCTCTGTGTTAACCTGTTTATATCCAAGGATTTGCAAAATTAAGCCTTTTTTCCGCCACCCCCCCCACCACCACCCTTGAGGACGCCAAGGGCTCCACAGACTGTTTCATCTCGTGAGGGGGAGCAACGTAAAAACCTGGGCCCATCTCCCAGGAGCCTCTCCAAGGGCACAGAAGGGGGGGAAATCCCACATGTGAACTGCAGCAGCCACGAATGGAGACGTCACATCGATGTGTGGTGGCTGGGTGGTGTGGCTGTGGTGGAACCTTCATGCAGAAAGCGTGGCAGGGAAAGGGGAGAACGCTCAGTTTTGTGCATTTCGTTCAGTCCGTCAACGGCAGAGACAGATTTTGGGCGGCTCAAATAGAGGCAGAGGCACCAAAATAACTGGCTGGGTTAAAACCCCTTAAATGGTATTAATTCAGAGCTGATCTGTCCACATAAACCAGCTCCACCCCACCCCATTCTGCCGTATCCGTCAGCCCCAGAACATCCACTCCACCAGGACACGAGGAGATCAATACAATGCAATTAAAAATATTTCCTTTAAGTAGCAGCAGCCTGTCCTTTCGTCTGGCAAACACGGCCAAAGGCTTGTACAGCACATGCACAACAGAAGTAAACCAAGTGGACATTCTCCAGCATTCCTAAGGAAACCCCAGGGAGCTGAGTGCCACTGGAGGGAGAAACAAAGCACTTACCTCAGTGAAATGCAGTGCCAGAAACCATTAAAAATAAAACCCCCACCAACACCCAGTAAGCCAGAGCACTGCAGCTCCTTCCCTGCCTGCTGTGCGTGGCCCTGCTCCGCAGTTCCCCCTCTGGAGCAGGGAAAGCTCTTGGAAAGGGGCTTGAAGTTCAACAGTTGGGGTAATCAGTGCATGGGGTAGTGAGGACGTTCGGGGCCAACAGGTTGGGTTGGATTCTTGCTGCCTGAGGAAGCCCTGGTAGCCAGGCCAGAGCTTGTGCAAGCCCACTGGTGTTAACAGGGATCTGCAAAGTCCTCGTGTGAGCCCGGGAGCCTGTGGAATTATTTCTAGGATTTTGAGGTGGGCAGTACCATCATTTAACCCCGTGTCCTGTATAGCACATCTCCGTCTCATACATCTGATGTATCCATCTCATAGATCTCATATCTCTGTCTCATGTATCTCGTATATTTTACATCTCTGTCTACATATCTCCTGTATCTCCATCTCCACCATTTAACCCCTCCTCCTGCACAGCACAGCCTGGTTCATTTTCCGAAAACCCACTCAGTCAAACCACGGAGAAGAGGAAAGGCAGAGATTCCATCGTGCTCTTTGTCCCGGGGGTCGAAGGCTGAGTTTAAACGGTAGACAAATCAAGCTCCAGCCAAAATAATTCCGTGAAAGAGCAGGATTTTGTTGCAAGCTTCTCTCCAGGCCCCCAAGACAATACCAAAAAATGGCTATTCTGAGCCAGCCATACTTTTTCAGGTCAAAAGGAGTGAAGAGTTAGGAAGCAGGACGTGGGAGATCACAACAAAAACATGTGATACTTGCAATAAGCTGAAGTTTGATGCTCTCCTGTCCTTTCACACTGTGCTTTCATTTCTAAGGTGAACTGATCCCAGATCCCACTCCAGCAGCCACTCAATGGGTCCTCCTGTCTCTGGATGTGGCTCATTACGGGTCCTGAGAAGGAATTTTCAATACAATCACTAATATTTGCACACAGCAGTGATTTTCTCCCTTGTCCCTCCTCACCCCCCTCATTCTTCAACACTTCTGCTCATCAAGCCTGGTCTGAAGTGAAAAAAAGAAAAACAAAACACAGAGGCAAATTGAAGCATCTGATCCAAAGACAAGGAAAGGCTTCCCTGAAGGTTCCATGTACTTAGTGCTGTGGAGTTGCCAGCACTGGGTTTAACAGCTTTTGTATAAAGATCTGAAGGGGTAGATATTAAAAGTCTGGGGGAGCTCGGAAACCATGGAAAACATGGAGTGTTTTATGCCTAATGAGGGCAGAAGATCAACAGGGAAACCAAGCAGGGCTTGACCCTGAGCCGTGGGGTGCCCAGGGAGCCTGTCCAGGATGGTTGAGGCTCTGATTTCGTGCCCGGTGAAATCAATTATTGATTTCCACAGGAGCTGGGACACGTCTTCTGTGAGTTGCCCAAAGGGACACAGGAAAGTTTGTGGCAGAGCTGAGAATCACCCCAGCTCTCCAGACTTTCCATTTAGCCATATGTCCATGTGTCCTCTTGCATTTTCCCGTGTTCTTTTCCGGAGCCATCCCCCGCCTCTGCCCCCCTGCTCTGCCAGGAAGGAGGAGATGGCACTTTAACTCTCCCAGCCACTCTCTGTCAGCTCTTGCTGCCACTTGGGATGTGCTGTCGCTTCCATGGAAACAGAACCATGAATCTTTTTCCCAGGAAATGCCTCCAAACTGCCTTCATTTCGGTTTGTTGTTGTTTGCAGGCGAGTCTGAGTGTGCCTGTGCCCGCTGAGGCTGCAGGACTTCTGGTGTTATTTAATGGAGAAGCATCATGTCGGGAACCAAATTAGGTGCAACATCAGTGCAGGTGTAAAATATTCCCTGGGTTTTTTTCCCCAGGGATTTCCCCTCTTCTGCTTCTTTGCCGAAGTTGCCCTTCCAGTTTGGGTGGGTGTTAAAATATTCGCTGATTTATCTGACACGGGGTCAAGGAAAGACTCCCGTTGCAATGAAGGAGATCCATGGAATATCCTGAGCTGGGAGGGACCCACAAGGATCATGGATCCAACTCCTGGACCTGCACAGACACCCCAACAATCCCACCCTGTGCCAGAGAGCACTGGCCAGACACTCCTTGAAATACGACAACCACACGTAATTTTGACACAAAAGCTCAAAATGTGTTCACTTCTGCCACGTACTCTTAAATAATTTTGTTGAAACCAAAAGCTGAGAAATCGAGGACAGGTTTTGTTTGAACCTGCCTTTTTCATGAGCAAGAAGTTCTCAGTCGCGGTAACAGCTGTGGTTATACAACAAAATCCGTGTATATGCACAGAAAGAGCTGCATATTTTACTGTGCCCCCAGAGTTCTGTCATGAAAGGAGGAGATGAAGCAGAATTTGAGGTGCCCATGGACAGCAGCAGGGCCATGGTGTGCTCTCCTTCCCCTGCAGTGAACTCCTGAGGAGCAGAGCTCGGGAATTCCATGGGCCACAGCAAGCTGTGGAATCTGCCTTGGCATCCCAGGCTGCAAATTGTCAAATCATGGAATCATGGAATGGTTTGGGTTGGAAGGGACATTAAAGATCATCCAGTGCCACCCCCTGCCACGGGCAGGGACACCTTCCACTAGCCCAGGTTGCTCCAACCTGGCCTTGGACACTCCCAGGGATCCAGGGGCAGCCACAGCTTCTCTGGGAATTCCATCCCAGCCCCTCCCCACCCTCACAGGGAGGAATTGTTTCCCAATATCCCATCCAACCCTGCCCTCTGACAGTTTAAAAACCATTCCCCCTCCTGCTGTCCCTCCAAGCCATTTGAAATAGTGTCTCTCCATCTTTTTTGTTGGCTCCTTCAGGTCCTGGAAGGCCACAATTAGGTTGGAGCCTTCTCTTCTCCAGCCTGAACAATCCCAGTTCTCTCAGCCTTCCCTCCCAGCAGAGCTGCTCCATCCATCCCTCTGGTCATCATCCACTCCTTGGAAAAAGCAGAAGCCGGGATAACAATAGCAGTGGGAGCAGGTTCTGAAGCCCAGCTCAGCTGGGACAAGGGTTAAGCTGCCGGAATCATGGAATTGTTAGGGTTGGAAAAGCCCTCTAAGATGAAGCCCAGCACCACCACCACGTCCACCACTAAACCACGTCCTCAGGTGCCTCTTCCACAGGTTTTTTGGAATGTTCCCAGGTAGAGAAACTTCGCTCTGGCAGGTCCTTGCACCAGCCTGCCACGTACAACAAATGAATTTGGCTGCCAAGGAGAATTCTCCCCCTGTTCCATCTGCAGTGCCTGTGTGAGCCACAGAAACAGTGTTGGCTTCGTGTCTCATCACAGCCTGGGGGAAACTTTACTCTTTTTTTGTTGTTGTTGTTGTTTTTGTTTTTAATTTTAATTTCATCCCTATCTTTTCCCGTGTCCCCCCTCCCCCCCATCTAATTATAAAGCTCCACCTAAATTATAAATTACCAACTTTAGGGGAGCAAAAAAAAAATTTTTCCTTAAAATTCTGAGAGGCTGAGATGTCAAGATTGGAGAGAAGCAGCTGTTTTGGAAATGTTGCCTTTTTCTTTGTTCCGAATGCTATTTAAACATTGGCAGGGGGCCTCATTAAAGATGAATCGATGAATTAGTAAGTAGTGTTGTAGCCAGAAGAGACAGCATGTGCTCCTGTGGTGAAAACAGATTTACACAAAAGAAAGGAGGGAGGGGGCAGAAAATATGTGTAACAAAGTCGGTGTTTTACAATATTCTATCAGGGCTGCCCCAGTGCCAGGCAGGATCCATCAGAAATTCCAATATAAATTCATATTTTGGGGGTTAGAAGTTGGAAGTGGATGCGAAGTTTCCTCTGGGCTAAAATGTAATAGATAAGTTTTGGGCCCTGGAGCTTTTTAGTTACCAAAATGTTATGAAGTGTGAAATAATAATAATTAGGGAATATAGCATGGGAATCGCAAAACAGGCAGATCTAATCCAGCTGAAAAAGCAAAGAGAGATATCAGATCAGCTCTCACCACTGGTGTGTGCCTGTATTAATATGTTAATGGCACCTCACTTTTGGCACCAGACTTCAAGGGAAGCCTCGGAAAAAGGGATCAGCTTTAGCCATGGAACTGCAGGGGGCATTCACAGAGCCCAGGCCCACGAGGGTACAAATATCAAGGGTCAGGCCCAAAGTGGAGCTGCTCTGAAAGGCAAAAGAGTCAGAGGGGACAAAGGACCTGTCACAGCTTCTGTCCTTGACACCAGCCTTGCTCTCCCAGCCTTTACCTCTTGCTCCAGCTCCAGGAGATGTAAACCAGGAGCAAGTCCCACACCCACAGGGGTGGGAACGGTGCTCCCAACGTGACTGAACGTGCCTGTGACATCCCCTACGTGCCCACCACCTGATCCTGGGAGTGCCCCCCAAGCCCGTGCCCTGGGCACCCACCTGCCCAAATCGGACAGCTCGTTGTCAGTTCAGCTAAGCCGAGATCAGCCGGGGTCAGCTGAGACCAGCTCGAGCCTCGGTGACACAACCGCGCCCAGGCACCGCTGGGATTGCTGTCCAGAATTCCACGAGGTGTTCCTGAGGAGCATCCCACAATATTCCTGAGGAGCACCCCACAATATTCCTGAGGAGCATTGTGAGGAAAAACTCTTTCTGCTCTTCCCCAGGCAGAATTCCTCCTGGGAGGTTCTCCTGGGACAGTTCCTCCCGTGTTTTGCCGATCAAACCCAAAGCACAGCAATCCCGAAGTTACCAGGAGCTGCTCCCGTGTTTTCAGCACGTGGAAAAGCAGCTGCTTGCACAGTCCTGCACAAAATCCCAATCCCACATTGCTCCACGAGACTTTAGTTCTCTAATAATTACTTGGAGAAGTGACAAAGAGAAAATGAGATTTTTTTTGTGTTTTTAGAAGACCACAGAAGGATGAAGGAGAAATAATTCACATTATCACCTGTGATATGAATATATATATATAGCTGCTGCTATATATTTTTTTATATATATATATATAAAATATATATAGCTATATATTATAAAGCTGCTGCTAATTCCTCTCCCTTTACACCCCACACAGGCATGGGGTAAATTAGACATCTACAAAGCCCAGAGAATACCTTAAATAACTTAATACTTACATTTGCTCTGATTTTTTTTTTTTTTTTTTTTAAATCTGAGTTCTGAACCTGAGTTCTGAACGTGGAGGGGTTTTGTGAGGTCACCCTGGGGACCTTCAGCAAAGCCACCAGCTGAATGCAGACCTCTCCTCTTCCCTACCTCTCATCTCTGACCTCTCCTTCAAATCACAAAATGAAGGAACAGGACCAGCTACCACGTAAACAGAAGATTTCTGGGTGACTCCAGTGGGTTTTTTACTCTTATGCAAAATATAATTATATTGCTCCAGCTTCCTAGGTGCTGATTCTTTTCGGATCTATCCCTGTTAATGAACCTCAAGAGGAGTCCTAAAATCTTGCAAGACATTAGTTGCTTTTTTACAGTTACAAGAGGACAATTTATCCCAATTTGTTAAATGTAAAGAGTCAAAATTTCCCACTACTTCAAGTTTTCATCCACACCAAGGATTTGCAGCAAATAAAATTCAATGTCATTTTTGTCTTGATCGCTACGAGACTGTTTTGCTATTTTAAATCATTTACTACTCTATCATTACATTTAAATCATTGCTACTCTACATGTGGTATGAGGCACTTTGCATTTGATGTATTTTGGTCATTTTTAAAGAATAAAACGAACCCCTTCATGCTGAACATCACTGGAATTACTGACCTGCACACAGGAGAAGCCGAGGCACGGAGCAGTTGAGTGGCTGGCACGGGGCCATCCTGAACCAGGGCTGGAACTGAGAATTCCTGCAGCTGAGACCTTCCCACCAGCCCCTGCTGCTCCCTCAGAATCCCAAAGCAGAGGCACACAAGTGGGTTTTTCCCCTCAGTTTTACCTCCTTCCCGCAGGATCACAGAAGGGTTAAGGCTGGAGAAGCCCTCGAAGGTCGTCCGGTGCAACCATCAACCCTCCCGGTGTTCACCACTAAACCACGTCCCCAGGGGCCACGTCCACCCACTCCTTGAACACTTCCAGGGATGGCAGGAAGCTCCTTCCCCAGGAAAAGCCCCGCTCTCCCCCTCGGGAGATCCCAGCTCAGGGGTGGGACGCTTTGATTTCCCTTTTAAACCGACTTACCGAGATCTTTTGTGTCGTTTTAAAGCCGTTACCGGGGACATTAGGAGCAGATTTATTTTTATTTTTTAATTAACTTTCTGTCCCCTGGCCCCTCCCCAGCTGCTCCAGGTACATTATTATTCCCGCTGACTCCCTGTGACCCTGACCCAGATCTGCTCAGGCAGAGCTGAGACCATCCAGGAGCAAGATCAGACTCACTTTGGGCAGCCACACCAGACCTGACTTGATGGCTTAAGTTAGAGCAGCCCAGAGGACCCTCCAACACACACTCAGATTGATTGGACCCGCCAGCACATGAAAATCAGGTTTTCTCTCTATTTTATAACATCCACCTGTGTAAGGACACACTAATTTAGAACCTCCCTCCACGAGTAATCACCATGGGCAGGTAAAGTCCCGTCCCCCTGCGCCAACCTGGGCGAGGTGAAATGGTAAAACACAGGAAAGTTTGGGGGGGGGGGAATAGGATTTTATGCCTTCAAAATCAAATTAATTGCTTGCAAAATAAATTAGCACGCAGCGGAAATAAAGGGAAGGATGTTTGGCCCATAAGCCACAATCTGATTTAAATGAACCCCTAAAAAAAAAAAACCCATTAGGGATGGGGAAAATTCTCCATCAGGTTGTTTTCTAGCTCAGATAAAGAATCAGCAAGAGAAATGCCAAAGGTGAGATGAAATCTGAATTACTGGTTATTTAAATCAAGGGGACAAAAGGGCCAAAAAAAAAGGCTGGGAGAGAACAGCTGGAGAGAGGAAGATAAACCAAAAAAAAAAAAAAAAAAAAGAGGGTGGGGAAATAACTGGGTGTTTAATGCCTAAGAAAATCTAAGGTCAGCAGCCCAGAAAGGGTTAACACGTTCCTGCAGCAGAACATGCCTTAAAAATAGACAAATAAACGACTAAATAAATAAATAACTGAATAAATCTCAGCCCCCTATTCCTCTAAACCGCCAGGGCTCTCACTCCAAGCGTTCCTTTCATCCCAGAGCTCTTCCCGTGCCTTTGCTGCACTTTCTCCGGGAAGGGTCATAAAAAAAATATTGTACCTTAAGAAAAAAAAAAAAATAAAGGAAAGAATGTACTTGAATCTATTGATTTGTGCTTCAGCAAAGCCCCTGACATCGTGGAGCGATGAAGATATTGCTCTGGACCCTGTGTGCCTCCTCATACTTCTCCTCTGCTTATGAGGGTCTCTAAGGATGGTATTAAAGATATTGTAGTTCCCACTTTCCGACTCTGGGATATCAGCGAGATTCTCCTGTGTAAAGAATAATTATCAGCACTGCTGTTACCTCTAGTAAGTGTGTAATTACATGCTCTGTTTTGTGGGCTGTAGGCTGTGCAATTTTAAATTATACAGTAATGACAAAGTCTCCCTTTTTCACCACGTTCTTCCAAATAATAATAATAATAATAATAATAGTCATCATCATCATCACCATCATTATCAGCGTGGCAAGGAGAGAAAGAAAACCCTCTTCAGGTGTCAGCATTAGTTTGCTTTTGGTTGTGGGATTATTTTTGGCTTTGAGACTGAAAGGAGCTTCGAAATCTAAGGTTTCTGCTGCAGAAAGCTAATGGGGGGAGAAGGGGAATGAATAAAAGCAGGAGAGTGGATACAGAAGAAGCCCCGACACAGGGCGAGCACAGCCGTGGAATTGTGTTTGATTGCAGTCACCCACCAGAATTTGCTTTGATTGGAGGGGCTGGTCAATAACAGGAGCCCAATCCTGCCCCAAGAATGGAAAATTCTCTGTTCAGGAGCCCTAAATGGAGATTTCCCAGGAGGAAGCCAGCCCTGGGGTGAAGGAAATCGGAGCTAAGCAAGGTGCCGAGCAAAGAGATCAGGCGGGAGATCAGGCGTCAGAGGGCTCGCCTGTCCCTTTGATCATCACACCAATTAGTGGTTAAATATTAACCCAAGACCCCTCTCCGTGTGCACACATCACTGGGAGCCACCCTGGCCGTGCTTCCGTGCCCTCACAAAGGCAGGAGATGCTCTCATGGGCACCAGGCTGCTCAGAGAACGAGGAACAACCCCCCTGTTTCTCCGAGGACCCCTTTTCCAGCAGACCTGCAGCTGCTTTGCTCATCTCTAAAAGAGTTAAACCAGTTATGCTTGCTGAAAAATCTGGCTCATTGCTCTATTTTTGTTTTTCTGCTCGGGCTAAGGTTTACATATATTCATGTTCCCTTTACATATATTCATGTTCCCTTTAGGGAAAGTTTTATAGTGATTACTGGGGAGAAAGCCAAAGGGGACCTCTATAAATACACCTCTAAACACTACAGGATTTAAATCAGATCATTTCCATGGGTTATTTCAAGGATGGGGCTTGCAGGGTATCCTGGGGAATTCGATGATTTGGATCCCATCCTCAGTGACAATCTACAGGAGCGTCACAGAAATGGAAAATTCATCACGCCGTGATTTACTCTTTGGGTTTCTTTTTGTTTATTCCCGGCAGCAGGACGCTGCTTTCGTTCCCAATATCCCGAGATGGGATGACACGTGCACTGTGGCTGTTTGCAGCAGCATTCCCGAGTAAATATTCACGGGAGGACAACAGGCAGGGTCAGGTCCTGAGGGCATACAGGTGTTTGGGGAGCATTTTATCAACCTGCTCCTGCCTACAACGAAAACCAGCCGGTTAAAAATTTGGAGTTGTGCCTCGCAAGCTGCTCCTTGGAAAGGGAGACTGGTGGTTGCCTTTGCAGAACAATTACAGGAGATCATCTGGAACCCTCAGGTATTTTACTACTCAAGCAGTAAATCAAACTGGAGGGATGGAAACAACTTGGGCTTTTCAACTCCATCTTTAATATCCTTCTAGGAATTCACTCTCCCACTGCAGGAAATTCTGGGGCTCTGATCGTGCAACATGGTTGGAGTTGGGACAGGATGGTCCTTAAGGTCCCTTCCAACCCAAACCATTCTGGGATTCTCTACAATAAACAAACAGCAAGAAAGAGGATGGAAATGCAGGGGGGGGGGAAAACAACCTTCCCAGAGTCCTGAGGAGATCGACCATGGAACCACACCTGGAATTCCGAGTTCCCAGCTCTCAGCCATTGCCTGGAGTGATTAAATCAGCTCAGCTGCTACTGCAGCTACCAGTGGGGGACAAACCTGCCCAGAAAGTGGTTGTTGGATGATGTTTGTAGTTTTTAGAGATGTTCCATGTGACCTCTGAGGCAAAAAGAGGGAGTTTAACAGCAGTGGCCAATTCACTGGGTTTTGGATCAGTCTGGGACTAGATCCTGCTTCTCCAAGCTCCGTATTAACCATGTTCTTGATAAATAACTTTCCAGACATTCTCCAGGGGAAGAGCTGAATCCCGGTGTGCCATTGATGAGACCCAGTGAACTGGGATTAAAGTGCACATCAAGACCCAGAAACGTTGGGTCCCACATCTCCTGGTTGGCTCACGGGAAGACCTGAACCCCAGTTCTGGCACAACTTCCTTCACTCCTTATTCCCCCCCGCTGGGTCTGCTTTCAGGCAGCAGGTGAAGAAACATTGCCATTGTTTCGCTGTAATTTTGTCTGTGCAGAAAGTAGGAGGGAAATTATCTCCTTTTACACTGTTCCATCGTGTAGGGTTTGATCCAGGGCCCCAAAAGGTTTCAATTAGTGCTGAAAGATCTCATCCTGCTCCACGGCTCTGCGTCGGAGCACTGACGTGGAGGGCAGAGGGGGCAGCTTGGATTCCACTCCCTCTGGAAGTCACAGAGATTTGGGGACCAACTCCCCCTGGAAAAATCCTCTCTGGTCCCACCTGCGGGACCTCTCAGAGCTGATGTGGGTTATTGGATCGGCCTCAAAAGACAAGAATCAAGCCCTAAAAGAACAAGGTGAGGGAGAGGCGCGACTGGGACACGAAAATAGGAATGAAGTCAAGCATGCAAAATTGTCATTAAAATTCACCAGGTCAGGGACTAAATGGATGTCTCTCCCTTACAAAACCTCGTGGAGAAAGTCTTATAAAAATTAATAGGCACTGAGTCAACAGGAGTCCATAGGAATAAAACAGGATGCCGTGGAAATGACTCCAAAATCTGCAAGGGCAGGTGAAGTTTTAAACATGTTGTCTTTTCTTAAATGCTCATATTTTAAACTCTGCACTAGAAATAAGAGCTTATGAGAGGCCTAGAAGAGGAAATAATTTACAATTAAATGACATGAAGGAGGAATCACTCTGTTGTACTTACCTTGACGAAACGACTTGCCCATAACTAGTGAAATTTTAGATGAATCTGAATGGAATTTACTGTATTTGATACATTTTTTTTTTTGAGGAAGATTTATCACTTAAATGGCATTTTTGTTAGTGTTACCTTGTTTATTTTGCTCTGTGATACGGGAGAGGTTCTGCACACACAAGAAAAGGAAAAGACTTCATTAATTAAGGAATGAGACCGCGGGGCAAAGGGCTGAGCTGCTTATTGAGCTGATAAGCAAATAAAAGTAGAAATTGAGGCTACCAAAACAGAAACAAAGACCAAAATGAAACAAGGAAGTTTAAAAAAAGACCCCAACCCACCCCAGTCTTTCTGTATCTCAGTTCGACCACTCCAACAAGGACCAGCAGTGATTTGTTTCCCCACCTACACCATCCAAGCTTCCTCAGTGTCCACAGCACAGCTCAACATCCCCTGCTGAAAGATGGCAAATATTATTCATTAATAAGTGCCTTCTATGGATATGAGAACTTTGTAACCCTTCAAAACCAGCAGGAGGATGTTCTGTGCCTTCACCACCACACGTCCACACATAAATGTAAATGTATCAATACTAAGTGCAGGTTTGTTTTTGTTTTTTTCCCCTGGTACCTCTAAAATTCATCAGGACAGGTTTGGCTCCTCTCTTCCCACTCAATTAGGGAGAGATTTCAGCTGCCGACGGATTTTTTTCCTCCCGAAGAGACAGAACTCAACCTGATTTCTTTGTTCCTCCCAAAGGCAGCTTTGAAACCCACCCTCGGGCTCCCCCCCGTCCTTCTTCGCTCGGGGTTCGCCTTCCGAGCGGATCCCTTTGGCCGCCCTTTAATTGACAGTGAAAAGCTGATTTCTGAAGGCAAGGTAAGGCAGCGAAGGTAAGTGATCACCACGCTGCCCCTGTAATAAATCACTGCAGCCCAGGTCAGGTTTGGAGTGTGAATGCAGCGCTCAATAAAGAAACACACTCCACCTTTCAGCTCCACACCGACCCCGGCTAATTGACCTCGCTGTGCTCCCCCCATTAATCATTCTGGCACAGGGGAGGGGGGCAAGAGGCAGCTCCACTGCACAGACCTGCAGGGGCTGGGGGTGGAAATAAAAGGTGAGGTGAAATCATGGACAGTTCTGCCTCAGTTGACTCCCGGCTTTGGTGGGTGCCCCCCGTGTTTCCAGCGGAGTGTCGGGAACGGCCCCATGTGGTTTGCCCAGTTTGGGGTCACGTGGATGCTGAAGCAGATGAAAGTTGGGGTGGGCAATCAGCTGGGCACAGGAGGGGCAGTCACACCAGCGTCTGGGTTTCCAGGGCAGATGACACCGTCCGTTCCCAAAAACCTCATGTATTCTGGGTTTGATCCCATTCTTGGGAACCTCAGATGTTGTGAGTTTAATCCCATGCATAGAAACCTCGAATATTCTGAGCTAAATCCCACAGGAGGTACGGTAAAATTACACCAAAGTTTAATTTTCCAGTGCAAATCACACCACCCATTCACAAAAACCTCGTACATCCTGTTTTTAACCCCAGTCATAGGAACCTCAAATAGTCTGAGCTTAAATCCCATGCATAGAACCCTCACATATTCTGAGTTTAATCCCATGTACGGGATTAAATGCCCCTGCTGTCATTTATCCAAGCCCAGAGTAAAGGAAATCACTGCTCCATCTGCACAGGGCTTTTCTTACCCTTATTTTTTTTTTTTTTACCACGAGAATCTGGAGCAGGAAGACGTTGGAAAACCCTAAAGCCGAGCCTGCACGTGCCACTTCCCCTCTTCCCAACCTTCCATCGAGATCTGAAGCACTGGCTGGGCACTGATCCCCTCAAAGTTTAGCTGTTTATCCGAGGCTTTAGAATAATCATCTGGAGATTGTGGCCACGCTCATGTGAAGGATTCCAACAATTTAATTGAAGGAAATGACCTCATTAATATGGAGTTAAAGTCCGTGGGTAGACTGGGAGCCTGTGTTCCATTTTCCAAAGAAAATGAATTTTGGGGTCAAGTGAGCAATGGGTTTTAGGTGCCTGGGCACCTTCAAAAATTGGGGCAAAAAAAAACCCCCTAAACAGGGAATGACAGTGGAATTTAATCTCAAAAATCTCTGTTGAAAAAGGAACACAGAGGAGCACTTTCAAGTTTCCATCCCATGTTTCATTTAGGATTATTCCTGCTTGGTTTTCCTTTGGTATAAATCTGTTTATTGGGGGTGAACAACATGATCAAACTTTGAAGGGACCCTGCTTTGAGGCAGGAATTGGAGCAGTGACTTCCAGACGTCCTTTCAGCCCAAATTATCCTGTAACTCTATCACAAAATGTTGAAGATGCCCTGAAATAAACCCTTTAAACACTGAAACACGAGTGATCTTAACATGAATCCATAATTGTTTGTTAAACCACCAGGAATTTCCTGGGAAGCAACCACCACAAAGCTGAGATTTACAGAACTACCTGAAGAGTTCACTGGAAATCAAGGATTTGAAGTGAAAAAGGAGCTCAAAACTCATGTTGCACGAACATCATGTTGTGAAAGACAAATATATTTACAAATCTCAGCCACGAAGAACTTTAACTGTACCCAAAAGCCACTGAAAATTCAGGAATATTTAGTCCTTCATACAATACCCCACTGAACTTGCTCACCTGAGCCAGCGAGCAGGAATTTCACAGGGTAGGAATGCACAGGCTTGGAATCATCCTCTGTCCCGAGGAATTGCTCTGGGTGAGGAATGAGGAAATTACAGGATTTACTGACGGTGCTGGATTTACGAAGACCCCGAACGTTCAACCCGAATTCCCGGAAACCAGAGCGTGGGGATTCCTGCGAAGGCAGGTCCCTGCTCTGACATTTCTGCAGCCACGCTCCAAGCTTTCCCGAGCAAAAAAAAAATCCCTCTCTCCTTCCCCATTTTTCTCCATTTCCAGGGGACTGAATGCTTGAATGCTTCCCCGGCAGCGATTCCAAAGCAAGGACAATCCCCTTGGAGCACGAGACACAGAACCTATTAATAAGCAAATGGAAAGAGCTGGCATATATTTCTCCTTGTTTAATTCAGCAGCCACCAGGGCCTGAGCATTTCTCTCCAGGCTCCCACCAGGCAGAGCCGGGGTGGGAGATGACTTAATGTGCCTCCAACTCCCCCCCACCACAGCCAGGACTCCCAGGACGCTGCTTTAAACACACAGCTCTGGAATTTAGGGGAAAGGAGCCTTTAATCCTGTCCCTGCTCCCTCCACCCACACCCGAGCACGGCTCAGTTTTGGGGGGGAGAAGGAGCGCAGAGCTTGGGGGAAATGGCCCCGTGGAGGTGGCTGGTGAGGAGGACAGGCCCTTGTCCACAAGTGGAAAAATACCCCTTCAGCTTGTGCTTAGTCCTCTCCTGTCCCAAATCTGATCTTCCTCTCCTCCTCCTCCCCCTGCAATCCTGAAGAGAATCCAAGGGAATCCTGTCCCATGGAAACCTTCCTATTCACCTTCCTATCCACCTTCCTATCCACCTTCCTATCCACCTGCTTTGCAGAGAAAATTTCGGTGTCACATTGGAATTTCCTGAATTATTTCCATTGGGGTCGGGGGGGAAAAAAAAAAACGAAACCCACCCAGAGATACTTTTTCAGCATTGGTGAATTTTTTTTCCCCCTTACACGTCCCGGTTTTCCAATAACCACACCTGAGATCAACACAAGCATCATCCCCTGGGAGAGGAGGGCTGGGTTGTAAAGCCAGGCTCGAGGGGTAGGAGGCACCGTGGGTTGTCCTCAATGACTTCTCCACCCTGAAAGCATTTCCACCTCCCCTGCTCTGTAGGAAAGGACTCAGAATATGTCCTGCCAAGCAGCAGGAAACATCAGCTCCGAGGCAGCACAACACGGGAATCCACTTTTTGTTGTCTTTGAACTGAGCACACGCAGTGGCTGAGCCCAGCAGCGTGTTGGGTTCTGTGCCCCAGGCTCACCTCCTGTTCCACAGGCTCAGTCCTTCAAGTCTCTCTTGTTGTACTCCTGCTCCTCACACCCCCAGTTTGTTTAGGGATACGTTGTGAGTGGGGGGGAAAAAAGGGCAAAAATCCTCAGCACCCTCTGCCCCAAAACACCCCAAACCCAACGATGATTTCCCTGGCAAAACGCTTCTCCCACATCAAGCTCCAGCCCTGGCTCTTCCCGGCCTGGGAGCTGCTGTGTATTTAAATTGCAGCCTGGGTGACAACACAGCTGGGCATATCCTGTGCTCAAATCATTGCCTTGTCTTTCACACTGACACCTCCTCAAGTGCAATCCCATCACAGGGGCGTTTCGGTGACACGTTGAATACAGAACAGACTCCCCAGTGGACACGGGGCCATTTTAATGTTGTGAGCAGCTCGTCACACCTTTCATCCTCCTTCCCACCCTTGCTGCTCCTGCTGTGGGAATCGGGGTGGCCGTGGAACGACAGCAATCTCCCGTTGACGAGCCACTTTCCGTCCCACTGGGCTCCTCGGTGACTTACGGAGCTCACGTGTGATCCTCGGCCCCGTTCGCTGCGCCGGGAACGGGGTGTTACTGCAGGGTGGGTTTCACAAAGAAAGAGGAATGGGAATAACCCCATTAGGAAAACGTGTCCAAAAACGGGCTCTGAAGAAAATCTGCTGGGTTTTTTTGTCAGCTGCCAGGGACGCTTTATGATTTTATGTTTAACGTTTTGTTGGTGTCTGGTTTGCCTGGGTGCTCTGTCCACGTGTACGTGAATTCGAACTTAACCTCCTATAACTCATCAGAACTTTACCATTTCAAGGTTGAGCCTTCCCAGCAGACCCTGGGAAATAAAGCTGCCTGTTTCACTGCTGTTCTGGTTTATTAGAACACCAAAAAAAAAAATAATAACCTCTTCCTCAGGAAATCAGCTCCACCGAAGCCCCCAGTTTACTCTGCTGGGATATTCTGAAAGTCTTATATCGTGGAGGGTGACCAACATGGACAATTCCCAGCCTCGGGGATGACCATTCCACTGGAAATTCCAGCTCTCATGTGGGGAAAGTGCTGGAAAGCCTTGTAAATGCTCTTTAAAATCAAGCTTAATGGAGCACATTGACTTCAGAGCTTCTCGACAGCAGCAGCTCAGAATCACCTGGGTTGGTACTCCCGTGATCCACCCCAAAAGTGACCTGCATCAGTGAATAGAAGATGCATTTTAATATAAAACCATGCACTGCAGACACACAGGTGCAAACACTGCCCCTCACAGTAAGAAATTACAATTAAACACGTCATTTTCCTGAAGGCTGTTGAAGAAATTACCCGAAACCTCGTCCGGAGCTGAGGCAGAGAACTCAAATCACGTTCACTGCGAGCAGAGGATTTTTAATCTGCCTTTTTTTTTTTCTGGGTGGGAGGGGAGGCTAAAATGGGCACAACATGCCTGTCACCAGCACAGGGGAAGCAGCAGCTTTTAGTGCACTTCAGGTTTCCTCCGTGTGGCTCCAGAAATGCTGGAACAGGCAGGGAGCTTCTGAGTCCCTCATTCCAGGCAGGAATCTGGTCAGCCAGAACAGGGAGGGTAATGAATGGCAAGGCTGCCCTTAAGAGGAGCAGAGTTATTAGCCTAATGCAGCAGGAGGAATGATGCATTAAGACATTAAGAATCAAAACAATCACATTAATGCCTGACAGCATAAGCAGGAAACAAAAGATGGGAGCTGTAACACAAACCATATGGCTCAATAACTAACCCCTCCTTCAAGCAGCCTTATGGAAACACCTCGGCAAGGTTTGGGCCTTCCCTGAGCATCTCAGCGTCCTGATTTTACACGTTTCCCCTTCTACTCCCTCCTCCCCCTGCTCTTTCCCTCTCTGAAAGCGTTTTGTTGTGTTTTGTTTTGTTGTTTTTTTTTTTCTTCCTGTCTGCAAAGATCTTCAAGCTGCTTCTCCTTCCTTGAAAGTCCAAATCCTGCGTCAACCCAATTAAGCCCACACAGCCATAACAAATGAGGGTTGTCAGTTAGGCTCACTTGAGACACAAACTGAGCTAATATTACTCAATATGCAGATGTTTTCTGTCTCTTTCCCTTAAAAAAAAAAAAAAAAAAAAGGAAAGAAAAAAAAAAAAAGGAAAGGAAAAAAAAAGGGAAAGTATTATTCAAATGGATTAATGATGAATTGCTGTTAATCTGAAGAGGATGTGCTGCAGAATGACACGAGATTGCAGAAATGTCAAGTGGAGGAGATGGGTGTGAGCGGGCAAGTCCTCTCAGACTGCTGGTGGGTTTAAATAATTTTAATATATTGTGGTGCTGGACCACACCAGCTCCCCCTCGGCGAACAGAAACCAAACCAAAATCAAGTGGGCTGCAGAGAAATGTTTGGCCCTCAAACGCTGCTCAAACAGGGACCTGTCAGAGGGAGACGTTCCAGCGAGGAGTCCCTGGGCTCGTTTTCAACCCTTGCAGAAGTTGCTGGGAGTTCCAGAGGCCTTTTTCAACTCCTAAAAATCACATTGCACCTGATTCTGCAAAACGAAGTGGTTGGAGTTTAACCCCCGAGGCTGCAGCCTCAGTGGCTCCAGGGCAGCCAACCTCTACCCCACTTACAAATTGTCTCCAATCCGATTTTAAAGGATAATTATCCCCAAATATCACCCACACTGACGTGAAGCGTCCAAAGTTGTTCAAAAGCCTAAAAAAAAAAAAAAGTAAAATCAAATTGGCCAACCGGTTTCCCTCCGTTCCTGTAACAGTCTGTGTGTGAATTCGTTGGAAAGAAGGAAAACTGAGGTCGGATATATGGATAGAATTCTTCCCTCTGAGGGTGGGGAGGGGCAGGGATGGAATTCCCAGAGAGGCTGTGGCTGCCCCTGGATCCCTGGAAGTGTCCAAGGCCAGGTTGGAGCACCCTGGGCTGGTGGAAGGTGTCCCTGCCCATGGCAGGGGGTGGGTGAGTTTTAAGGTCCCTTCCAACCCAAACCATTCCAGGACTCTTTTTTCCCATCACCCTTGTATTTTTTTTTCGCCACTCTTCCCACAGCTTTCCCCGTTTTTCCGTGTTTATTTCACAGAAGCAGAGTGATAATGGCAAAAAAAAACCCCAAAAACAAACCCAAAAACCCTGTAGCTGAATTCGAAGCATTTCAAAGCTTCAAATCCTGAGCCAAGGACTCCTTAAAAATGGCATTTGAACACCACACGGAGCAAAACGCAGGTGTGGGAAAACACTTCAAGAAATCTTGGGATGCGATACCTGGAATTTATTTTTAATTGAGGAAATGGCTCTTTGGAGGAGCTGGAGGGAGGGAGGAGGAAGGAAGATACACAGACTATTTTGCAGCCAGGAGTGGGGCTTAATGCAAAGAATTTACAGGTTTTCCAAAAAAAAAAAAAAATAATAATAATAAAAAAAAACCAAACCAAAAAAACAAACAAACAAAAAAACAAAACAAAACAAAACAAAACAAAACAAAATTAAGACCAAACATGCAGAGTTTTTCCTCCTCAAGCACCAGCAGCTGCACTTTGTGCTTTACCAAACAAATTCCTGCTGAGCTGCCACATAAACGCAAACGATGGGGATAATTCTTTTCCTTGGGTTTATTTTTTTCACCCCCCACCCCTCTCCTTTCCAGTTAAAGATTTAAGTGGAAGTTAAAGATTTCTGCAGTGGAACCAAATGCTCTGATTTATCTCCCTTGGAGCCAACGTTAAACTGAAGACAGAGCACAATTTTCATTCAAGAAGAGTTTGCTGGAGAACATCCAGAGCTGGATTTTTTTTTTCCTTTTTGTTTCTCCATTTGCTTTTTTTTATTCCCCGTTTTGTTTTGGTTTGGTGGTTTTGTTTTGGTTTTTTTTTCTGCTTTGTTTTCGAAGCGATTTAATAGAGGTTGAAAAGCTGTAGGGAAAAAAAAAAATAAATCAAAGTTTCAGTAGGAATGAGCACGAAAAAAACCTCCTGTATTTAACCAGCCTTAGCAGGACAGCAGATATGGCAAAGATTGACATTCCAATTATATCTCTTTACACAAAACAATAATATATATTAAAAAAAAACCCCTTATTTCTCCCAATCAGGTTGTTTTAAATGAGAGACCAGCAACTACCTTGGGCTAATATTGGAGTTCTGGAGAAGGAAAGCAGGAATTCCCCATCAGATCCTGTGCTCTCTGGGTTAGATCTCAGCAGAGACAAGGAAAATCAGCAATTTCTTATTGATATTTTTACTTTCCTCACACCCTTCAGCGTATTTGTTGTTCTCTATTGCAACAAATAATTTGCTTTTTGATATTTTGGGCTTCTTTTGCGGATTTGAATACAAGTATTGACTAAGCAAGAGCACCAAAAGTGATTTGATGCTCTTCAACCAAAACACTGTAAACCTGATTTTGGTCTGAAGTTACAATAATGTCAGTTATTGGAGTTTCAGGGTGTAAATTTATTTACTTCAGGCTCAAGGATAAAGGGTGTGAAGCCTTGTAATAAATTAAGCTGAAGGTTATCCACTGGCCCATGGACTGAATTGGAGTTCTGGAGAAGGAAAGCAGGAATTCCCCATCAGATCCTGTGCTCTCTGGGTTAGATCTCAGCAGAGACAAGGAAAATCAGCAATTTCTTATTGATATTTTTACTTTCCTCACACCCTTCAGCGTATTTGTTGTTCTCTATTGCAACAAATAATTTGCTTTTTGATATTTTGGGCTTCTTTTGCGGATTTGAATACAAGTATTGACTAAGCAAGAGCACCAAAAGTGCTCTGATCCTCTTCAACCAAACACCGTCAATCTGATTTTGGTCTGAAGTGACAATAATGTCAATCATTGCATTTTCAAGGATGAAGGGGGGTGAAGTCTTACAATAAATGAAGTTGAAGGTTGTCCACTGGCCCATCCCTGAGCTTTGGAAGCTCAACCAAACAAGCTTTTCACACCCAGGCGCGCAGCAAGGGAAGGGAGAGGAGCCAAAGCACGGAGGGATTCCAGTTCCAGACTGCGGGTAAGAGGAGGCAGGGAAGCTTGGCTTATTTTATTTAATTTTTGATTCCCTCCTTTTGCATCCTCCGCTTGGAAAGGGAAAGGGCAGGAAGGGACCTGGGGGTGCTGATTGACAGGGAGCTGAACATGAGCCAGAGTGTGCCCAGGGGGCCGAGAAGGCCAATGGATCCTGGCCTGGATCAGGAACAGTGTGGCAGCAGGAGCAGGGAAGTGATTCTGCCCCTGGACTCAGCACTGGTGAGGCCACCCCTGGAGTGCTGTGTCCAGCTCTGGGCCCCTCAGCTCAGGAAGGACATGGAGGGGCTGGAGCAGGGCCAGAGAAGAGCAACCAGGCTGGGGAAGGGACCTGAACACAAGCCCTGTGAGGAGAGGCTGAGGGAGCTGGGGTTGTTGAGCCTGGAGAAGAGGAGGCTCAGGGGAGACCTCATCGCTCTCTACAACTCCCTGACAGGAGGGGGGAGCCAGGTGGGGGTTGGTCTCTTCTCCCAGGCAACTCTCAGGAAGACAAGAGGGCTCAACCTTAAGCTGTGCCAGGGGAGGTTTAGGTGAGATATTGGGAAGAAATTCTTTCCAGAGAGGGTAATCAGCCATTGGAATGGGCTGCCCAGGGAAGTGGTGGATTCTCCGTCCCTGGAGGTGTTTAAGATGAGGCTGGACGTGGCACTGAGTGCCATAGTCCAGTAACCGCGGTGGGGTTGGATCAGGGGTTGGACTTGATGATCTCAGAGGTCCTTTCCAACCTGTCTGATTCTGTGATTCTGTGATTCTATGAAGGGCTCGGCAAAGTGTGTCAGCTCCCGGCTTTAATTGGAGTCTCTGTCTACTGAGAGCTGCGGTGAGTAATAAATAGATTCTCACCTACCTACTTTCCAAAGCTCTTCAAAGCCCACCTGGGCTACTGATGTTCCTGCTCACAGTGGAGAACAGGGAAGGAGCTGAAGGGTTTGACACTGCCTGGAACAGGCACTTAATAAATAGCGTTCTCCCGAAATGATTCGAACCAGCTGGCCGGGGAGAGGCCGGGGCAGAACTGAACTGGGAAGAAGGGAACGAAGATAAAGTCAGGATAAATTCACCTCCTGCTTCCCAGCCTCGCTTTCCTCACCCCCACACCAACGCCTCCTTTCCCCCAGGGCAGCAAAGCTGGTTCTCATAAACGCAAAGAGAAAAGGAGGCGGGGGGCGAAAAACGTCCAAGAATTCCTCCTAAAAAGTCATCAGCCAAACGCAAAGTGTTCCAAAAGAAAACGTGGAAGCCGTTTGAAAACCTTTGAGAGGCCAGTAATTCCCGACATTTGGCTGCTTGGCTTCGGAAACTGAGAGGGAGGGGGAAAATTTAAACCACGGGAACAAGGTTTCCAGTCACGAGTAATGATTTTCGGAGTGAAATCCGCTGAAAAACACCTGCCCTGCTGATAAACTGGTTCCCTTCAAGGAAAGGCAGAGGGGCTGCCTGGGACAGCTTCAACTCCAGCCAGATTTTTCACTTTGGAAGTAAAACTTAGCTCCCAGGTTTTCCATTAAAAGAACATCAATCTTTTTTTTTGTTGTTGCTGTTGTTGGTTTTTTTATCCCTAATGGAGTCCCAGAGTGTTTCAGGACCAGCACACGAGGAAAACTCAGGGAAGTTGAGGCCTGGGGTGATGGGAGGCAGCTGTGGAACCCCAGGAGGAGGTTGGGGTGTTCCAGCCAAGTGGAAGGGCAGGAAAAACCCCAGATCCTGTCACCAGGATGGCAGGTCCAGTGTCCAGACCCATGAAAAGGTTTGGGAACTCTTCAGTGACCACATGATTTGTGATTTCCCGAATAACAGTGAGATACCGTCGAATTTATAGGAAGAAATTCCTTAAACTGCCTTTAGTGGCTTTGAACTGCAGGAGAGCGGGGTAAGGGGGGATATTGGGAAGGAATTCCTCTCTGTGAGGGTGGGGAGGGGCTGGGATGGAATTCCCAGAGAAGCTGTGGCTGCCCCTGGATCCCTGGAAGTGTCCAAGGCCAGATTGGAGCAACCTGGACTAGTGGGAGGTGTCCCTGCCCATGGCAGGGGGGGGGAACCAGGTGATTTTTAGGGTCCCTTCCAACCCAAACCATTCCATGATTCCATGACACTCTTCTAGAGAGGGATTGACATGGTCCATGATGCAAATCCAGCTGGGAGACCAACATTCCAGTATTCTACAGGAGCTGCTTTCTGTCAGCAGCCATGAGCCCCACAATGAACATCATACACCCCAACTGCTCCTTGCCTGCCCTCTCTTTCCCTCTCCTGAGCCCTTCCCGGCTGGATACACCACTGTTCCCAGCTATCCTGCCCATGGAAGGCTGGCTCTGGCTGGATCCCAGGAAATCTGTGCTGGCACTACAACAATGAGCCTTTTTTTTCCCCCATTCAGGTTCAGAGACAATTAACAACAGCACAAGGGGAAATGGCCTCCAGCTGAGCCAGGAGAGGCTCAGGTTGGACATCAGGAGGAATTTCCTCCTGGAAAGGGTGATTGGGCATGGGAAGGGGCTGCCCTGGAGGTGGTGTTGTCCCCAGCCCTGGAGGTGCCCAAGGAACAACTGGATGTGGCACTCCAAGGTCTGATTTACTGGGCATGGCGGGATTGGCCGAAGGCTGAACTTGATGAACTTGGAGGTCTTTTCCAGCCTTAACGGTCCTATGATTCCATGAAATCTTCACCTCCATCAACAGCTAAATAAAGCACCAGCGGTGACAAAGGGCAGCACCCCTAAAACCCGGCGCCCAGCTGAAGAAATCCACCGCAGACCTTCCTGTACATCCAGGGCTGAGAGGCAGCAAGTCATTTCTCAGGCAGAAGAGAGCAGCAGAAGGAAGAAAAAAAACGTTCTTCGAAGTTTCGGGGCTCCAGGAGCTCATTTTTCAAGCGACACGTGACAACCGGCTGGAAGGAACGCAGGCAACCGGCTCGGGGAAAAAAAAAAAGAGGAAAAAAACCCCATTAATTTCGGAGTTTGTGTTCCGAGGTCACAAGCCTGAGGTTGAAAGTTAGTGGAAGAACGTTACACACGTGCACAAAAACAGGGAAGGGAGATCCTGGTCTCTCTTACGGGGACAAATCCAGAGTGATTCCTCGGAGAATTCAGTGTGGGATGTTCTACGTGGATCTCATCAGGAAGGTCATCTGAAAACATTCAGAAGTTGCAACCACGCCTTGAAAAGGCAGTTGGATAGGTAGGATACCCTTGGCAGGATAATGGGGTTTGTATTTCTGGGTGTTTTTTTTCCCCAAGAAATCAGTGGAAATTATGCACCAAATTCTACGGTTGAAAGAAGCCGATCTGGGATGGAAATTCCTGACAGTTGAGAGGGGAAAATACTGATTTCACTACTTCTGAGGAAGTTTAATTTGCAGTAAATAGTATCTTATTAAGGCTGAAAGGCCAATCCCAAATACATGAATGTAACTTTCCAGTGAGTTCTCCCATTCCCACTCTTCCCACTCACAAAATCCATGGTGATTTCCAGCAACAGGAGGAAAACCCAAATGCCCTCAGAGCACAGGCAGCAACTCAAGGGAACTCAGGTGCCTAAGAAAGGCCAGTGGCTGGGGACAGCCTGGTGTATCCACACAGAAGAGCTGGGCAGCATTCCCACAGTCCTGAACAACCAGAGGGAACGGGAACCCTCTGGAGCAACAATTTGTGGCTGGTGTTACAGTGCCCCCCTGATCCTCCTTCCCCTGCCTGTGCCAACCCTGCTTCTGCCAGGATAATGCTTCCCCAGACATTCCAACATTTTTTGCTGACCCATTAACTGGGATCAGCCTTCCCAGGGATGGGGTCACCACAACCCTGGAATAGGGGGATGGGACATATGGAGGAGAGGGTGGGACCCCTGGACAGGAGAACTTGGGTGACAGGAGGTACTTCAATGGAAGGTGTCCCTGCCCAGGACAGAGGGTGGAACTGGATGGGCTTTAAAGTCCCTTCCAACCCAACCCATCCCCTGACTCTGTGATTCCCTGGTCNGGCTTTAAAGTCCCTTCCAACCCCTGATCCTGTGATTCCCTGGTAATTAGCAGCAAGGTTCTAATTGCCTCCGGTAGGTGCAGAGCCAGTTCCTCAGAGCCACAAACCCGGATCAGGCCCCCATGAGGTAGATTAGGTGGATTCCCAGCACGTCCTGCTGGTGGGGAGAAGCGTGTCCAACCCTCCTGCCCTTCCCGTGTGTTCTCCCCGTTCATCCATGGGCACGAGGAGCTGCCCTGGGATGAAAAGACGGGCTCCCCATCTTCGGAGAGTTTCGCAAACCTGCCCATCCTCGCCCCTGCTCCAGGAGGATCATCGCCAGCAGGCAGACAGCATGGATTTGTGCAAGTGAGAGAAGATTCTCCGGCTAATTTTAGGGATTTGAACAGAAGGTGACACTCCAGCTGGGAGAAGATTTCCACCGAAAACAACGTTTTGATGAAAACCAGAGGGTGAAAGCGGTGGGGAAAGGGGGGGATGGAGTTTCACAACATTTTTTTCCCTCCTTTTCCGAACCTGCTCCGTGGAATCCACATGGGACACTGACAGCCATTAGCACTGAGGGAGCTGTGACGGTTCTGGCAGCAGAATCCAAGCAGGGACCTTCTGGAACAGACAGAGATCTCTCCCGAGGAGTTTTACAGGAATCGAGTGGTGTATTTGGCACAGCGAGAGAGAAGTTGCTTTGTGAGTTGTTTGCACGAGTGGATCAACGTGGATCCCTCAAAGAAGAAGACTGAAGGAGACCGAGCCCAATTCCTCCACTCCTCGACTACTGATTGCTCACTGGGACTTGCTGTGGCCTTAACCTGAGGTCCTCAGCCTGCTGGAGTGTGAATCCTACCCCTCCTCCAAAGCAACCAGACTCAGAGAACCTACCTGAGAGTTCTGGCTGGGGTTTTGGTTCGGGTTTTGGTTTTTTAAGGGAAGGCAGGTGACCGGCAGAACAACAATTTTCTGAAAAAAGAGTGAAAAGACAGGGTGGTTTTGTCAACTTTCAATTTTTTTGATTTATTTTTTAAGTATTTTTTTTTTAATTATTTATTTATCAGGTTTTATTTACTTCCAATTCACCTGCTCCATAATTAGTGCGCAGCTTCCTCCTTTTAGGGACAACAAAAAGGTAGAAAACCCTCCAGCCAAGGCAGGACCTTTATTCACTTAAAATCACACAGCTCAGATCCATGTAAAGCACGAAGGAAAAAAAAACTACCCTAAAAAAATCAGTGAAGGTCTGCAGAATATTTCAAAACTCGGGGTTACCCTCAGAACTGATCCTGTAGGAATAACTGAACCAGCAGGAAAGGCCGGGCAGAATTTCTCCCCCTCCCTTTCAGACCCACTGCAGCAACACCCCCCGTGTGTCCTGCTCTCCCTCACCTTGGAATGCTCACGGAGAGGGAACGAGACAACGGGCCCCGGGGCTGGTGTCCCCTGGTGCCCGTCCAGCTCTGCTCCAACTCCAGAAACAAAGCACTTGAGGTGCTCAAGAAGCCCAAACGAGTATTTATAACTTCCTGACAGGCTGGATTGCACAAAGCTTTGAGATCCCTGTAAAGTCCTGCCTTCCCTCCTCTCCCTCCCTCTCTCCACCCGATAAAACTTGTGGCTCTTCGGGGAGAGCCGCTTCTGCCCCAGATCCAGAGTCGATGCCTGGTGTCTGAAGGCACCCTCATGTTTGACACGGCCTTTTCAGCACCTCGAGCTGCCAAATCTCTCTCCCCCTCCTGTGGCCAGCTCAGGATCAGCTCCATCACCAAGTGCTCCTTTATCAGCCCTGAGTTAGAAGACAACGGGAGGCACAAGAGGAAAGTCTTCCAAACCATAGGTTTAAGTGATAGAAGGAGCAGGAATCCTGGAAAAACCCACGGAGGGACTGCCAAGAAATTCTATATGATGCAGGTGCAAATAGGTTGTTGGTTTCTGTGTTTTTTGGTTTTTTTTTAATCCAGAGTCATTAAAATATGTATTTTGAAAAAAAAAACATATTAAATTAAAACATCTGGGAGCTGGGAGGAAAGGCAGGGGCTGGACAGGAGGACGGGGCTACTCGTGCTCATACACACACACACACACACACACACAATGGCTTTGTCTCCAGTCAAAAAGTGGATTTGAAGGCCCCGGGATCTGTAATTGTGGGAAAGTAACCTGAAGATGCCAAACAACAGGAAATTACCAGAAGAATCTGTCAGCACAATCAGCTGCTATTTTCATTGTTCTTTGGCAAATTTATACACAGTCGGGAACACCTGGGCTGGCACCCAGCCCAGCCTTGACTAATTGCCAGGGGAGAGGAGCAGTCATTTGTCTTCGGTGGGGTTTCCTACGCTCGCTCCTCAAAACATGTGGTTTCACTTTTCCCCTCTCTCTGCAGGAAATGGCAGGACAGTGAAACGCAGAATAAATGAGCTCGATTCCAAGAGGTTGCCTCCTCAGAGGCCACTCCAAAAATAACTGTCTTGTGAGGGGCTGTTAATAACCAGGATTCTATGTACTGTCTTCAGCGAACAACATTTCAAAGGCACAGTGTTCCTTTGCTCCCCAGCCCCTCCGTGCTTTAAAAACATTGGTGGGGGCAGGAAGAGGAGGAAAGGAGGGAGAGGAGGAAGAGCCCTGGCATTGGTGAGTCCTCAGTATTTTTGTGGGGAACTCACACTCTCCTCAAACCGCTCCTTGCGAAATCCGACGCACCTCAGAGAAGCTGCTTGGATTTCCTCCTCTGGAGCTGAGCGAAACGTGTCCTCCCAGCTTCATTCCAGGACGGGAGGGTTAAACAGCTCCCTCAGGCTCTGTGGCCGCTTGCTGGGCACGTCCCTCCCCGCCGTCCCCTCGGACAACTTGGGATAACCGGGTGGGATCACAGTTACTTCCAACAGACAGTGGTTTTCTCCCCAGAAATGCAGGCACAGCCCCACCACTGCTTGCTCTTCTGCTGACACGCAGCAAGCAGGGATATCCCAAGGCGGGTGGAAGCCAGGCCGTGGTTTCCACGCGTTGCGTTTCCAGGATCCGTTTCTGGCTCGCTGTTTGAGAAAGGCCTTTGCTGCATGTGTCTCATATTAAAACAAAACAAAACAAAAAAAAAACCAACAAAAAAAAAGGCAAGTCCCTCTCTCCAAATGCAAGTTTTGAAGCCGGTTTTAAAGCCCTGTGACAGAGCCCAGAAGAGTCCCAGCAATTACCTGCGTTATAGCTTTATCTCTGCCCAGACTTGGCTTTGACATTGTAAGACTGCACTTTAAAAGATCACCTCTTTACAAGAACCACCTGTCTAAAGCGACAGCTTTTTCCTTTAACCTCAGAACATATTTTTGAAGTTAACATACCACTAAAAAAAAAAAAAAAAATGCCCCCCTCCTCCCATTACCCCCAATTCTCAGCCAGTCCAGGCTGTGGTGTCCCCTCCATGCAGCAAAGGCATGTTTCGTGTATTTATCTTTCAAACTCGGGCTGCTTTCTAATTTAAATTGCATAATATTGACCTCTTTGGACGGTCCCAGCAGCAGCATGTTTTCTATTGAAGTGCATACCCACAGCTGGGATGTTTTCACCTGCATCTTGTCCAACCCCTACGATGATTTAGCATCTTGGCACTCCGACAGCAAAGAATCACTCAAACGGAAAAAAAAATAGACAGAAAAAAATGAAACCAAACCCTAAAAACCCCCATTTAAAACGTACAGCAGATGACCATTAGGGTGGGTGAAGGAGCCGAAGGAACATTTGGGTTTCATTTGGGTTCAGTTGCAGCCTCCTTAGCAGGGCAGGACTCAGCTGTAACTCTAACCTGACCCACCTTTTCTTCCCTTTCCACAGCAAAAAAAAAAGGTGAAAAACGCGCTGGAACATTTTCCAGCGCGCGGCTCGTCAGTTCCACTGTGGCACAGGGAGAGCTCAGACTTGGCTTATTTTCTCTAGGACTGAGATGTTTTGACATGTTTATTTGTTTAATTTGTTTATTTTGACTAGCTCTGATTATAATTGGCAGCAACGAGCAGAATTAACATTAGACAGTGCCTTAGACTTGTCGGTTACAATAACGCAAAAGGCACGTGAAGCCAAATCCTCCGAAGGAGTGACAATAGCTGGGGTTTGGTTTGGCAAAACACGTGGAGAGCAGAGAGCACTGGAATTACATCCTCCCACTGATGGCCGTGACACAGGATCAGCCCCTCGAAGGGCTGAGAGTTAAAAATTACTGTGATTAAATCGATAAAATTTCTTGCTACCCGGGTAGCACCGATCTAACCCTTGCTGGCATAATGGAATATTCTCTAAACCACTGGATTTTGAGTGAGAACCTCTGCATGAATCACAGAACCATCCAGGTTGGAAAAGCCCCCCAAGTTCATCGAGTCCAACCTGTGACTGATCTCCACCGTCACCCCCAGCTCAGGGCACTGAGTGCCACGTCCAGGCCTTCCCTGGACACCTCCAGGGCTGGGGACTCCACCACCTCCCTGGGCAGTTTCAGTGTTTAACCAACCCTTTCCAGGAAGGAATTTTCCCCAATATCCAACCTGCCCCTCCCCTGGCACAGCTGGAGGCCGTTCCATCTCCTCCTGTCCCTTGTTCCCTGGGAGCTCCCCCCTCCTACCAGGGAGTTGCAGAGCCAGAAGGGCCCCCCTGAGCCTCCTTTTCTCCAGGCTGAGCCTACCCAGCTCCTTCAGCTGCAGCTTATATGACTTACACTATAGCAAACATTATATTATATATAATTATATATATCCTGTAGATTACAATATATACAAAGTGCTTTTTTGGTGTCACGGCCAGTGCAGAACGGGCTCATCATCCTTCACAACCAGACCCTTCATTTATCCTCTGGAGTCTATTCAGACCCTCATTGACTTCACTTTGCCAAGGCCTCCATCCCCACTGGTGCTTTCTTGCGCTGGAGCAACGCTTTTTAGACTGACAAACTTTTCTGTGCTTGCCTTGGTTCTTTTCTTTTTTTTTTTGTTCTTAACCGCAGTCACAGAAACACAACACGAGCTGGGAGCTGGGAGCTGGGGGGAGCGTGTGTGTTGGGGGGGCCCAGAAATTTATTCAGGACACGCAGGGCGAAGCATTTTTTTTTGTGTGTTTCTTTTTTTTTTTTATTATTTCAATCCGAAATGTTTTGCTTCCGACGGCGTGCATTTAAACCGACAAAAGCAGGGCTGTTTTCTGAGCCGCTGCATCCTCCGCACACGGGGCTCCTGCGCCGTGGTATTGCAGCCCATATGTTCCACGCTCTCACACTTCTCGGCGCTACCTGGGCACAGGCGGCCGCCAACAAACCCCCTCCTGTGCCTGCAGACAATGCCACGGGCGGGGGGGAGGAATCTGGGCCCGGCTGGCAGGCCCTGCTCCCCGTATTTGAGGTGCTCTGCAGAGGGGAGGGCGCCTCGCGCCCCGGCTCTCCCCTCCTCGCCGCCCCAAAACGCCGGTTCAGGCGCCGATGCTCGAGCATCAGCAGATATTCCGATTAAAACGCCGTCAGATCCCGGCGCTGCCGCAAATAAAACACTCCCTGAGCTGCTGGACATCGAAACACCGCCTCCTTAACCTCCACCGCTTAAAGACCAAGGCTAAATATTCAACCCAGACCTTTGCCGGGACTCCAAAAGGCCCCTCACAGGCTCCAGCTGCCAACACGCGGTGCCAAGGGGGGCCTGAAACTCTGGATTCGGGATCCAAACACACCTTTACGGGGCAATGGGTGTTTGGGCCTGGTGTCCATGGGCTCCCTCCTCCTCAGAAAGGGACGTCCAGGTCATCAGAGAGAAACTCGGGGCGCCTCACCTGCAAATCCCAAAGGACGTGAAAGGGGAGGGAAGAGAAAAACCATCCCAGTTTCTCAAGGCGAGAACGGGAGGCACAAAGGAAAAAGCAAACGTGAGAGAGGAGCACGGAATTTAACTGCGTGCTTCCTAAAGTTTTATTACTTTGTTTTTTCTTTTCCTAGGGACTGTTTGCAAGGGCCTGGAGTGGCAGGACAAGGGGGATGGTTTTAAACTGAAGGAGGGCAGGGTTAGGTGGGATATTGGGAAGGAATTCTGCCCTGTGCGGGTGGGGAGGGGCTGGGATGGAATTCCCAGAGAAGCTCTGGCTGCCCCATCCCTGGAAGTGTCCAAGGCCAATGGATTTGGAGTAACAGAAATAAAATGTAACCGAAGCTTCTCACGATTTTTGTGATCTTCACTTGTCATGTGTTTTATGATATTCACGTTTTCTTGAAGGAGTTCCCGTGCCTGTTTGTCAGCTTGTTGGATATTAGATACGAAATAAATCACGGGGAAAAAAATATTCCAAACATTTTTTTGGTGTATAATCCACTGGCTTCAATGGAATTTAATTAGTGCGTAGCTCTAAGGGACAGTTCCGTCACAATAGTGAAGTAGAACACTTGAATTTTGGAGTCAATATTACATCAGTTGTCCTGCAATCACTGCATTTATTTGTCAGCCACAAAAAGGACATAATGCCCGTGGTATTCATGGAGGNTTGTATGTAATATTTATATGTAAATATTGCTTATTTTATATATTTGTATCTAAGTATTCTTGTTTGTATATAAATATTCTATATTTATAGTATATATTATATGATGTATAAAATATAAATATATTGTGTTAAATATATATTAAATATATAAATAGATGAATATATTATAAATATACAATATAGTGTATATTAGATAAAAATATTTTATATAAAATATTTCTTACATATAATGTATACATATAATATATATTGTATACATACATTATCATATAGATTATAAACAATAACCCAGGAACCAAAATTTGTTCTTTAAAAAACCAAACAAGTGAAAAGGCAGCCCTCAAGCTTTGTCAAGGAAGCTCCTGGCAGAGTTTGGAGGTGTGGAGAGTGAAATAATTCCTCCTGGTGAATTACTTACCTGGCTCTGCCGTTTGCCCAGGAGCGCTGCCACTGCTTCCAGGGTAAAGAAACCCAACTGGCCTCCAGCAAGATGGGAATCTGATTTGACTGGTTTCACACGGTGGTTAATGGTGGGAAGCGTCCCAGTGAGGGCAGCAAAATCACGACGAGGCATCTCCTACACGAGCTCAGCAACCCCTGCCCCGGGTCTGGCACTGCAAGCACAGCTCAGGGGGCTCAGTGCCTGACATCAGCTGCCCGACACAGGCAGACCTGGGATTCCAAGGCTGCCTTCTTCCCTGGAGTTGGGTATTAACACCCAAACACCCATTTGACCCCATAATCGGGGTTACCTTTGAAAATCTCAGCCTGTGGTCTCTGGTTACGGCATAACTAAAAGACCTGAGGGTCCCTCCCAAAGCCTCTGGGTGCTGCAGCGCCCCGGATTTCGCCCAACAAGTGACATCCTGAGGTCGGGATGACCCGTGTCTGAGTGTTTCTGTGCTTTAGACCACGCTGTGGGCCAACCCCTGCCCAGCCCGGTCTGCCTGTCAGCGGGACCTCTCCGAGGAAGGCGGGCAGGCTTGGGCCTCGTGGTGAAGAACAAGCTCACCAGCTGCGCACACTCACTTTAAATATTCAGCCCATCTTTCAGTGCAGATTCATCTGTCGTGTCCCTTGGCACCCTCCAGTCTAATTGCTGAGGGTTCTGCAGCCCCCTCCCCACCCCGGAGCCTGCTGGTTTTAAAGTGGCAGCGTTCGGCTCGACCCAACGGGGGAAGAGTCAGGAGATGATCTCAGCTGGAAATGCTTGTGGAAACGGGCAGAATTTTCCATTTCTAGCCTGCACTTGTGTAGATCTTTGTTTTAAAAGGTAAACTCGGGGTGGTTGAGAGGTGGTGGGCTCAGGCCCACGCCAAGGATGCACAGACAGCTTTTGCTCGAGTCCACCTGAAGGCAAAATTGGGAATACCCTGTTGGCTCTTGTGGCAAAGCAGCTTGGAAGGTCTGTGTGTCTCAGTGCAGATATTCCTTCCAGACGGGCTGAAGGAAAGACATTTCTCACTGTTTGAGCTTTTGATTCTCAGGGACACACAGGTCTCAAGCATTTTGCTGCTCCGCAGCCCCTTTCGGTGATCCGGGCCTTTGAACCGCCCTCACACAGGGCTTTCTAAAGGTCTGAGCAAACAGAAACCTCAGCACGTGCTCAGCCATCTCTCTCACACGGCAGTGATGTAGAATCTCAGAATTACTCAGGTTGGAAAAGACCTTCAAGAACATCAACTCCACCCTGTGCCCCGTCCCCACCTCGTCCCGCAGCCCAGGGCACTGAGTGCCACGTCCAGGCCTTCCTTGGACACCTCCAGGGGTGGGGACTCCACCACCTCCCTGGGCAGTTCCAGTGCTTAACCAACCCTTTCCAGGAAGGAATTTTCCCCAATATCCAACCTGCCCCTCCCCTGGCACAGCTTGGGGCTGTTCCCTCTCCTCCTGTCCCTTGTTCCCTGGGAGCTCCCCCCTCCTGTCAGGGGGTTGCAGAGCCAGAAGGGCCCCCCTGAGCCTCCTTTTCTCCAGGTTGAGCCCCCCCAGCTCCCTCAGCCTCTCCTGCTGCTCCAGCCCCTTCCCAGCTCCATTGCCATCTCCGGACACACAAGTTTTTCTACGTATTTCACAAACCCCAGCCTCGAGCATCCCAATTTTCCAGGTGGGAAGTTGAGGCTGGGCAGAGGGACAGATGAGCCACGGGACACCCCCCCAAGGTCACATCCCAAACTGCTGGGGAGTTGGCAACGCAGCCTTTCCCTCAGCAACACGAAACAACCTCCCAAACAGCCCTTCCCAAACAACTCCACAGGTGCAAAGGGGATACAACACCTCTGAGGGAATTTGTTCCGCCAGTGGCTTTCCCAGGGGGTTGGAATGACAGACCTACAACAGCCTGGCGGTGTCTATTTAAACCAAGGCAGCACATTGGACATGTCTCAGACATCCCTCTATAGAGTCCAAGGCAGCAAAGGTCACTGGATTCCACACCTTTATATAAAGTAACCAAGATAAAGGGGAGAAACCTCAGCTGCTGCCCGTGCTGTGACAGGGCCCTGTAGGTGGCTGGCTGTTGCCATCTCGTGGATAAAAGAATAATATGCCAAAAATCAGGGCTGCGAGTCAAGGTCCAAAATCCCCTTCTCGAGAAAAATTCAGCATCTTTCCCTTTGGATTAGCTCTGAACTCCCGTTCCACTGTGTTATCAGCTGCTTGTTGTTTGCTTTTAAGATAAAGGGAATTTTTTTTTTTTTTTTTTCCCCCCAGTGAAAGAACAGCCTGGGTCAGACCTAAGTTCCTTTAATTAGCTGGAAAGACAAGGTTGAGGCAGGGAAAAGAAAGGGAAAGCAGATGAAACCTGCGCCAAACGGGAAACCAAGGATTTGCTTCACAATTTCATGGATCAAGCAGTGGCCAAGGGGTGAAAACCCAAACGGAGACACTTTCAACGGCACTGGAAACATAACATACCCTAAGTGCAGAGTCCTACCAGGGTTAACCATTATTAACAAGCTATTTTTTTTCTAGAAAAAAAACCCCTCCAAACTCTTGTGCCAACACAAGAAGATGATCACAGAATCAATGGTAGAACACCCATTAGAAAAATAGGGGTTGAGGAACACATAAGGAAGATGCCACGATATAAATTCCAGCAGAGAGACTCATCTGTATTTAGTCAATCAAACAAGAGACCCCCCCCGGAACTGTAGAAAAATCTACATTTAAAGAAAAAAAAAAAAAACAGTTTGAAGAAAAAAATCGTTCGGAGAAAAAAATCGTTTGGAGAAAAAAATCGTTTAGTGAAAAAAATCGTTTGAAGAAAATATTCGTTTAGAGAAAAAAAAAAAGGTTCGAAGGGAAAAAAAGTGCGAAGAAAAAAAATTGAAGGAAAAAAATTAATGGGAAAAAATCAAAGGAAAAAATAAAGGAAAAAATCAAAGGAAAATTAAAATAAAGGAAAAAATTAAAGGGAAAAATTAAAAATAAATAAATAGATAAATAGATAAATAGATAAGTAGATAAATAGATAAGTAGATAAATAGATAAGTAGATAAATAAATAAATAAAAAGGTTTAAAGAAAAATCTTCATTTGAAGTGACCAGACCACCCCCAGTACCCCTCAGCCAAGCATCAAACACCCCCAGATCTCTGAGAACGAGCACATTGATGTTTAACACTATTTGTCCTTTAAACAGAGTGCCAGTTAAGTAGATTCATATCCAGTGGACAGTATTTAAGGAGCAGGGAAAATGCTTCCCCATTATATTCTGTCCCCAGGCAAGGGAGATGATCATTTTCTACCCTGCTAGGAAGGGCATCGCACCGTTAAATTGTGACAAATTAGTTTTGGGTTAAAAGCTTTTACTAGTCCCACGTGGTAACTAAAAATCTGCATTATTTGACTGCAAAGCACGCCAGGAGTGGCTCTGATGAGCAGCGGGACAGGCTCAGGGGGGAACACGGGCGGTCCCCGCCTGGGGCTGAACCAGAACTGAGCCTCAGAGTGGCTCTGACGGGACGCCCTGGCCCACATCAGAGCCTCACCCTGCAAATATCCCGTCAGCACTCACCCAAGAACATCAGTCTGGGCTTTATTCCCCTTCCTTTGCTACCTGGCTGAGCAAGCCTGGCCTGACAGACCAAACACCAAAGCAGGAGCCTCTGAAATTGGGTTCTTTTCTTGCCTTTGCTGGATGGTCTTGGTGGGGGAAAAAAAGGAATGCAACATTCACTGAGCTGCCTGTGTTCTTCATCGTGTTGCCTGTGTCCTTCCTAACGTTTCCTGGGGTGCTGTTTGGGGAAGAAAAGCTTCTTGTTGTCCACACAAATCGACTTTTTCTTTCTTCAAACAGGGACTCGCTGTGAGCCAGTGAACTACCCCGAGGAAGCCAAGTGTGGAAGTGGAACTGGAAACTGGCCTGGCTGTGCTGCAGCTCAGTGTGTTCCTTGGAGCAATGTGGGCTCTGGGAACCCGGACAACCCTCCAAAATCTTTTCATTCACAACCGTTTCTCCTGCAGCTTCTGCTGCGTTGTGCGCCCCTTGGAAAAGGGCTCCTGAGCTCAGGTCTAGTCCTTGGCTTTAGAGACCCCCAAATGTTCACAGAGCAGCTGTTTCCAGATCACCCCACTGAGACAAAGCAGCGTTGATTGTGGGTTACCCAAATACCTGGGACGAGGCAGTTTGCAAAGGGAATCATCGCAGCTATTTCAACTTACCCCCATTCCCTGCTTTGCCAGAAGGGCCTGGATTCCTGGCCCGCTGATCTCCACGGGATGGAAGCGTCCAAGGAACGTTTTCAGCTGGTAAATCAGCAATGTTTTCCCCTTCCCCCAGAGCCCAGGGAGTTCTGTTCCCCTCAGCCCAAGCTGACACAGGAGCAGCTGCACGGAGCCTCCAGGGAATGGGCCAGTAAAGGAGAAACTCCCGAGGGAAACGGTTTTTGGTGACCCCAGCGAGTTCCTCGTTGATGATGCATCAATATCTGTATGTGCAGGGTCAAATGCACAACTGGATCCATCAGCAGGAAATGAAATAGCCCTCTCTGAGCAGATATAAGGGGGTGTAAATCCATTTACACCACGCACACAACCCCCCCAAACATCCCTCCAGCGGCGGCCGGTGGCCCTGAGTCCCACCAGTTGATTTCCCACATGCAAGAAATCCAATAAATAAAACGCTGTGGCAAGATTTTCCCCCCCTCTTCAAGCCTTCAATCCCTGCAGATGTCCTGATAAATATCCAAACATTCGGGGCAACTCTCCAATTCTCCCTGTGCCGAATCACAAACCTTCCCGTTTCATTCTTCAAAATTCCATCAGTTTGGACCGTTGAGTGCTGCAGGTTTTTGGGGGTTTTTTTGGTTTTTTTTGGTTTTTTTCTTTTTTTAGAGTGAAAAGGAAAGGGGGTGGTGGGGCTGCCACATTTATTCTGCTTTGTATCATTTAAAAAAAAAAAAAAAGAAAACCAAAAAAAGGAGCACGAAAGGGCCAAGCGGGGGCTCACCCGACGGATTTTAATGTACTGTAATTTCTCAGGAAAACACTTTGTGGAAAGAAAGCAATATATCCTCGTGGATAAAGCCTGGAACCACGGTTTCCCCCCACCATGCAAAACATCTGTGCCCTTGCCCGGAGGTCAGCGCTGCAGTAGTGTTTCTCTTTACTTTTAAAGAAATGTCAGGCCATTTTTTACCCCGGACTTATGACAGGGTGCTGTTTATTGTATCACAAAGCCACTATAACTCCAGCACAAGGAAACTGCTATTATTTGGAGAGTATATATCTTCCTGACTAGCGGGAAAGATGGAAATAAGAAAGGGCCTTCGTAGGGAGGAAAAATCAGGGTCTCCTTTTCGTGACACCAGCATCTTCTGCACCGCTGGAAACTGGAATTACTGGGCTGCTGGATCTGATGGAGGCTTAAATTTTAGGCTGGGATTCTGTATTGGGTCACACAGCTCATCTCCCACTTAAAATGGTGCCAGAGTCCCAATTTTTGAGGTCTCTCATGTTTGCATAAAATCCTTGAGCCGCTAGACTTGGAATTTCAGCTCCCATTTTACACCGAATCACTTTTTGGTTCTTTTTTTTTCGTTCCGTGGGGGGAAAGTGTTGAGGAAAATGTCAAGGACGATTTGGGGCAGAATAAAACCCATTCCCAGCCACCTCTATTTCCTTTCCCCCTCCGTCAATGAAAAAAAATTGCTTGTGGCTTTTGGTGGTGGCTCTGCTCAGCCCTGAACGGGGGCACTGAGGGGGCACCAGGCTGTGAGCGCTGCATCTTTTAAATCAGGGCTCTGGCTGAGATCATAACTACTTGTGTTCATTGAAGGTCCCTCGGTGCTTCTTGCAAGACTAACCTCTGTGTCCTGGCCAAATTCCAGCTCAAGTAATTACAATCCACCTTCCCAGACACCTCTTTGCCTCCCCCTGCAGCACTTTCGATTGCATATGAAATTATTCTATTATCTAATTATAATAGTGCCCACGGACTCCTGCCAGGCCTGGGCAACCCCGGGAGGTGTCAGGGGGAGCACAGAGGCACCCGGAGCCCTCCGTGAGAGAGAGCTGGGACTGGGACTACCAGTGTGAAGAGCAGGGCTCAGCCTGAAGTGCAAGAAAACAGGGTTAGAAGGAGAAAGGAAAGACAGAAACGTGTAAGCCTGAGAAAGGAAGCAGGAGGATGGGTCGTGCTGGGGCTGGGAAGCTGTGGGTTTGATCCCTGGCTGGGCCGTAGGTGGACTTGGTGATCCCTGTGGGACCCGTCCAGCCCGGAATGTTCTGGGGCTCTGCGTGTTTTGGACTGCTTTAGGTGCTGTTGAATCAGTGCCACCCCCCTCAGCAGGTGAAAGCAAAGCTGCCCTCTGGAACCTCAGGGGGATGAGAGAAAGGAGGGAGAGGGACTTCTGACGTGGGCAGGGAGCGACAGGGACAGTGGTTTCAAACTGAAAGAGGGTAGGGTTGGATGGGATACTGGGAAGGAATTCCTCTCTGTGAGGGCGGGGAGGGGCTGGGATGGAATTCCCAGGGAAGCTGTGGCTGCCCCTGGATCCCTGGAAGTGTCCGAGGCCAGCTTGGAGCAACCTGGGCTGGTGGGAGGTGCCCCTGCCCATGGCAGGGGGTGGCACTGGGTGGGATTTAAGGTCCCTTCTGACCCAAACGTGGTCTCAACACCATGTGAGTGCAGCCTCAAGCCTGGGTGCTTCACTGGATTATGGAGCCTTTGATTTCTGGAGTGCAGGGGGAGGTGGATCGGGAGGAATCACCCTCCTCATCACATATTTGCACAAGCCAAAACAGCAGTGAAGCCACTAAAGGGGGAAAAAAAGCCTTTCTAGGAACTCCACTCCCATCTGAGCAGCCAGATTTTACCAACCAAGCCAACACCAATGGAAAAATCCACGAAATATTTGAAATATCTTTTCGAGCATGTTGAGTGAAGTCAACTGCTCACGAATATTACATACCTTGATCTCAGAGAGATGAAATTTGGGAGTATTGAATTGGACAGAGCATCGAGATTTTTTTCCTGAAATCACCTTTTGGGAGTGGCCTGTTAAATTTTCTTTGGGGTAATTCTGGGAAATGATCTTTGAGGTGTTTAACACAAAACTGACCCCAGGACATCCACCCCCCACAAGCTGCACCCCGGCACCCAGTGATATGAACAGGAGAGTAAAATGGAGACAAAATGTCATCAGCTCTTTCCAAACATTCGTTTGTGCTTCGTAGTCATTAATTGGGAAAAAAAAAACCCCAAACACCACTTGTGGTTCTTTGGGGAGAAGAATTGTTTGTTCCCTTCTTTCTGCCACCCATCCTGTCCTGTATCCACGGAGCAGCTTGGAAGACGTTTCAGTTTGGATTCTTGTTGCCTTTGCACCTCTAAGCAGGGATTTTGTAGAGTGTTTCCACGGAATGCTGTAATTTAACTTGCCCATTTTTAAATGAAAATGGCAGCAGGATGCAGCCAGCAGATGCTGTGCAGTCCACAGAGGGCAATTATTAATCTCCCAGTGGACACCTTTTCTTATGGTGACTGGCAGTGGGGGAGTGGGGTGGTGGTGTGTGTTTGCTTTTTTTTGGTATTATTATTGTTGTTGTTATTATTATCAGCATTATTATTCTTACCCAGGCCTTTTATTTAAAGCTCTGCTGGATGTCTGCATCCCCACACACCTGCTGTGCCAGTGATTACTCCGTGTTTAATGGCCTGGCTGCCCTGGGAGAGCTGAGCTGAGGGAAAAGTGGGGCTGGAGAGGGCCCATGACGCAGCTGTTGAGTTGGTACATCCCAAAATTCCCAGTGAGGATGGAAGGAAGGCCCACCTGGAAAGGGCCTCGGTGACTCCACAGCGGGCTGGAGTGGTTTTGCTCCAGCCTGTAACTACAGAATCGTGGAACCCCAGAATGGGTGGGGTTGGAAGGAACTTAAAGCCCACCCAGTGCCAGCCCCTGCCACGGGCAGGGACACCTTCCACCAGCCCAGGTTGCTCCAAGCTGGCCTTGGACACTTCCAGGGATGAGGCAACTCTCAGGCAGGTTTGTAGCTCAACCCTGAAAGGGTGAAGGAAAGGAACAAATATGAATTTTCCAGAAGAGTCTTGTCCCGACCTCATCTTTCTTCCGCAGAAGGTGACAACGAACGTTGCCCTTGCTGTCGGGAGCAGCAGCAGCGCCGGTAAAAACGGAACTGTCTCAACAGTGAGTGTCCAAAGTACACCCTGAAGATCCTCCCTAAAAGTGTAAATCACCAGCACAGGCCAAGCTCGACAGAGAACTTTCCCACCTGGTCTCAGGCTGACAAACCGTCACCTCGGACCAGGAAAAATCGCCCCCCGAAGGCAGAGCAAACACGGAACTAAGGCCACAAAGGGAAAGAACTGAGCTCGCTGTGCTTTGGGCCGAGCTTTGACGTCTGGGTTTTGTTCTCCACCTGCAAAGTGTCGGGTGTGGGGATGGAGATTTCACCTGTCCCAGACATCAGCTGGTGAATTCTCTCGGTGACATACCCCCAGCAGGGTAAAGGCACCAGGCAGGCAGCACCAAGACCACGCTCAAGGACCAGCAGGAAACCCCCCAAAAATTCTCGTTTTAAATGAAGTGTGAGCAGGTCAATGACCCCCCCAACACCAAGGCACTGCTCCTCGAAGCGCCACCTGATTTTGTGCATTCCTGGTGGCTCCTCATCTGCAGGCAACAGGAAAATGCCCAAGAAATTGGGCTTTTTTCAGGGATGAAGCCTCAACTCTGCAGTGAGACCCACATGAGTGGATCCTGATATCTACTTAGAGCCCCAATAATTTAACAAAGGAGCAAGTGAGACAAAAGAAACCCAGATTTGTTTTTTCTTCTTATAAAGCTGCTCTTTAAAGAGAAAACCCAAGAGGAGATGCAAGCTCGAACACATGTCTATATAGAGATAAATAAAAAAAAAATTCCAGATTTTTTTTTCTTTAACAAAGAGTGAGACAAAAGAAACACAGATTTTTTTTTTTTTTTCCTTATAAAGCTGCTCTTTAAAGAGAACCTGCAAAAGGAGATCCAAGCTCAGACACACATGTCAATACAGAGATAAATAAAAAACCAGGGAGGTTTCACAGATTGCTGAACATGTGTCCTCAGGGCTGGGAGACAAGTTACAGCCACCAGGCAAAGAATTGGTGGGAATAAAGATTTCATTCTCCTAATACTTGGACAACTCTTTATTAGTTAAAAGCCTGCCCGAATTCATTAACTGCATCGTTTCTCTCGCCATACTTGAAGCTGAAGTAGTTACTGAAGAAAGATCAAGGGTTAAGCTGAACCCTCCACAATAGCACAGGGCTTTAAAAAGAAATAACAATAATAATAATAAAAAAAAAAAAAATTTAAAAAAAAATCTCCATCCAATTTTTTTTCCCAAATTAAATCAAGAACATTCATAATTAGTTTTTACACCGGAGACATCTAGTGGGAAATGAAAGAACTGAAAGAGCCACGAGCTGCCTTCGCCCTTTCATTAATATTTGCTCCCCAATGCAGGTCAAATAAATCTAACTCACAGTTTGAAATGAGCAGCTTTAAAACTGATGTATTACCTTCTGGCTGGATTTGTGCCACCCAGCGTGGATAATTACTCCCAGTGCTTTTTCCCCCTTGGATTCGAAGCTTCTTCGGAAGAACAGAGCGAAGTTTGGGCTCCTTGAGACCTCTTCTGCCTTTAATAACTTTCCCTCCCCACCCCATCTGCCCTCCCCATCCTCAAAGGTTCCTTCCACCTTGGCAGTTTGAGGAGCTTGGTTTTGTGGGATAGTGAAGTGGGTGTTCAAGTCGTTGGGAGGCCAAGAATGAAAGGTGGAAACGAAAAGGGGTGGGTGGAAAGCTGAGTTAACCTGCCCCTGCCATCACGACACTCACGTCCAGCCTCATCCTGCTCTGCAGCTCCCATTTCTGCTCTTTTGGGAGCAACCCAAAAACTTCTTGGTTGTGAGTAAAGGTGGGAGGCGCTTCCCTTTGGTTCATCTTCCTGTATTGCACGTGTTCCTGCCGTGGATTTCAGCAGAGCCTCTCCTTCCCATTATATTCGTGTAGCAAAACAGGCCCCCAAAAAAGAATAAAATCCTAAGTAGAAGCACCGAAGATGCAGTTCTGTCCCTGCTGAATTTCCCTCAGCATTTGCTACCTGTCTGGAGAGATTAAGTCAAGTCTTGCCAGCTAAAGGGAAGCCCTCAAGAGTAAGAAGAGGACTGTCCATGTTCTTCAGACTTGTTCCACCTGCTGAAGAGAGGAAACGAAATTAAACCCTCTTTGCTTTGTTCCCTACCCCCTTACAGCAGAGCCGAGCTCTTGGATTCTCTGCCCTTCACCTGCTTGCAGCAGAACTTGCCCGTTTTCTAGGCTGGATCACGGAGGAGAGGCTTAAAATGAAAAACCAAGTGGTGCGTGGTGGGAAGAAGGGGGGGAAAAATTGAGAACGGCAGGCATTAAGCCCTCGCTTAAGCGGAGCTTTGGCGGAGGCAGGTGAGACCCACGTGGGCACCGGGGCTTCATCCCGAGCTCAACTGGCCCTGCTGGACACTGGCTGTGCAGCTGCCCTGAGTGACAGCAGGAAATTGCACTTTGGTTTTTTATAAACCGTGAGAGGGAAGGCACAGCAGCTCCGCGGGGTTGAGCTCTCCCCAGCCTCCCCCTGGGGGGGTGTTGAGTATCTCATAAACCCCAACAGTCTGAGCTTCCCCCCGGGGGCACTTTCCTCCTGCCAACCCGGAGCACCCTCAGCGTGATCTCGCCCCTGTCTGCCCTGATATTAAGGTGGATAAATGACATTTTGGGTCACAGCTCCTGCACAGGTCAAGCTGAAGGGCTTTTTCTTTATTTCGAGTCGCAGTTCCAGTGGTTTTGGGAGAAGAGGGTTTGTCTGCATTGACTTTGTCACCACGTGAAAGCCACAAAGTCCTGACAGGGCTACAAGTCCTTTGCAGGTCTTTTTTTATTATCCTGGAGTTATTCACGCTTTAGACCTTCATGTATATAAAAATGTATAAAAAATATGGCCAAAATGTATCTAAATGTATCTGAAACATACCTAAATGTATCTGAAATATAGATATTAAATGTATCTAATGTATCTGAATTATATATAAATATCACACACACACCTATATATATAACACTATCTTCATGTAAGTAAAGACACAAGAACAAAGCAAACAGTCTTCGGTGGTGTCAGCCCAACACATCAAGGATTGTTCCTCAATTATTCCAGTTTGTATGGAGCCTAATGCCAAGGTGTCTCAGGACAAAAACCCACCTGATGTGGAAATAAAAAGGAATAAAGGAATGGGGCTGCTTCCCCTGTGAATGTGGGGTTGCTCCTCCAGCTACATCAGATTAAAACCAAATTGGATTGATGACAAAAATCCCTTCATGCTGCAAGCAAACGTTAAACCAGGCTGGGTTTATAGTAAAGTGCATAAATACAGATCCCCTGCCTTGGAAAGGACAAGTTCAAGTTGCAAGCAAGGCCCTTTGTTGTGTATTTCTTTGTTTCTGCCCCTTGCCATGTCCCAGCTGAGGCACCTGTGAGAGTTTAGAGTGAGGCACAAACTGCCCCCAGTGAGTTGTTCCACCAGATTTTGGGTTGTACTCTTTCCCCAGCAGAGCCCTGTTAAACTGGAGCTGCTGGGGCTGCACTTCCCAGCTGGGAAAAAAAAAAAAAAGAAAAAAAATAATGTATCTTCTGGCAGATAGTGTGAAGTTCAGCTTTTCAGGGCAGGGGAATTCCCAGTGGGATGGGAAAAGCTACAGCTGATGAGCACATCCATAAAAATAATAAAAGAGGCACTTGTGATTGCACCAAGATAACGGCAGGAAATAAAACAGGGTTTGTGCACTGAACACTCCAGTTTGTTTGGTCAAAACGAAAACTCGGGAGTGGAAAACTCACGGTGGCATTTTGGAGCTGCGGGGACGGGATCCCTCCGGTCACTGTCATGGAACCACGGAATATCCTGANAAACTCGGGAGTGGAAAACTCACGGTGGCATTTTGGAGCTGCGGGGACGGGATCCCTCCGGTCACTGTCATGGAACCATGGAATATCCTGAGTGGGAAGGGACCCCCAGGGATCATTGAGTCCAGGACATTCCATGGCCAAGGCCAGGTTGGAGCAACCTGGGCCAGTGGAAGGTGGCCCTGCCTGTGGCAGGGGGGTGGGATGAGAGAATATTTAAGGTCCCTTCCATGGGACTACCCTGCAGCATCCAATTCCAACTTTTACAGCCATATAGCAGGAAAAAAAGAAAAAAAACCAAACTGAAACAACAACCAAAAAACTTCCATTCCAGGACTCCAACCCTGCCCAGGTTGGAGGTGAACATTTCATCCGGCTGAGCATGCTGGATGCACCTTTAAAGGGGTTAGATCCGAGTCCACAAAGGAATGATTCCCTCCCTCCCTCCATTCAAACATCCATTCTTTCCTAATAAAGCCCCCCAGGCATTGGGTTTCAGGCAGTGTTTGCAGGGATCCACGGGTTATTTCCAAGCCCAGCCATTACCAGTGAACATGGTGACATTAATATGAGTAAATGCAGGAAAAAGGATGAAATAAAACATATCCTATTGAAGGAAATGAGAGCTCCTTAAGAAAGAAAAACACACATAGGAAAGACGTGGGCATATCAGGATACAAATGGGACACTGGGGAGCTCTGGATTCCACAGGCATGATGTTATTGGAGTGTTTGATACCAGAGCAAGCACCTGCAGATATGAATTACATCCTTGTTCAGGCCACGAGCATCGGAGCCCTGACATCTCAGGAAGTGCTTATGTTATATTTCAAATCCCACTGCCAACTGCACAAATATCAACTGAATCAATCATGGGTATAAAAGACATTATCTTGAGGACTTTCAAAAGCTGAACAAGCCCACCTCTCTTCTTCTGAGAGTAGCCCCCAGCCCTAAATCATCTGGGCTTTTGCCGCCGTCGCACCTGAACGGCGGGAATGACGAGTGTTGTGGCCAGGAGGCACGAAACGCTTCACCCCTGCACCCAGAAACAGGGCAAAAACAGGTAAAACCAGGAACAGGCTGATAGTTATGGGCGTTATAAACGTGCCTGCCACTGCCTTTGAGAGGGGACATCTCGTCTGACCCGCGTGGACACCGAGGCACTGGAGCGTGGAAGGGTTTGTGCAGCGTCAGGAGAGCTCTGGAATGTCGTGAGCAGAGCGAGCTCGGGGCCAGGAGGTGATGTCCATCCGAGCAGACTTGATTCCCAGTGGATTCGGAGAAGTTATTCCCGACCAAGGCGGGCCACGGAACCCAGAAATCAAAAGGCTTTTGTGGCAGAAGGACATTTTGTCGCACGTGTCGGGTTGAAAGGCTGATGAAAACAGACCACGAACCAACCCAGCTCGGAGAAACCCGGTGGAACTGAAAGCCCCTGCGGTGAAAGATTCACACCTCGAGTTGCTGCTGCGTAAAAAAAAAAAAAAAAAATGTTAAAAACTACAAATATCAAAACATAAAAAGAAAAAAAATCTGGATTTTAATAATTTCAGCGAGCTTTGATAAGCCAAGGTTTGAATAATTCTGCAAGCTTCAGTAAACCAAGGGTTTTACCGGTGTTAGGGCGTTCTGAATTTTAACTTTTAGAGTGTTCACAGTTTCCCCATAAGCTCTTACTACATTAATTTGTTATTTTTCCATGCTTGCCACGGGAGTCTTAATTACTGCTGCTGCAAATACGGCTCCCATCCATCTTAATCAAGCAGGGACTATTTGGCCAATGCTGTGAAATCATCTGGGGTAACAGCTTTGCAAAAGTTTGTTCTGCAGGGGAAAAAATGGCTGAGAAAGGGAGCACAGGCAAATCTCTCCCTCTGCATTTGGGTGCCAGCAGCAGGAGGACGACGTGGCCACTCTGCTCCGTATCCGTGGAGGGCAGAGGCTTCAAAAAGTGTGTTTTGAGCCCCTTATCCTGGGAAACGTAAGAAACCAAGGGGTCAGTTTTTTGAATTGGAATGAGTTTGCGCATTAAAATAAAAGTAGAATGTAAATCCATGGAAGCCTAGAATGGGTTGAGTTGGGTTGGGTTGGGAGGGACCTTAAAGCTCATTTGGTTTCAGGATACCTTCCACCAGACCAGGCAGCTTCCATTTCTCTTCTCTGCTCCACACTTTTCTATGGAATGATTTCATAACCTGGATGAAGCAACAACATGCACAGGGTAATTACTGGGTATTTAACACCACTACAGAGTTTAAACACGTTTTGGCAGAGGCCTTTTCCAGTCCTGTGCCAATTCCCATCCCCAATTTCGGTGCCAGTCCCTCAGTAGCTGGACCAGCTTAATGGTCCCTCTTGTTGTGAACAGTTCAAGTCTGCCTGGGATTTTTTTATTTAAAAAAAAAAAAACAAACCCCCCCTTTTTAGCAGGATTGGATACCAAATAGGGTAGAAAAAGCATCTGCAGGGCTTGACTTCCTTTTCAACCTCTTGTGATTGTCGAGTGTCAGACCCTTGGAGTGAGAAAACCAAATTTAATTCAGCTTTTGCCTGGTTTTGTGTTTGTTTTTTGTTGTTTTTTTTTTTTTTTTAAGGTGTAATTGAAGGTGTCAAACAAAAGGTTTGGGATATGAAAGCTCTCCCTCTGCCCATCAAACCAATCTGGGTCACACAACTCAGAGGGACACAGGAGGCTCCTCTAATTCAGCTCCCTGGTCCTATTGAAGCCACTCGTGAGCCCCTCAGTGCCCTGCCCTGGGGAAGGTTTTCCCAGGGAGTTTTTCCCTCCAAGTTTTACTCCACTGGTGTGTATTTTCATTTTATACCCTCTAAGGTAACTGTGGAAACTAAAGAACAATTCCAAACTTTCCAAATCCAACTCGCTTCCTTAACTGCCTGCAAACCACAGTGCAGATCCTGGTGGAACTGCAGCTGGTTGAGTTCCCAAGGAATAATTCTGCAGGGCAGAAGTGCCATATTAAAATAAAAATAGCAAAAACCCCTGTTGATCTGCACTGCTAAATTGAAGGAGGAGATTTCTCCTTGTTCTAAGGGTTTCATTTGATACAGGAAAGCACCTCAAGTGCCTCCATGGTTGATGGGGAACTGTTCCCTGCCCGGCAGGAAACGCAATCCTGCCACAGCTCAGCCATGATTCCCCCAAATCCCTCCAACCTCTGCTCATCTCAGAGGCTCCTCTCATTTTAATCTTCAAAAAACACCCCTCCAAATCCAGAGTTTCCGAGGAGGTTCTCCTAATTAAGACTTCATTAACAGTTTGCACACACAAACCCAGCGCACCCTCACTTGTCAGAACTGAGACAAACCCATTTACCCGGGCCTGGATCACGAGGCAGTGGAATGATAAAAACAAAGGAGGTTCAAATTTCCTTCAAAAAAAAAAAAAGTCCAGCCCCCCTTTCCCTGTGTTCAGCTGCAGCAAGGTGAAAGGCTAAATGTGGACAGAATGGGAATATGTAAGTGGTTTCTAAGCTTTCTGCTGGGAATACTTAACAGCATAAGCATGTTTCCCCTGGAGACCCTCCCCACCATTTGGTCCAATTTCTTCCTCCAAGAACTGAACCAGTCCATGATGTAATGCCCCAGGGAAAACATTCCTCTCGAAAAAGAGTATCTTCCTGGGGAGAAGTTTGAAGAAAACATCTTAATATTGTTTAAACAGCTTTTGGCACAGGCGCACCGGTTGTGCAGCGCTCGGGGCTGAGAGCAGAAGAAAGGCTAAAAATATGGAAAGGGGAAAGTCTGGGGATTCAGTTTAAGGCTTCTCCTCGACTACCACCCCCAGCAATCCTTATGGAATGAGGGGGGGTTGAAAAAAAAAAAGAGGCATTTTCAGAAGCAGAGGTTTGCTTTGCTAATAAAAGAGGGGCTATTTAAGGTTCGGGCTGTTGTGTGTCAGTAGGAAACCACAGTAGGTTCAGGTCTGCCTAAAGCCTCATCATTTTGACTCCCACCCAAAGGTGCAGTTCCAAGGCACTTCCCAGCACGGGGCTGGCTGGGGTTGAAGCTTTTTGGGGGCTCCAGGAGGAGGCAACTTTGCCAAGTGTGCCAGCAGCAAAGCTTTAATTTGCTCGGTGAGTGTGTCCGCACATTCCCTGTGCCACCAACCGCTCAGCTCCCCTTCCTGCACCATCTCCCTCGAGCAGCCTGGGAATTTCGTGGCTGGAAGGGCTGGACTTCGGGGTGTTAAACAGGAGGAAGCAGCCCTGGGGAGACAGAAGCAAGATAAGCAAGCCCAGGAGGCAGCATGTTCCAAACCCAGGGATGCAGGAGACGCCAGCAGGGCACAACCAACCTCTGTCCACTGCGAGGGAGGCCAAACCCACGAGTATAAAATGAACATTGAAAGATTATATCCCGTAGCTTGGATTATGTCACGCTTAGCACTGATATAAGCTCCATTTGCATCACCTATTCCTTATATAAACTTTAAGCTTTGCTTGCAAAACGTACCCTGGCACTTAAGGGTGGGGGGTTTTATAATTTTTTTTCTCGAGAGTAAAATTACCTTTTTTTTTTTTCCATCATTAATATCTGTACCCACACAATTACTCCTTCCTCAACAGCACACACGAGGCTCCTCAGCAGCTCCAAGCCCCGGCTCAAACTCGAACTCCCTCCCAGCCTTAACAGATTTGCAGCACTGGGGGTTATTTACTCCCAAACCTCAGCGTTTCTGACCTGCAGAACGCGGGACCGAGGGCATTTGTCTGCCCAAACCTTGGCTTGTTTACGGCTTGGCCTCCCCCCTCTTCAGCAGAACTCCCTGGATTTAAGGGATGGTGCCCTGAGAGCCGCGGTTTTCACCCCGATGTCACGAGTGCTGGCAAGACAAAGAGCGAGGGAACTGAGCGGTGGCTTCATCCACGAACAGCAGGAACCCAAACCCGGCCCCCAGAGGGAATAAAACTCCCCCCCAGTTTTCTAATTCCTACCTTGTTTAGTTCCCTGCACCGCTGGGGCTTTCGAGGAGCGAGGGCCCTCCGTGTTTGCAGCTCCTCCTCAGGCTTTGGGTGACTTTGGAAGCTCTGATGGTTTCATCGGGGTGATTTTTAACCAGGGAGGCTGCCCTAAAACACGGAATTTTGCACATTAGCTGTTTCAAAGGGATTTCTGCTTGCAGGGTGGGATTGTGAGGAATAAAAGCTTTGCTCGCTTCGCTCCTTTAGTCCTTCGCTGTTCGAATTCCCAGAGGCCTCTGGGCACAGGGACTCCAGTCAAAGTTGTTGCTGTTGTTGTTATTAACCATAACTCTTGTTACAAATACGTTTTAAAACACGTTGCATGAAACATAACACATGGAATACCTTGTTTGAAGAGTCCACTGCTTGGCCACGCTAAACCCCTGCACCCTAAAAGAGGATATTTAAGCTCAGAGGAGTTGGAGGCCAGTCCATTGCAGGCTTCTGTCAGAGGTTTTACTGCTCATTTCTTGTGCCTGTAGGTTTTTCAGTTTCTTGGTAGACCCTAAACTTCTAAAGCCTCGAATCACAACTATTTATCACCCATCAGGGAGCTCCATAAAACGTATTTTCCTTCGGAATGACTGTTCTCATAAAAAAAAAAAAAAAAAAAAAAAAAACACCCAAACCCAACCTAAAAAA
>VXAY01007405.1:377257-412164 GCA_013399855.1 Oxyruncus cristatus | reverse complement strand
TTTTCCATAAAAAAAAAAAAAAAAAACACCAAAACCTAACTTAAAGAAAGAAAAAAAAAAAAGAGACAATTAAGAATACTTTTTTAAAATCTCCATCATAGCCCCAACTAACAGGGATCCTTACAATTTAAAAAGCACGACCCACAGAAATTAATGCCACCTGCGAGCTGTAAATATACTCATTATTCCATTTTTTTTTTTTCTTTTTTTTCACCCCCCCCTTCAAGTATTTTCTTTGGCTGCTACGTTCAGCCCGACGAGGCCTAAAAATTGTCAAACCAAATTCTTGTTTAAGAGGGGAGCTCCAACTACTGCCAGTTTGAGTGAAACACCCAGCCAGGTTCGGGGAATACGCCGTATTTATTTTGGCTGCCGGCGCAGGGCGGGGGGGGGAGGGGGCAGAAGGTTTTCCATCCCATCCGAAGGCGAGGCAGGAAAAAAAAAAGGGGGGTTTGAAATATTGCACAATAAAAGCCATTCATTATATCTGTCTCCTCTCCCTTCCAAAAACAAGAAGGGCTGACCAGTTCCAAATCCGTGCAGGGGGCAGGAAGATGGGAGTCAAGGGGTCACTGGAAATAACCCAAGACTAACACCAGGTTTTTCAGGTTGGAGGCAGGGAATGTGTTCCATGCCCTCATTCCCAGCTCACACAGGTTTTTCTTCTTGCCCCCCCCCGCCCCCCCAGCCTGGTTCAAGTAGTTAATTGCTCTGTTCTGCACAATTTACAGGACTTAATTACAAAACTAATACATTAGGCTGCTTGTCTGCGAGGCACAGGCCCCAACTCCTGCTTTTCTTTGGGGACACGGGGCCATCAGAGCTTATTTCCAGCTCAAACATTTGGATTTGCAGGTTTTCTCCTCCTTTTAAACCCCTGCAATTTGCAGGAATACCCCACTCCACAGTTTGTTTTGTGTTTCCAGTGCTCACCTACCCGTTGAAAATGAGATTTCTTTCCCTGCCCACTCCCGATCCTGTACTGAAGCCGTCCTTGGATTACTTGGATTTTTCTCCTCATTTTAAACCCCTGCACTTTGCAGGAGCGCTTTACAGTCGGGTTTATATTTCTTTCCAGTGCTCACCTACCTGTTGAAAATGACATTTCTTTCCCGGCCAGCTCCTGATCCTTGTGTTTAAACATGAAATATTTGGATTTTCCCCCCACTCCCTTTTCATTTCCTCGCCCCCCAGCTCTAACAAAAGCTGCCTCCTGCATGGATCAGTCCGTCATTCCCAGGAATATCAGGGTGTGAGGATTGCCAGTGAGGAGCACAAACCTTGCAGTGCATTTCTAACCAACAACTGGACCAGGTGAACCCACAATAATGAGATTTAAAGGCAACGCTCAGGTGTTTCAGCATCCCCTTCTACTGCTCAGTTAGAAGCAAGTAGAGAAAAATAAGCTGGAATTCAGCAGCTTTTTTTAAATAACTGATTATTTTGAAGTGAAATAAATCAAAAGGCATTTCTACAGCCCTTGTTATTTTTTCCCCCTGGTTACCGTGTCGGGATGAGAAAACTTTTACTTCTATTAACTCATGTGGGAGAAACTTGGTCATCTCATCTCCATTTTTTAGAACCCAATGACAGCAAAATACTGGCACAAAGTAATTCCTGGGAAACATTAACACTTCCCCTTCAAAACTTCCTGAAGAATTCAAGGCTAAGTTTGTTCTTTTGACCTTGAGCTCACTAAAACCAAGGGAGTTTAAGCAGAGACCATTCCAAGAGTGAAACAGCTCTCAGATACTCAGCAACAAGCCAAAGTGATGTGTAATTACTCCTACTAATTAACAACATCATAATCACGGTGTTTGTAGGACCCACCACTTGTCCTGTCTGTCAGTCAGAGCAGGTAATTAGTGGGGTAAATGCAATTATTCACCAACATCCACCCAGTGCTGCCATTGCCGGGCTTCAAGTGGTTTCAAGTCTGTGCAGCAACACTTCAGTACTGAAAACACGAACTCATCTTTATGCCAACCCTCTGAAGAGAGAAAATTCTCCCTTTGGAAGAGCGAGGAGGGGAAGGAGAGGTGAAGAGATGGGCACTGCCCCAGATCTGTTACCGCCCCTGTACCACACAGGCTGACACGGAGCTCAGCACCGCTCGAAAACTGGGCAGGAACAGCACAAAGGCTGGAAACCAGAACCACCAACTCACGATATCCTCACCCCTGTCTGCTCTCACACCCCAGGCGCCCCTGTTTTAATTCCTAAAAGTAAAAGCTCTCCTTGAAATACTTGGATTTTTTCCCCCCACACCCTTTTTCCCTCTCCTTGCCCACGGCTCTAACGGTGCTTTGCTGTTTGCGTTTCCTCCTGCACGGCTCAGGCCGTCGTCGTTCCCAGGAAAGGCAGAGTGCGAGGATTGCCAGTGAGGAGCAGGAGGAGCAGAGCCCAAACCCTGCAGTGCAGTCAGGACAAGACACGACCCCAGGAAGCTGCTTGCACAGGGGTGCTGGAGTTGCTGGTCATTCCGAGGGAAGCGTTCCCTCGGGTCTGGAAGAGGTCTGGAAGCGGAACAGCCCCGCTGGTCACAGGTCCTGTGTGCCAGCACAGGGCCGAGCTGGGGGGTTTGGCTATTTCAGGAGTGCTCAGATTCCCTGAGGAAGGGCAGGACTCACTGGGAGGGGGGTGTTTAAGGCCCTCAGAGCCCTGCACGAGCAGCTCTCCTCCAAATTCCCCCCATTCCTGCCCACGCGCAGCAGCCCCAGGGTGAGCAATTCCCTGTTCCCTGACAGATCCTCTCAGGTGTTAACCATCACCTCTCCCAGCCCTGATCTCCAGCACCTCCAGAGGCCATCCAGGTTCTACCCCTACCCCGAGGAGGGATCATATGTCATTCCTGACAGATATTTGTTTAATCTGTTCCTAAAGGCCTCCAGTGAGGCAGATTCCCCAACTTCCCCAGGCCCTGTATTCCCATGCCCAGCTACCTCCGCTGGTGGAACTTTCCCTTAATGTTTAACAGAGACATTTTGCTCTCATTTAAACACATTTTCTGCCCCTCTCAGCGCAGATGCAGAGAACAAATTATCAGCCCCTGCTCCTCTTACAACAACCTTCTGCATGATTGAAGACTTGTCTCCTCTCAAAACCTCTCTGGATTAAGGAGACAATTGACTTGGAGGACAAATTCTCTACAGAGGACGGAGAAAAAGAACTACAAGCACCCTGAAGTAGAAGTACCTCTTGGAAACAACTGCAACCTCACACTAAGCATCCACAGCTCCTTCCCAACAACCCTTTTCCAGGAGAAAAATCCAAGCTTCGTTTTCTCCCCCTTGTAAAAGCCCCATCTTATTTTAGCACGCAATCATTCCGCTTCTCCAGATAAATCCCCGTGGCTCAGCTGCTGTTTTGGGGGTTTTTCGTGAGCAGCTCTTACTGACTGACTCGTTTTTTTGAGCTTCAGATTTTAACCTTAGCCGGCATCTCGACCATTTGTCCACTCCGATACTGTTTGCCGGCTCCCTTACAACCACAAAGCTCGTGTCAGCCTGCCCTCTCCTGGCAGCCAACAGCTGCTAGCACAGCAGCCAACCCAAAACCGGCTCCCAAGTCTAACCCCAAAAGCAAATCCCGCCATAAAACACCAAGCAAACTGCCTTTGGAGGGATTTCAGATGTGGCACTTCGGGGATGTGGTTTACGGCCCACGCGGCAGCGCTGGACTCGGTGACCTTAAAGCTCTTTTCCAACCTCAATGGTTCTACAACTTGAACAACGTTTAAGCAGCAAAGTTTCTTTCAAGCTGCCTTAGGAGTTCTTGTCTTGGGAGAAACAGGGATAAAAATCAAACCACTCTGTTTGCTTTTAAGCCCTGTAAAAGCAGCCAAGTACATAAAGCATTTTATTCCACACCACTAATGATAAAACCAAGGGATGGTGTTCTGCAAGAAAGCCACTTCCTCCAGGCTGGCACGGGGAGCCCTTCATGGGACACACCAGGAAAACCAGAATTCATTAACCCTTTCTAACACAAAATCTCACTCTCAGAAACTCCGCTTGGGTCCACGAGTCAAACAGTCTTTCCAGAAGATGGTAACAGGTTCCCCACCTCTTCCCTCCTCCCCCTGCAGCCAGAAGTTCTTCCTTTCTTATTTGCAGAAGATCTCAAAAAGGGCTTTCAAGTGTGGTTTTGAAATGTAGGATAAAAATTCGCGCGGATTTCAACAGCACTTTAAAAGGAACGATCAAGCACAGGGGAAGCAAACACTTCAAGCAGTTGTAGCTGGAAGGACACATAATTTACACCGTGATTTAACTACTAAAGACAACTCCACACTCGTCGTGGGTGAAGAATTTTTTATTCTCTTGATGTCTTGCCACAGCTGGACCAGACCAACCCTCTGAGCCAAGCCAGGCTTCCACCCAGGACCTTCAAGCGTTTGAGGCATCAAGACAAGGAAAATCAGCTCTAAGTTATCACCCAGGAAATTAATAAGGAAATGGAAGTGGAAGAGAGGAGAAAAGAGCACTTGAGAGAGAACGTAAGACTCTAATGCTGATCTTCACTTCAGGAAGTCAGAGAGAGCTGAAACCTTGCCGAGTGTCACCTCAGGAGGTATTTCTGCTTCCTCAGAGTGTTTTGTGCCATTTCTGTCCCTCTTATTTACAGAATTTGTGATTCTCCTTCGCTGGGTTTGAGCCCAAGGAGCTTCTGGAGGTGTGGGTGCACTTTTCCTCCTCCTCTTTCTGCAAGGACCATCAGCGTGACGAGCAGAGTCCTCGTTCTCCTTCCCCAGGGCCGAAAACGGGCTGGGGCTCTGCTCTCTGGGTTGAACGTTCTCAGATCCCGCAAGGATGGATGTGCTGGCTCTTCTCCTGGATTTGGGAGCGGGAGCTGGCAGGGGAGGCTGCTTTGGAACCTCGCTGGGGAGCTGAATCCATGCAAGTCCCTCGCTCCCTGCATCTTTGCTCAGCCTCATGCTGCGCCTCACTCTGGTCTCCCCGCTGGTGCTGCTCCTCCTCCGGAAAGGCTGGAAGGAGCTTCTGGGAACAGACAGAACTTCTTCCACATTGTAAGAGGATACTGGAAGGTCAATGCCAGTTATTTCCAAGTGTTCAACAGGAGGAAAGTAGATGGCACTGCTGCTTCTTCTTCTTGAGCTACCACTTAGAGAACCTGTCTGAGGACACTGAGTTCTCTGGGCACCCTCGTGGACATCAATGGCCTGTTGTTCCAGAAATTCCAGGAGATTTCCTTGTAGTTGCTCATTTTCTATCAAGGAACTACTCTCCTTTGTTTCACTTTCACACGCAGTCTCTTCACCTGGCTGGAAATGCTCAGATGTATCAAAACCGCCCTCTGCATCTGGCACAATGTTTGAAAACTGGGGAGATACAAATAATTCATTTCCTTTTAGATACAGGCAGAAAGTGATCCACAAACACCTGGTTTCAACTAAACAACTGCTGGTGTTTTCCACCCCAAGTCTAGTCATTCTCCAAAACCCCAACCAGCTGAATCCCGGAATTCGGAATCCACAGGTTGGAAGCTGTTTCAATGTGAGGCCAAGCTCAGGTTGCTTGAGAATCCCAGAATCCTGGAATGGCCTGGGTTGGAAGGGACCTTAAAGCTCATCCCACGGGCTGGGACACCTTCCACTAGCCCAGGTTGCTCAGAGGCCTGGCTCAGTGGGGTTGTAAATACTCATTAACTCTTCCAAGGCTGGAGATCCCGTGGCCTCTCCAGGCAGCCTATTCCAACTTTTAATCAATCATTCTTCCCATGTTTTATTTCCCCCCAAACATGACTTCCCTGACCCTCAAGCAGCTCAGTTACCTCGTGGTCAGTGCCAGAAGCGGCCTGCAGGTCACCCTGGGACACCTGGAAGGTGCCATCCCTGGAGCTGCCGGGTGCTGCCGTGTCCAGGTCCTCGGAGCTTGGATACACGTCGGCTGCAGGGATGATGCTCTTCCCTCTCATCCCTTCAACCGCTGCCTTCTCCTGGACATCCTTGCCAGCATTCCAGGGATTAGGATTATCTGCAAGAGCATCCTCTGATTCGGAACACACACGTGGTTAATTAACTCTGGGAATGCACAGGATCTCTTTTAATTATTACAGCAGAAGCTTCATAGTATTTTCCCGACGTAAAATTAATGTTCTAAACAACCATTCCAGAGAAATAGTGGGAAAAAACCCCACAGAAAGCTCTGCACGTCCCTTAACTCTTCATGCCCAACGCACCAGGTTAAAATATTGAAAATATCAGGGCCCAGACAAAGAAAAGAGGTGCTTTTTTGTCAGCTTTACACTGGAGTCCAACAGGAGTTAAATTTGTTCAGCTGGACATTATTGATCCATTAAATCCTCCAGACTCGACTATTATAGAAGCAATTAAATTAAAAAAATATAATACTGGGCTCGTTACTCAGGCACAAAGATAACCAGGAGCAGGTTTTTCTGGAATAAAAAAGTGAGAAGGAGCAGAAAGAACAAAGCGAAACGAAACTAGAAAGCAAATTACCTGAAAGAAGCCAGTCTGCCTTTGGTGAGTCTGGGGATGAGACAGAAGAGAAAACTTCAGGAATTTCAGGGATAGGGCTGAGGAGGGGTTTCTTAGAAGCCATCTCTCTTTCCCCATATAAAGATTTCTTGACTTTCCTCTTTCTCCTTTTCCCGTAGCTTGTCTGCCTTGTTCTCTGGAAAGATTGAGAAGTGACAGCACTGCTGGATTTTGATGGAATAACGATTGTTTCCCCGGAAAGGAAGGTTCCCCCCTGGTTCTACCATCTGAAAACCCAAAGGATGCCTTTTCAAACACGAGACCTGGTTTTTGGTTCACTCAACCAAACCCAGAAGGCAAAGAAACGAGCCTTTCAGCTCTGAAAACTGCAGTTTCTTCACTCGTTGCTTAGCCTGAGAAAGGATCACGTGCAAAAATCTTTTAGAGGCCTCAAACCTTTATGATACTTAAATAAAATAGGACTGGGCAGGTTCAGACATCTACAACTGAAGGCTCTTGGGAAGAGGAGAACCAGAAACTCATTTGCTGTCCCAGAAGTCTAAAAAGGGACAAAAAAACCTCCTTCCTTTTTGCCCTACAAATATTCAAACCCTGCTAATCAGCCTTTTTTAGGAAGAGGGACATGGCAGTAAACGTTAGGAAGCAACTTGGGAACGGAGAAGAAAATATTGGCAGCAAGAAGAAACACAAAGACTCTTTAGAGAGATCAAAATAACCACGTGAAACCCACGGAGAGATGCTTGGATGAGGGAATAAAGGCAGGAATCAGCAGCGCAGTGGCTGCCACTCACTTGTGACTTTTTGGGAGCAGAGGTGGTTGGATTCTTCTGTCGTTGGACCTTGCTCTTCCTTGGATTTTTGGTGTCTTGGGCATTCCTGGTGCTCGTGGCTCCCAAGGGGCTGCAATCAGCCTCCTCTGACTCGGCTCTGCGCTGTGGAGGAGCAGAGGTTTGGAGCTGGTTTTTATAAAACAACACCACAGCCCAACCAGCATCAGAACCAAACTGGGCCTGGTCTCTATAATTTCATTTATGGGGCCATAAAAGGTAGAGACAGCTGGAAATTAAGTGTCACAGAGTTTGCCTTCACACAGTAAACAGAGCCCTGTTTGGACAAAAAAGGGCATTCTACTGAAAAAGCTAAGTTTTCATCTTCAGTTCTTTCTTTCAAAGACGGGTGAAGTTTTTTCATATTCCTGGGGTTTTTTTGCCTTCAATCTCTCCAGTAAACCACACCAGTAAACCACACCAGAGCTGTACAACACTCAAGTGTGAAAGCTCTTCTGACAGAAATCGTTGTACAATCAAAATTCCAGCAACCACAATGTTTTGTCGGATTATTTGGGAAAGCTCCCGGAAAGTTCCATAGAAATAGTAAATTTAAGTATCAGGCTATTAAAAAAAAAAAGGGTTTTAATGAGTGGAAAACTGTTTTCACTCAGAAATCTCATTACCTGCACTAACAGGAGGTATTTCCATATACCTGGATGTGTGCAGAGCTGAGGCTGGAAAAGGGGGTTAAAAACCCATAACAATTCTGCCTGAAGAAGTTTAAAAAACAGATTAAAAAAATCATCACTAAAGAAACTTACCTTCCTCTTAGCAGAAGAACGAGTTTTTACCACGTCAGGTTTGTCAGTTGGTGCTGTTACATATGAAAAAAAAAAAAGTTTGACTCAGTTTCAATGCAAAAGTTGATCAAATTCTGAGGAAATTATCCCCATAATTTCTAACATTATGCACTTGAACCACCTTTGTCTTGAGTAGTGGCTTATTCTTGAGGAATATCAAACATGGCAACGTAAAAGAAATAACATCTTGCTTTATACAATAGAGGAGAACTAAACTTGGGAGGGTTTGGTAAGAAATAATTAGCACAGACAGTAATGCACAGCTTTCATAAACACATGTGCACAACCCACCTTCAATTCCTTTATCGTTGGCTTGATGTTAAAAATCATCAAAATTACAATATCAGGATCAAGACTTTAAGTCTAATTTAAGTCCAGACTTAAAGAAGTAAGTCTGACTAGATCAGGCACTTTCAGAGAAAATACAAGGTTAAGTAACAACCTAAAGCACTGGTAAAAACTGCAGCTTTAGAAGAAAGCATTTAAAGTTCAGCACAGCTGAAATATATCCTCTGTATTAAAAAAAAAACCCCAAAACCTCAGCACTCAGTTTTCAGGTGCAAAAGGATTCATCATCTACAGCCAAAAATACAAGTTACCTTCTGCATTTTCAACAGGTGAAGGGTCCTCTGCAGCGAAAGAAACCTCCAGGAGGTCTTGGGGAGGCTCAACACACTCCTTCAAACAAACAAACCAACCAAAAAAAAAGTTACATTTTTTAGCAATAAATACGCCAGAGATGTGCTGAAAACCCCCCCTTGTCCACTTGGAACAGCCCAAAGTGGTTTTATTCTTTTTTTAATTATTTAATTTATTATTTCCTTATTATTTTTATTTGTTAATTTATTATTATTATGCATTTATTATTTGTTAAAGAACGCACCAGATCGTTCACTGTATGTGGCAAAAGGAGGCACAGCATCAAAATAGAAGAAAAAGCCAAGGCAAAAGACCAAAAACCACCTCATGTGCCACCAGTACCCGCCTTCAAACAGCTCCACGGGGGCCAAAGTGCCGCTCGGAATTCATGGAGCAAAAATAAATTGGAATAAAGCAGACTCCAATTTAGTAGTTCAGCGATTTCTTTTCCAAACCGAGCAGGCCCGGGGAGGGGATAAAATGAAATAAAAAGAAGTGCCCGTTCACAGAGAGCAGGGGCTGTTTTTCCAGCCTCAAAATAAAACAAGAACTTACATCATCACAATCAAAATCCAGCCTGGGTAAGGGTTCTGCACTTAAGCCTGGCTTTGGAGAAGGGCTGGAGCTCAGGCCTGAGGCACAGCCTGGGGAGGCTCCTCTGCGCAGGGGGGTGTTTGCAGGCAAGGTCTGGTCAAATATTTCAGGGCTCAGAACTTCTCCAAAAGTGACTTTTTTCTTCTTTGGCGTTCTGAAGTCGAGGCTTTCCGTGTTTTCTGTTGGAATAAAATGCAGGAGCAGCTTAGGGAATGTGGAACTGTCCCAGAGCGGGCTTTTTATGGGTCTGAATATTCCCCCCCAAAGTCACCACCCCAAACACACACCTTTTACACGTCCTGTGGGATCATCCAGAATTTTCAGTGGAGCTTTATTACAGTATAAAGAATTAAGGAAGAAACCAGAAGACTGGAAATGACCAGTTGTTCCATAGTTTTCGGTTGACAAATGTAAAATTCCTTGAAAAAAAGTCAGTGACTCTGCTCTGGTGCCAGAGGCTCCCTGAAGTTTTGGGGTGGGATTAATTTTACTAGATTTTATTTAGTGGAGTTGATTTTATTCTGTTTTCCTTGGCAATCTGATTTTCCACGTCACGCAGTGGGAGGCCACACCAGAAGCTAATTCAGCAGTGGTTAATGCCCATCATAATCCAGATTGAGCAGAGAGGCCAAACTTTATGACCCCAGATGATACTCTGCCTATTTAAAACACAAAATGGGACTTTTTTTTGCTTAAAAAAATGGGAATCTGACCTGTTTCTGATGCTTCAAAGGTTTTTTCACAGTAGGAGACTGGGACAGATTCACCTCCTCCTCTGCCAACTGCTTCGTTCAAGTATTCCTGTCCAATTTAAATGATACCAGTCAATACTATTTAATTATCAAACATCAAATTTAACTAAAATAGNAAACAAACAAACCAACCAAAAAAAAAGTAACATTTTTTAGCAATAAATACGCCAGAGATGTGCTGAAAACCCCCCCTTGTCCACTTGGAACAGCCCAAAGTGGTTTTATTATTTTTTTAAATAATTTAATTTATTGTTTATTATTAAGTATCTATTATTTGTTAATTTAGTGTTTATTATTAAGTATCTATTATTTGTTAATTTATTGTTTATTATTAAGTATCTATTATTTGTTAATTTATTATTTATTATTATGTATCTATTATTTGTTAATTTATTATTTATTATCATGTATCTATTATTTGTTGAAGAACGCACCAGATCGTTCACTGTATGTGGCAAAAGGAGGCACAGCATCAAAATAGAAGAAAAAGCCAAGGCAAAAAACCAAAAACCACCTCATGTGCCACCAGTACCCGCCTTCAAACAGCTCCACGGGGGCCAAAGTGCCGCTCGGAATTCATGGAGCAAAAATAAATTGGAATAAAGCAGACTCCAATTTAGTAGTTCAGCGATTTCTTTTCCAAACCGAGCAGGCCCGGGGAGGGGATAAAATGAAATAAAAAGAAGTGCCCGTTCACAGAGAGCAGGGGCTGTTTTTCCAGCCTCAAAATAAAACAAGAACTTACATCATCACAATCAAAATCCAGCCTGGGTAAGGGTTCTGCACTTAAGCCTGGCTTTGGAGAAGGGCTGGAGCTCAGGCCTGAGGCACAGCCTGGGGAGGCTCCTCTGCGCAGGGGGGTGTTTGCAGGCAAGGTCTGGTCAAATATTTCAGGGCTCAGAACTTCTCCAAAAGTGACTTTTTTCTTCTTTGGCGTTCTGAAGTCGAGGCTTTCCGTGTTTTCTGTTGGAATAAAATGCAGGAGCAGCTTAGGGAATGTGGAACTGTCCCAGAGCGGGCTTTTTATGGGTCTGAATATTCCCCCCCAAAGTCACCACCCCAAACACACACCTTTTACACGTCCTGTGGGATCATCCAGAATTTTCAGTGGAGCTTTATTACAGTATAAAGAATTAAGGAAGAAACCAGAAGACTGGAAATGACCAGTTGTTCCATAGTTTTCGGTTGACAAATGTAAAATTCCTTGAAAAAAAGTCAGTGACTCTGCTCTGGTGCCAGAGGCTCCCTGAAGTTTTGGGGTGGGATTAATTTTACTAGATTTTATTTAGTGGAGTTGATTTTATTCTGTTTTCCTTGGCAATCTGATTTTCCACGTCACGCAGTGGGAGGCCACACCAGAAGCTAATTCAGCAGTGGTTAATGCCCATCATAATCCAGATTGAGCAGAGAGGCCAAACTTTATGACCCCAGATGATACTCTGCCTATTTAAAACACAAAATGGGACTTTTTTTTGCTTAAAAAAATGGGAATCTGACCTGTTTCTGATGCTTCAAAGGTTTTTTCACAGTAGGAGACTGGGACAGATTCACCTCCTCCTCTGCCAACTGCTTCGTTCAAGTATTCCTGTCCAATTTAAATGATACCAGTCAATACTATTTAATTATCAAACATCAAATTTAACTAAAATAGCCTTCTCACAAGTGAAGATAAGTTTTCTGGGGAGCAACATTTAATAGCCAGTCCTTTTGTTTAAAAAACTCACTTGTTTGCTGAATGAATAAAACTCAAAGACATCCATATCATATCCAGAATCCTGGAATGGTTTGAGTCAGAAGGGATCTTAGAGATCATTTCATTCCACCCCCTGCCACAGGCAGGGACACCTTCCACTAGCCCAGGTTGCTCCAACATGGCCTTGGGCACTTCCAGGGATCCAGAGGCAGCCACAGCTTCTCTGGGAATTCCATCCCAGCCCTTCCCACCCTCACAGGAGGAATTCCTTCCCAATATCCCCTCTAAACCCACTCTGTCAGTGGGAAGCCATTCCCCCTTGTCCTGGTACTCCAGGCCCTCAGAAAATAGGTCCTGGAAGGTGCAATTAGGTCAGCCCCAGAGCTCCTCACAACATGAAAGCGTCAAGTGAAGCTCCCCAGATGGCCAAGCAGCATTAAATCATTTCCAATCCACACCAATTGGTCAAGAAAGGCTCTTTAACCACGACTCCACTGCTGCTCAGTCCCTAAGGACTCTGCAGGAGCTCATCCTCAGTGTTGGTACCTCCACGGGACCAGTGAACCAACCTTTGGGCTGGCCAGGAGTTGCCTCTTTGGGGTTTTCTTCAGGATGGACCTCAGGGAGCCACTCTGGGTGAGGTCACCGAAGGGAGCGTTCCCTGTTCGGCGCGGGGTGGCAGGTGGGGTGACAAGGGCTTTGCTTTCCTCAAACATTCCCAGGCTCAGCCCTTCCACAAAACCAACCTTCCTTCTGCTTAGATCTGAGGGAACATCACTTCTGGTGTCGGCAGGGGTTTGCTCAGACCTGAAAACTGTGGGGCAAGGGGGCAGATATGTCAGTTAGAGGCTGAAGGGAAATGGACAAGACTTTAGGACTGACAACATGAGCTGTGAAAATACAAACTTCCACAGATTCTGTGCAGCAACATCACAGAAAAACCCTGTGCTGAACAAACTCCAAACTCTGGTTTTAAGCTGGGCTTTGAGGGGCAGCAGCTCTCGAAGAGTTTGTCATTTACAGCCCTTTTTTTGTGTGGCCCCCCCATCAGCCTTTATGTCAGAGTTACCTCAGGTTTCTAGTGCATCATAAATCGCAGGCAAGGGGACAGATATGAGGTGAAACATTTCCTGACAAACATTCAAGGGCTTGTACTTCCTCAGGAGAATGTAACAAAGGTTTTAATGATGAATCCTCTTACCAGGGCCTCTTTCCAAGGTATCTCCAATTGCAACAGTCTCCAAGGACTCAGGAGGGTTTGTTTGCCCATAGACCCATTCCTAGAGAAAAAGTTACAAGGTTTTTTTATATATATATGTATCAATACATATCAGTTTATAGAGACACCAGCACACCATAAAGAAATAAAATACTACCTGAAAATGTTGCCTCTTAAAATAGCACAAACTATGGAGGTTTTTTAATCCCACAGACAAGGATTTGAGAGTTTTCTCAGTCAGCTACTACTTTAGTTGGATTTCTTTTCCCCAAAACTAAATGCTTAAAAGGATTAGACAGCACAGATGAAAATATAAGGCATGAGAACACTATTTTAATCACTAAATCAGAAGTTTCCTCCTAATTCTGAGTACCTTTGGAGCAGCAGGTTCAGTCACACCTGGGTTTGGAGACAAGATGCTGCAGATCCTGGGCTCAGCTTTACTGCTCCTGGTCACGTTTTCCCTGCAGTCCCCTTTCAAATCAGCTCCACTGTTGTCCAACGTGAACTTTTCACTCCACTGCTCCAGGTTTGGCTCCTTTTTAAAAGGCACTTTGTTCTGAGCTGCATCGATTAAGAACAAAACACAAACCAAACAAACCACAGGGACAGGTGAATTCTGGTTTTATGTTTCTTCACCAAGAGGATGGCGAGATGCAAAAAGCCAGGTAATGTTTCAGGCAGGGAAAAGAAAACACACTGATATTTTTTTTTAGGTCTGCTTTGAAAATAACATTACCAACCTTCCAAAAACGAAGCAAGTTATTCTTTTCACGTACATGTTTTGAAGATCATCAACACCAGAGAAATACAATAAAAACCATTCTCAGCTTCGTGGAAAAAGTGTGGAAACACTGATGCTTAGTGAAAAGTACAAAGACTATAAATCTAGGAACTAAAACTGAGGAAAGAGTCACAAAAAATACTAGTTGTCCTTTTCTTCAGGGGTTGTTATGAGGAACCACGATCCAGGATGCACCAAGATGGTTAAAAGACACAAGAAACCCCTCAAACCAACCCCAGGAACACCTGTGCCAAGCCTTATGATGGAAGATTATTTTGTTTCAGATGAAGTATTTTAATTGCTTACTTTTCAGCCTAAAGGAAGGCCTGATGTTTGAGACAAATCACTGAGCAGACTATTAAATCCACTTACAAGAGCCTCCTTCCTGAGAATCCTCCACGTGGGACAGCCCAGAGAGCCCAGCTTCCCCTTCAGCTTCTTGGAGGGATTCAAAAGATGTTTGAAAGGTTTCAATCCTGTCCTTCAATGACCTGACATTCGCATGTTTAAAAGGACTAATCTGCCAAAACAAAAATTAACCTCATCAGACCCTTTTTTTTTGGTTTTGCCCCTTCATCTGGGCTTTATTACTTTGTATTTGTACTTTGACATAAAAAAAAAAAAGAGAGAGAGAAGAAGCAAGTCCTGTGTTTAATCTGCCTGCAGCTGTAGGTGCATGGTAAGAATAAGCAAAAAAAGGAACTTTATCCAGATAAAGTTTTACTGTATTTAATAATCTGTTCCTCTAGGCCATGTCCAGGATTTGCTTTCTGACAGCCTGGGACAGTTCAAGTTAATAACAAGTCTGATTAAACAAGTCACTTGTGCTCATACTGACTTCACTTGCAACGCCTTAATTACCCAAAAATCAAACTTGGCAACCACAGGAAAGCAAGACAAGTTAAAATACATGAGCAGACTCGACATGGAGAAGATCCCAGCCCCTACACAAACCTTGGAACATCCCCTTAGCCTAAAGTCAGGTGTCCAAGGCAAGCCAGCAAAATCAGGCTGTGCCTCGTGCTAGATTCCTCCCAAGACTTGCCTCATCCTTCTCGGCTCCTGGGGGGAACTGAACTGCCCCAGCTGATATTTGGGAAGGCCTCTCACCTGTGTAAAAGCTTCTTTTTGCCTCTTGCTTCTCTGCTGGGCCAGGTATCGGATCAGGGTGTTGTTTTCCGGGGAGCCCCGCAGGCCAATGGTTGATCGGCGCCTGAATTTTAACGAAGTCAGAGAATTCCCTGCAAAGGGGACAAGAACAGAGGTTAAAAAAAACCCAATAAGAACTAAAACAGACAAAGACAGGTTGTTTTTTTTTCTTTTTAACACCTAGAGCTTCAAAATGCTATTTTTTTTTTTCTCCTTTTTAAGAGCGGTTTCTGCTATTTATGGAAAGCCCCAAAGTTATCTGCTCAGCTCAAGAAGTTTTCCTGAAGGGAGTTAATAATTAACTAATTTATACACCAAGTGAGGAGCTGGCTGGCTTTCAGTTTTTCAATTGCTAGTTAAGGAAGTGTCCACAGGATTTGCAGAATTGGTCTTACAGCCTCCCCTGTGAAGCTCAGAGATAAATAGGGAACGTTTAATTATGTGGGATATAGGATAAATCCTAGTTAAATGTGGTAGTTATATATTAGATATCCTATATACTGCATTGTATGTGTGTATACATATGTGATGCATAAAAATATATAAATATATCAATAAATGTGATATAAATAAATATGATAAGATATACAATATATAAGATGTAGGATATTATAGCAACTTCCTCTCAGAGTCTGCTCCTTGGGCATATCCAAACCCTGTCAGACCACCTGAATCTGCCCTAAATTGGAGCTTTTGGGAGGAGCTTGGACAAGACAACCTCGAGGTGCCCCTCTGGGAAGGACAACAGTCCTTACTCACTCCAGCCTCACCTTTACATCGTTTAGTGAAACTTTCTGGAGCAATCCCAAACTCATTAATTGTCACAGTAGCAAAGTCAACAGGTTTTTCCCTCTCTTCTTCAGATACCCCAAAATCGGGTTTTCCTTCAGCTTTGTCCCTCTCAGGAGTCGAGTAGGAATCATTGCCCAGGGAACCAGACCTGTTGCCTGGAAAATTCTCCTTCCTGTTCAAAGGCAAGGTGGGTTCACTGCCCACATCCCCTTGGAGGGCACCACAGCAGCCCCCAGGGAAGTGGCAGCTCCCGGGATCCCCCTCGGGATGGGACAATTCCTCCCCGAGGCCTTTGGGGGATTTCAGGGCACGTTTTGGTGACCATGCCTGGTTCCCATCGCTCAAGTTCTCCTTCTTGGATGCTCTGATGACTCTGAATTTAGTCCCTTTGCAGATCATCTGGTCTTTTGGCAGAGGGAAAGAGGCCTCATCTTTCTCTTCAAGACAACCACTCTCGTTTCCTTTAACTTTCAGGGGACTCTTGGATTGCCTGTGCATTGTTTGGGATTTATTTCGAGAAACATTCACTCAGCCTTTGCTCCTGTAATCACAGTTTCCTATCAAAAGGAAAAAAACCCAGATTATTATAGTTTTTTGCTAAGAGCAAGAGTTCCCTACCATGCTCAAGCTGCTCCCAAACCCACATTTTTCCCGAGCAACCTGTTTTTCCACAGCATGGTGGAAAGGGAAATTTATCTCCAGAAAGCTACAGGGAAAGGACAGAAGGGGCTGGAACTGGAAAGAAGAATGTACAGCAACATAAGCAGTATAATAAACATAATACAACCAACATAATAAACATAATATAAGCAATAATTATAGTACAAGCAATAAACATACACGGGGGAGGGAACACAAGGCTACGATTTCAATCTGTCAAACTTCATATCAAGATAAAACGCGTGCATAAAATACATGAATCACAACCACACCGTGACTGTTTTGCTCCAAGTGTTGCTACAAATATCAGCAGTTTAATGCTAATTTTTATAACACTCATTAGTATCAGTAGAGAGAGAGACAGAGAAGACAAGACTTGGGAAGAAACCAGCAGAAGGAACAATACCAATAATACTTTTTTTTTTTTTAATACCACGAAGTTTTAACTAGAAAATTTAAGAGGCTAACTGGTCTGGTTTGGGTTTTGTGTGGTTTTTTTTTTTTCTGCCGTTAGTTCCTTGGATTTGAAATTGGCGATGTAGAATTCAGTAACATCAGCCTGAAACTTCGGTTCTGCAAATACGCGCGTTCTTAGAAGCAGAATTAAGTCGGTGAACACCGCCTTGGTAAATTATTTTTTTCTTTTCCTGCTTTAAGGTCACACACAAACANACTCCCCCCCCCCTCGTCCCTCAAGGCTCGCCCTTCGTACCCCACACAGCGCATCCATCCCACACACCCCCAGCGCCGCTCGCAGCCCCTCAGACACCCCGCGATTCCTTCGTGCCGCCTCACCAGCGCTCCCCAAACCGCAGGACGACCCCCCCAAACCCCTCAGGACGCCTGGCGGACCCCCCTCCACACGCGCCCTCCCCGCACCCCGTCACGAACCCGCCTCACCCCGTCCCGCCTCACGTTCAAACCGGGCCGCGCCACCGCGTATCCCTCCGCGCCCCCGCCCCTCTCGCCCATCCACCCCCGACTCTCACCAAAAAGCCACCTCCGTTTCACACAGCACCAGAAGGATCGCGGCCCGCGGGAGGCGACCCCGGCGCCGCCGCGTCTCCCCCGGGGTGGGTCTGCAGGGCTCGGCGTGGACCGGGGGGATTCTTTTGCTGGCGGAGGGATCACGGGCCGTTGAGTCGCACCACCGCTTGGCCGGAGGAGGGGGGCGGGGGATAATGAATTCAATAAATTCATTCAACGGGCCGCGCCCACGTGACGCGCGGCGACCAATCACAGGCGCTAAGCCACGCTTTATGCAAATAACGCCGCTTTGTCCCGCCTCTCCGGCTGGGACGCGGCGGTGATTGGATAGGCGTGCTCGCAGCGCTGCGGTGATTGGCCGCGGGCCGTGTTAGTCGTCGCGCGGCACTTCCGGGTGTTGTGGCGGCCCCGGCGCGTCGGGCGCAGCATGAGGCGGGTGACGCTGTTCGTGAACGGCAGCGCCCGCAACGGCAAGGTCAGGCTTAGGGGGCAGCGGCCGGGGGGGTCCTGCATCGAGGGGCGCCGAAATCAGGGGGTCCGGGCCCCTCAGGGGTTGCCGGCCGTGCGCTCCGTTGGCTGCCAGGCCTGATCCGCACTGAGGGAGGGTCCTGAGGGAAACCCAGAGAGTTCAAGGCGGGAGTCGGTGTTAGGGACGCTCCGTGTCCTTACTGAGTCGCGTCCTGTCAGTCGCAGCCTGCGGGAGCAGCGCTCTTGGGGGTGGGGTGACCCTGTGTGGGGACCCCGGGAATAATGGCACTAAATTGTTTAAAACCTCGCTGGGATCCTGTCAGGGGTGGAAAAAGTTGATTTCTAGGCCCTGCCAGAAAGGCCCGGTGATGCGATTCTAAATATAAGCCCTGATTTTGATGTTTCCACTCACACTCTGAGTGCAGAAGGTGATGTGACTGCACTTTAATGCTGAATTTCTATTAAACGTTATCCATAATCCTGATTTTTTTTTCCCCCATCCGCAGGGAGTTATTGTGGCTGTATTTAATCTTGTAGTTCTGTTAAATGTTATCCGTCATCCTGGTATTTCCATCCCCAGACAGTTGATGCGACTGTTCTTTAATCCTGTATTTCTGTTAAATGCTGTTCATGATCCTGATTTTTCCATCCACACCTCAAGTGCAGAAGTTACTGTGACTGTATTTGAACCTCGCACTTCCAAATGTTGGCCGTGACCCTGATTTTTCCATGGATCTGCAGTAAAACTGTTGATGTGACTGTACTTTAGGGGTGTATTTCTATTAAATGTTATCCCTGAGCCTGATTTTTCCCATCTGCGGCTCCGGACTGAAGACACTTCATGTGACTGTACCTTAATTTTTTGCAGCTCTCAATGTATCCATGATCCTCCTTTTTCCATCCCGAGTGCAGACAGTGTGACTGTAATTCAGTCTTTGGTTTTAGGGAGGGAAATACACTTGGGAGAGGCTTGGAACAGAGAAAACAGCAATATTTAGAGGAATAAAAAACTGGATCATCGTATTCTTACTCGACATTCCTTTCACTGCTGCTGTTGAGTCTTGGGAGCTGTGCAAGTCACCCCATTTTTAGGCAGTTTTCTACCATCAAAGTGGGTCTGTTTGCTTGGTTTTTAGCCAAAATCCACATTTATTTTCCTCTCCCTGTAAGATATATTAGTATAGAACTTATACTGCTACAGAACATGTATTAATATATAAGATACATTAAGATATACTGAGATAGAAGATACATCTCAATATAAGGTATATTGAGATAAAAGATATACTGGTATATAAGATATATTGCTATATAAGATCTGTTGGTATATAAAATCTATTAGTGTATAAGATATATGAAAATCTATTGGTATATAAGATCTTAATTGGTATATAAGCTTTACTGGTATATAAGATATATTAAGATATATTGGTATATCATATATTGGTAAATAGATATTGGTATATAAGAGATATTGATATGTAAGTTATATTGGTATATAAGAGATATTGATATGTAAGTTATATTGGTACATAAGATTTAGTGATATATAAGTTATATTGGTACATAAGATTTAGTGATATATAAGTTATATTGGTATATAAGTTATATTGGTACATAAGATATATTGGTATGTAAGTTATAGTGATATATAAGTTATATTGATATATAAGTTATATTGATATATAAGTTATATTGGTACATAAGTTATATTGATATATAGGTTATATTGATATATAAGCTATATTGATATATAAGTTATATTGGTATATAAGTTATATTGGTACATAAGATATATTGATATATAAGATATACTAGTATATAACTTATATTGGTATATAAGATATATTGATACATAACTTATATTGGTATATAAGATATATTGATACATAAGGTATATTGGTATATAAGATATATTGATATATAAGATATACTGGTATATAAGGTATATTGATACATAAGTTATATTGGTACATAAGATATATTGATATATAAGGTATATTGGTACATAAGATATATTGGTATATAAGTTATATTGGTATATAAGTTATATTGTTATATAAGATGTAATGGTATATATGTTGATACATAAGATGTATCAGTATACAAGATACAGTGTTCTATAAGATATATTGACCTACAAAATATATGGATATATAAGATATATTAAGATATATTGATCTATAAGCCATCTTGATATCCCTGGTGAGGCTGAGGTGGCAGAACTACCTGAGCCCAGTTTCCTGCAGTGGATTTTATTCCCCTCCCCGTGTCTCCCCAGGTCGTGGCTGTGTATGGGACCCTCTCAGACTTGCTCTCTGTGGCCAGTAACAAGCTTGGAATAAAAGCCACCAGTGTTTACAATGGCAAAGGGGGACTCATTGATGACATTGCTTTGATTAGGTAAGGATTAGCCAATAAAAGGCAAATCAGGGGGGTGGATTAAGAGACCAGCCTGTTAATCCTCTTTAATCAATAACCAGATATTCTTAATTTCCAGCCTGGGTGCCCAAGGGGCCTTTCATCCCTCCAGAAGAAAATAATCTGGCTTTTGAACTTCAGAGCATTTCTCTGTTGATTAATGAGAACTTGATACAAACTGTGAGGCCTTTTAATCCCCCCCGTGTTGATTCCAGGGCAATGTCAATGACTATTCCAGTCAGCCCTTGGATGGGGATTTTTCTGAAGAGGAGACAAATTCTGTCGTTGCTTTGGCATCACAGAATAGCCCCAGACTGGGGAGAAAATCAACTATTTAGTAAAAATCAGTTGAGTAGCAGAAATGGGGCCCTGCTCGGCCGCTGCAGATAAACCCCTAGTGAAGTCAGTCCATCCCAATCCACTGGAACCTGCAAAATCCAGATAAAAATCAGCTACTGAAGTGCCAGTTTATGGCAAACTGGTTATAATTCACCTGAAAGTGGCCAAGAAATTATGATTAATCTTCTTCTTCTCCTCCTCTCCCCCCTGCCCTCTCCTCTCCTCTCTCAGGGATGATGATGTTTTGTTTGTCTGTGAAGGGGAGCCCTTCATTGGTAAGTATGTAAAATACAGAAAAAACATATAAACCTTTGTATTTAATGGAAGAAGGTTTTATTTTGCTTCCATATAAATCCAAGATTTTTTTTGCTGGTGTTTTCAGAAGACACCATAGGGAATGACTTAGGAAACATTTTTTCTAATAACTACTAATGTGTAGTAAGAACTTATTATGAACTTGTCATATTAATTATATAATTGCATATTATTAATTATTATAAAAATCAGTATAAATAAAGAATTCCTAAGGTGTCTTTTAACCTGCAGATCCTCAGACTGATGGGAGAGCTCAGGAGGAGCTGACAGGGTCCCACACAGACTGGCTGACACTCAATGTGGGAGGCAGATACTTCACCACTACAAGGTAAAAATGCTTTTAGTCTCAAAAAACCCCTTGATTTCCGTGCAGCCAAAGAGCTTGAAAAAATAACTTATTGTGAAGTAGGAGGCCTTTGACTTCTGCAGCTTTCTCTGTGTTTTGTGTTCATCACCACCACAGTTTTGCAAGAAATCAATCCTTAAGCACTTCATATGTGAAGTGAAAATGAAACTGCATTGCCTTTGTTTTTTAGGAGCACTCTGGTTAACAAAGAACCTGACAGCATGTTGGCCCACATGTTTAAAGATAAAGGTGAGTATACTGAAATAAACTTGTATTTTTTTTTGAGTAATAAGTTAGCAAAGTAGGGAAAAGGCAAAAGCTGAGAATGTAAAATATCAAAAGCATATTAAAGTACCAAAGCAGAACACGGAATTATTCTTTTAATAACTCTTTATTTCTCTGTTGCCCACCTAAAGTTCATCATCTGGCAAAGTGCAAATACAACTCCCCCCCCCCAGTTATTGTTTTGGGTCCCCATTTTTGTTTGTTTGCTTGTTTGGCTTTCAGTTTTCATGTTATGGTTGCTCAGTTTTGTCAGGAGAATCCAGGAGCACGGGGCAGCCTCTGGGAGACAATCAGACTCAGACCTTAGTGCTGCTTTTATTCTTACCTATTTGACAAAATATTTTAGCTATTTAGAGCAGCAGCAAGTTTCATTTTAAGGTGATTTCCTTTCCTTCCTTGACAAAACACGTGGAATTTTCCACATCCCCGCCACCTTCGGTAATAAAACTCTGCAAGTGAAGCAAATGCTCTTCTGCTAATATATCAAATTACCTTCTATATATTACTATATCCAATTTAATTATATATATATATATGTTGTGGAAACAGATGCTTGGGGGAACAAGCAGGATCATAGAGGAGCATTCCTAATTGACCGCAGTCCCGAGTATTTTGAGCCCATTTTGAACTATTTACGTCACGGACAGCTCATTGTAAATGATGGCATTAATTTGCTAGGTAGGTATTACCTGTCTGACCTCTGAATTATTCCTCTTTGGGAGTTAAGCTTTGCCCTCCAGGTGAAGCCAGAGGGACCTTTGTGTGCTCATCTCCGTGGTTTTCTCTGGAGTTTTATTGCCTCGGGATTTATTCTCGAGCGTTGCAGCTCCGCGTTGCTTGAGTTAATGAAGGTGTTGTTTGATTTAATGAAGGTTACTTCATTTAGTGAAGACTGCTTGACTTAATGAAGACAGGCTGTTTGTTTATCTTGGGAGCATTAAAAGTTTTCCATCCTGGATTCATGTCTGGCTGGAATTCTGGAGGTGATACCTTTAACCCAATGCTGGTCTTGCAAATGTCCTGCCTGAGTGATTTTTTTTTTTTTTTTTCCTTTTAGCTGCAAGCAAGCTTTTCCTCTGCCCAGTTACATCTAATACAATGTCTGTGGGAGAAGGGTGATTCCTGGATTAACAGTTCCCTGGAAATAACAACCTCTTTGTTTCCAGGTGTGCTGGAGGAAGCCAGGTTTTTTGGTATCGATTCGCTGATCGAACACCTCGAAATAGCCATTAAGGTAATTTGTTTGAACACCTGAATGCACCTGCCCTGCTCTTCCAGAGGGATGTGTAATTTAGTGCTGTCTGTGTCAGCTGTTGAACAACATTCCCAACAGAATTCCCAGCCAGCTGAGGATCACTCTCCCATCTCTCGGAAGGAGTTTGTCCGGTTCCTGCTGGCAACACCCACCAAGTCCGAGCTGCGCTGTCAGGTGAGAACACATTCCTCTTCCTAACAAAATTCTGGGGATTTCTTCCCATCATCTCATCTAAACCTCCCTCCTTTAGCTTAAAACCACTGCCCCTTGTGCTCTCCCTCTCTGGGGTGTTGGTGTCTGGTGCTGGAACGTTGCAACGTGAAATGCAAACAACGTGTTCTCTTTGAGTTTTGCTCCTGAGCTGTGGCCCAGTGGCCTTGACTTGGCATTTCGGGGTGGTTTGGGCCTGCATTCCTGCTTTAGGGGGAAGCTTTCCTGGGGGAGCAATTTGTTGAAATGTAAAATAAACCCAGGAGAATTTTTGAGAGCTTTGCATTTATATTTCATTAGTCTTAAGTAGTAGAATAAGTGGTCTTGTGTGTTTTTATCTGTATAGAATCATGGAAGGGTTTGGGTTGGAAGGGACCTTAAAGGTCTTCTCATTCCACCCCCTGCCATGGGCAGGGACACCTTCCATAGCCCAGGTTGCTCCAACCCGGCCTTGGACACTTCCAGGGATCCAGGGGCAGCCACAGCTTCTCTGGGAATTCCGTCCCAGCCCCTCCCCACCCTCACAGGGAAGGATTTCTTCCCAATATCCCATCTAACCCTGCCCTCTTTCAGTTTAAAACCTATTGCCCCTTGTCCTGTCCCTCCAGGCCCATATAAAAAGCCCCTCTCCCTCCTTTTTATAAGCCCCCTTTCCCTGTGGGGTGTCTTCAGCTCCTCCCAGGACCTGTGGGTGTCTGCATCTATCTTGTATCTGTGTATGTTTATACACAGTATACATTGGAATGCATTTCTATCCATTATTTATATTTATCCATAGATATTTACACACTGTAAATATTAATGCACACGTATCCACACAATTATCTTAACTCTGCGTCCTGACCTACCCCCCCTTCCCCTTCTGTAACCTTTTTTTTTTTGGTTTGGGGTGGGGCGGGTGTTATTCCTTTGGGTTTCCCAGGGCCTCAATTTCAGCGGAGCGGATCTTTCCCGCCTGGATCTTCGCTACATCAACTTCAAGATGGCCAATCTGAGCCGCTGCAACCTGGCCCACGCCAACCTGTGCTGTGCCAACCTGGAGAGGGCTGACCTGTCAGGCTCCGTGCTGGATGTAAGAGCTGCTGCAGCTTTGGGAGGGCTGGGCTTGGGTTAACGGCGAGGAGCTGGAACAGAGCGCTGTAAAACATCGAGTCCTTGGATCTGTTCTGGAGTTGTTCTGGTTCCCAGAGCTTTTACACTTCCCCTCAGTCGTGATTTGATGGGATTCACTCCCAAACCAGCAATTAAACCTGTGTTTTGATTGGTTTTGGTGTTGTTCCTCTGGCTCTCACTGACTCCTGTCTGTGCCAGTGTGCAAACCTCCAAGGGGTGAAGATGCTGTGCTCCTCTAGTTCCCAGAGCTTTTACACTTCCCCTCAGTCGTGATTTGATGGGATTCACTCCCAAACCAGCAATTAAACCTGTGTTTTGATTGGTTTTGGTGTTGTTCCTCTGGCTCTCACTGACTCCTGTCTGTGCCAGTGTGCAAACCTCCAAGGGGTGAAGATGCTGTGCTCCAACGCAGAGGGGGCGTCCCTGAAAGGCTGCAACTTTGAGGACCCATCAGGCCTTAAAGCTAATTTGGAAGGTAAGAAGTCTTTGCCTTGTGAATTTGTGCCACCTGAAGCCTGTGTCTGTACATTTGTATGGCCCATAAAAGGTCTGGCTGGGGTTTGTACCACCCTGAGAAGGGGCCCACAAGCGCTGGACTGAGCGTGTGACCGTCTCGGCACTAAATTCCCGTGTCCTCCTCCGATTCACACAGCTCTGAGGCAGCACCAGCGTGGAGCTGCTGTGTTTCTTCCCCTTTTTTCCTCACAGAGCTCCCCTCTGTGTGTGTGTTCCAGGTGCCAACCTGAAGGGAGTGGACATGGAGGGCAGTCAGATGACAGGGATCAACCTGCGAGTCGCCACGCTGAAAAACGCCAAACTAAAGAACTGTAACCTCAGGGGAGCAACGCTGGCAGGAACTGATTTGGAAGTGAGTTAGGATTCATTTTACATCCTATTCCTTCAGATCCTACAGCCAGCTGGTAATTTGGGGGATTGCTGGCTTTGGGCTGACCTCTTCAGCTTCAGGCTAGAACGGAGTTAAGGTAAATGTACTCTGAGTAAAGCTCTGAACAGAGTTCTGGGTGCATTCCATTGACAGTTCTTTTTCTTTTCCCCTTCAGAATTGTGACCTATCAGGTTGTGACCTCCAGGAAGCCAATTTGAGGGGCTCTAATGTGAAAGGAGCCATCTTTGAAGAGATGCTGACCCCCCTGCACATGTCCCAGAGCGTCAGATAGGGAAGAGAACGCGGCGAAGAGGAAGGAATCGAAACATTTGTCGTGACTTTCTTCACCTCCTCCCCTTCCTGAGTTAGAAGTAATGGTTATTAGACAACTTCCATTTGCAGTAGTGCCTAAGTAGACTCTTTCTGATCACTTGTGGGGAGGGAATTTTTGTTTCAGAGGTGGAAACACAGAGAGTTTCTCCCTTTGTGAACAGAGTGAGGAAGGGGGCTGGCTCTGAAAGCAGAGAGTGGGGCTGGTCTGGGAGGGAATGGGTTCAAGACTTTCATTGTTTAGCATTGCCTCACTGTGGAATGCATTTTAATTTATAAAGCACAATATATGCAATTCTATTTATTAAATCTGTAGCTGCAATATGAATAGAAAACGTTATTCCTGGATAGTAGCAAACCAAGTTCAGGTTTACAGGTAGACAAGTGTATTTACAGGCAGTGTCTTCATTCCTGCAGGGTGTCAATGCCAGGGGTGCTCACGCAGTGCCCACAGGATGTGTTCAGGTCTCTACTGGGGTGGAACTGTCCCCAGAGGTCATAAATTGTGTTTGAGTGCAGGTTTAGAGCAGCTTTAGCACCTCAAATGTGCCGAGGAAGCTGCTGCCCCTGCAGGCACCTGCCCACAGCCCGGATTGAGTTACCCTGGAACATCCCTGGGCAGAAATGGGATTGTCTTAGTTAATCCTCTCCAAATGAGTGTGAAATTGCACTATCAATCACAGCTGGGGAAGAAAAGCTCCCCTGCTTCCACATGGCCTGGCCACTCCAGCCTGGAGTTCCCGTAGCTTTCTCAGTCTTTGTTGGGAATTCAATGCACAGAGGGAAACACAGAACTGTCCCCAGTGCAGAGAGAAGCTCTGGGGCCACAGCACCTGCTCCCCCCTCCTCTCATACCTTCAGCAGATGAAGAAATGCCCCTGTTTCCCCTCAGTGTACTATGCAAATACTCCTCAAAAGCATGGGCATAATTCCCTTTTCCCAGCCAGATCCACTTCGGGCTGCTAAACGTGGCTGTAAAAGCATCTTGCCCGGGGCCGAGTGTCCCTTCCACACTTCCTTTACCTGTGGAAAAAAAGCAGGGAAAGCTGGTTTTTGTGTGAGCTGTGCAGGGCAGAGGCCTCTGAGCCTCCCTTCGTGTGGGGCTGCAGGATCAGTGTAGTTCTCAACTACTTCTTTTAGACACAATCAAAAAAGCACACGAAGAAACGATACCAAAAAATGTAAAAAAAAAAAAAAAGGTGCATGAAGAGCTTACCTCAGATGCTTTAACCACCCCAAAGTTAAAACTCACCTTGAGTCCCAAGGAAATACAGCTGTTACAGTGCAAAATCCACAGGAAGAGTAAGAACCAGTGGATCCCAAAGCCTGGGGAGCTGGTTTGAGTGCCACGGGAGCTGGAGTTCCGCAGTTCCTCAGTGGGTTGCCTCTCACTTTGCAGTGCAATTTCCTGTCCTCAAGTCTTTGTTGTCTCAGTCTGTTGTTCCAAAAATGCTGCTTTGCCACCAGTCTGGGGAGATGAGTGATTATTGTGGATTGGTTTGGGGCGGGGGGGAGGAATCGCAGGATTCTCCCTTATTTTCAACTTGGCTTGACTCAGGCGCGTGACATGAACATCCAGGACTCGAAATCCCGAGGTCACGTGGCTCAGAATTGGGATTATTTCCTCCAGATCCCTCTGGATCAGGCTCTAGGACACCACCCCATCCTTGGTGAAGTGACCTCATGGATTGAAGGGAACTATTTCAGTGTGATTCTGGAGTCCTTTCTCCCACCTCAAGGCTTTCAGTGTTGGAGGGGGTGATGTGTGTGTTGCAGTAGAAGAAGATGCCTGGGGCTAGAGAAATAAATGAATTATTTTTCTTTATCATATTTTGTAGCTGGCAGAAGTAAAATATTGTATGGGGTGGGTGGAAATACTCTATTTTCATAATCACTGTGTATAAAAAAAAAAAAAAAATCTATTTGAACTTTCACTGGAGCACTGTTGAATAATCACAGCACGTGGCATCATCACATTCACAGCTGAACTTAAGGTACCTCTTTTGCTATGGCACAGCTGGATGAGGAGCCCGAAGGGGCCCTGTGCAGAAATTCCAGCCTAATTTAAGTTGCATTAATAAAAGTGTGAAAGAGAAAAGTGTCTTGGTTGTCTTCATTTCAGTGAACAACCCAGTCTTACCCGACAGCAAGGATTTTCAGGTTTAAAGCATGAACTTTAGCTGCTGGAAAAAAACCCCAAATGTACCTTGTGGGGGTTGCTGCATTGGTTCTGATACATTAATTTAGAGACTATTCACAAGGTTTGGTGTTGATTTGTCATTAATTTCTAATACTTTTCAGCTTGTTTGTGCCGACCCTTCACATTTGCTTGATAAAATAGTTGGAGGCAGAAGTCATTCCCCACAGTTTCCAGAGGTATGTGCACTGTGGAAAACACCTTTTCCCACCACAGAGATGATCAGCACCACACAAAACCTCCTTCATAAGGAAATGCTAAAGCACAGGCACAAAATCTGATTGAATTACCCTCTGAAAGGCTGAAGCACAGGCAAAAAAAATGTCCTTGACTTTGGTCTGTAATTGTGATTTCAGACTGATAAACTGATTATTCCAACACAGACCAAACTGATCATACAAACAGAGCATTTCCAAGAGCTGCAGAGCACCTGGAGGACAAAGAAATGTGGTTGTTGGTTCAGTTGCTCACCTCCAGCACGGGCCTTTGGGCCAGGAGTGATGTCCAAAATCCGAGAGACTCCCTGGCTTTGGATGTGCCTGTGCAACACTTCTGGCAAGAGAGATCTGGTTTACTGGAATGGGAATCCTCCAGCCCAGGGCTTCATGGAATCCCAGAATGGTCTGGCTTGGAAGGGAGTTTAGAGATCATTTAATTCCACCCCCTTTCCCTGGGCAGGGACACCTTCCACTGTCCCAGGTTGCTCCAGCCTGGCCTTGGACACTTCCAGGGATCCAGGGGCAGCCACAGCTTCTCTGGGAATTCCATCCCAGCCCCTCCCCACCCTCACAGCGAAAAATTCCTTCCCCAATATCCCATCTAACCCTCTGGCAGTGGGAAGCCATTCCCTGTGTCCTGTCCTTCCATCCCTTGTCCCCAGTCCCTCTCTCCAGCTCTCTGGGAGCCCCTTCAGGCCCCGGGGCAGGTCCTTGACTTCCATGCAGGTACTTAACAGGATTGGCAGGAAGATTTTCCTCCTCAAAGAATCACAGAATCAGACAGGTTGGAAAGGACCTCTGAGATCACCAAGTCCAAGCCTTGATCCAACCCCACCGTGGTTACTGGACTATGGCACTCAGTGCCACGTCCAGCCTCATCTTAAACACCTCCAGGGACGGAGAATCCACCACTTCCCTGGGCAGCCCATTCCAGTGGCTGATTCCCCTCTCTGGAAAGAATTTCTTCCTAATATTTCACCTAAACCTCCCCTGGCACAGCTTAAGGCCGAGCCCTCTTGTCTTCCTGAGAGCTGCCTGGGAGAAAAGCAGAGAAACTGCTGCACTTGGAGCTCAGGCAGCTCTTCCAAAACGTCTCCATCACCCCCAAGAGGAGCAGTTTGGTGGATTCCACTGCACGGGGCTGTCAAAGGTTCCGTGGGCAAACCAAACCCAGCTGGAATCTTATTTTTAACATCCTTTCTGTAACTGAGGACAGCGGCCTGGAGTTCAGGAGGAGCCAGGGGACGGGAGCAGCTCACTGACCCCTGCAGTCCGGGCTTTGGGAGCTGTGGGGAAGATCCCGAGTTAAAGGAAGGATCATCCAAGCCCAACTCTCGCAGCTGTAACAGAAACCTGTGGAGAAGCAGCTGCTGTTCAGGGCAGCCTCGTTAGACCCGGCTTAAACAGGGGGTTAACGAGCTGCAATTACTGGGCTAAGCAGGGGCCCCTTGTCTCCTTAAATGTCATCCCTCGGGATCACCAAAATCTTCTGTTTACCTCTAAATAACCTTAATTTTTGCAAGGCTCATCAGGGAAGGAAGGAGCCTCCGAAGCCTCCCAGGAAAACCCCCCAGGTGCCCAGGGCAGAGGAACAACTTCTCCCACTGAAACCAACTATTTTCACAGCTTGATCAGTTTATCAGCTGGAGTTAAATGCTGGCTGCTCCCTGGCCACGAGTAGGAGGAGCATTAGAGCAGGAAGAATGACTCTTTGCTAAGAGTCACTAAATCCCCCTCAAATTATTTACTTATTAAATTACTTTTAATCCCTTTAAAGCTCCAAGGGGTCATGGGAGCCGAAAGAGGGGATGTTTGGAGAACAGTGAACATGAGACATCCAAATGGCACCAGCACGTCGCAGAGCAAGGCAAAAGGGCTGCCAGGTGGATAAAAAAAAACCAAAACAAACAAAAAAACCCCACCCCAAACAATTCCATTCCTGCAGCCAAAATTACTGACTTGAACTCCTGCATGCAAAGAGCTCTTGACTGCTTCAGAAACCTGTACAAACTCCGAGGAATGAAGAACGTGGAACGGTTTGGGTTGGAAGGGGCCTTAAAGGTCTCCTCACTTCACCCCCACGAGCCCAGGTTGCTCCAACCTGGTGGGAGTTTTAACATCCCAGCCGACACAAAACATCCTGGGATTCTTGAGGACCGACTTCCTCGCCCACCTCAAGCCCTCAGCAAACACAAACTCGCCCCAGAACTTCTCCCTGGAAACCAGAAGCCACCGACAGGAAAAGCTCCTGCCTTTTGCAGCCCTCAGCTGGGCCTGAACGTCAGATTTACAAGCTCTTTAAAAGCCAGGCTGTTACTTTTACGGCTCTTAGAGAAAAAACAGCTGAAGTTTAACAGCTACACGGGGGTGCTCCAATTATGGGCTTTACTGGTGCTGCTGCATCACAGTCGCTGTTACAACAAAATTGCAGCCTGGGAGGCAGAATCACATGGAGGCACCTGCTGGGAGGGGGTTGGTGTATAAAAGTGAGGTGACAGCCACAGTCACAGGACGTTTTCCACCCGAGAAGAGCTGGGAGTCACTCCACAACCCCTCTCAGGCAGCAGGTAACGTGCTCGGACAACACCCCATATTCCCTTTTTACCTATTCAGTGCTTACAGAACCTCCCAGTAGAAGAAACTCGGTTTAGAAGAGACTGCAAAGAGCAGCTCTGAAGGAGCTGGAACTGAACTCATCTGCCAAAACCCAACAGGGACCCGCCTGGGACCTCTGTGAGCTCCAGACATGCCTAAAACTCCGAAAGGCTGCTCAAGAATCCCAATTCAGATCTCCATCCAAATTCTTCAGATGTCAAATCCCTTTAAAGGGAGTTAATCCACGCTCTGAGAGGCTCCACAGGCGGCTGTGGCTCAGGCCCAGGCACGAGGTGCAGATCAGAACTGCACAGGCACAGTGGGGGGGGATTCTTGGGGTGCACTTGATGATCCTTGTGGGTCCCTTCCACCCCATCAGGATATTCCATGAGTCCGTGATCCAGGAATGCAGCATTTTCGTCACTCTCCAAGGTACAAACGGAGCTGTAGCGCCTTTATGATGAGAAAGATGCTTTTTTTTCTTTTCTTTCCCAGGATGGAGAAGTCCAGGAAGATCTTTGCCACTGTCCTGCTGTTGGCCCTGTGCGTGGGAATTTGCTTGGCTCAGCACTGGTCCTTTGGGCTGCAGCCAGGAGGGAAGAGGAGCACTGAGGACCTGGTGGGGTCATTCCAAGAGGTGGGTTCCAGGCTGGAGAACAACCCTGACCTGCAAGAGGTGCAGCCAGAAGGAGATGGTGCCCCAGGCTTTCCTGGAGACCTGTACCCTTCCAACCTCCTTGCCCTAAAACCTGCCCTGAACAGCCAGAGATCTGTGTACAAACACACACACGGGGTTTTGAAGCAGTAATTGGAAAATAATTGGTATTTAACAGCCTGGCACAAAGAACAGCAACCAAAGACCTTGGGCAGCCACCTCCAAGGGAGAGATGGAGGCTTGAGGGCTGGGTTAAACCCGGTTTCATCCTCTCCCTGATTTCCAGCCAATGTTCTGATGGGCTGTTTTCACGGGGGACATTCACCCACCTCCCCTAAAATTTTGGCAACTGCCCTGTGCTGGATGGTCAGGAATTAAGTAACAAGGCACCAGTGGAAGGTTCTGTCCACCAGTGGCTTTCCCATCCTTCCCAACACTTCATGTCCAGTCCCTCCCAGCAGCCCTTCCAGCATCCCTGTTTTCAGCTGCCGTAGCCCGTGGGGAAAAAGGTGAATTTTAGTTGTTCAGTGGAAGAGTTTCATCTTCATCTGTAACTGGGGTAGAGTTGCTTTGGCAGCAAAATCTCCTTTCCTGAAGGCTGTGTCACTTCCCAATCCAGATGGCAAAGGAAATGGAGAAACTGGGGGAGGTGCAGCAGTCTGAGTGCCCGGGATCATCCCAGCATTCCAGGCTCAGGGATCTGAAGGAAGCCATGGTGAGTAACGGGCTTTTTCTTTTACCGCTACGGGAAAATCAGGGGAAAATAAAACACAGGAGGGAAGGGAAAAAAAGGTGCTGGAGAAGGAGGGAGAGGGGTGCAAGTTAAGTTCAGATGAGGCAATGCTGGCTCTGCCCTTATTAAAGGATCCCAGGAGGGTTTGGGTTGGACTTGAAGACCCTCTTGTTCCTAAACTAGACCCTCATTACCTGCATCATTCCCAAGTCCCTCAGTGGGGCAAGGATACATTTTTGTTGTGGCTAAAACCAAAATAAAGCCAAGCCCACTCGACCTTAACCCGCAGCCACGCAGCTCTCACAGCTGCTTGACTTCAAAGGCTCCCCCTGCCAGCTGCAGGATCCACCATATGGAAGCTGCTGCTCCCAAGGTCCCCAGGCTGGGAAATGCATTTTCCATTAGCTGCACGGGCTCCTGGTGCGAGTTCACTGCCGCAGAATGAGGGCTCCGCGGCAAAACCAGGCTCCTTAATTAACACAGCAACACCCTGGCCCAGGCCAGATGGTCCCCACACTTCCTGGGAAGTGCCCCCGAGCCAGCCCAAAAGCTGGAACACTCGATCCGTGCTTTAGGTTTAAAGCCAAGACCCGATGTTTCAAGCCCTTGAAACGCTCCCCGGCCCTTCCTGCAGGAGCCTGGCCCGAAATGGGCTCATCAGCTGCCCAACAGTAATGCAGAGCCTGAATCCCACTGGATTTTCCAGTGGAAACCGCCTAACAAAGTATTATTTTAAGGCCATTTAAAAACCTTGTTTGTACCGAACGTACGTTGGAAGGGTGGGCCACGTTCTGGCTCCCAAGGGCACCTACCTGCAGGATGAAGAGCCAGCAATGGTAATTCAGTATGTTTGGGTATTTCTTTTTTTTTTTTACACTGCAAGAGACAAGGTTAGGCAGAAAAAATACAGCAGATTAACGAGCAGGATACTTGAAATGAGTCCTGGACACCTCTGGCTCACTGAGGAAAACCTGCCCTGTCTTTGCAGAGCTGAAGGGAAAACCAACAACGAAGGAAAACCCTGAGGTTTGCTCAGGAACTTCCTATTTCTTAATGACACTGAGAACAAATTAAACCTTTTCCACACAAACAATGAAGGAAAACCCTTAGGTTTGCTCAGGAACTTCTTGTTTCTTAATGACACTGAGAACAAATGAAACCTTTTCCACAGAAACAACGAAAGAAAACCCTTAGGGTTGCTCAGGAACTTCTTATTTCTTAATGAGACTGAGAATAAATTAAACCTTTTCCACACAAACAACGAAGGAAACCCCTTAAGTTTGCTGAGGAACTTCTTGCTCCTCAATGACACTGAGAACAAATTAAACCTTTTCCACACAAGCAATGAAGGAAAACCCTTAGGTTTGCTCAGGAACTTCTTGTTTCTTAATGACACTGAGAACAAATGAAACCTTTTCCACAGAAACAACGAAAGAAAACCCTTAGGGTTGCTCAGGAACTTCTTATTTCTTAATGAGACTGAGAATAAATTAAACCTTTTCCACACAAACAACGAAGGAAACCCCTTAAGTTTGCTGAGGAACTTCTTGCTCCTCAATGACACTGAGAACAAATTAAACCTTTTCCACACAAACAATGAAGGAAAACCCTTAGGGTTGCTCAGGAACTTCTTATTTCTTGCTCCTCAATATGTTGCAGGAATATGGTGTGTGTTTATAGGAACAGAACGTGGGTTTATAGGAATATAATGCATTTATAGGAATATAATGCGTGTTTATAGGAAGATGATGTCCATTTACAGGAATAGGATGTGTTTTTATAGGAGTATAATGTGTTTTCTCAGGAATATGATGTGTTTTCTCAGGAATATGATGCCCATTTACAGGAATATGATGCCCATTTACAGGAATATGATGCCCATTTACAGGAATGTGATGTGTGTGTTTTTGCAGGAAGACCTGATGGAAGGGGAAGGAAGAAGGAAGATTTAAACCCAACTGGATTAACAGATCCCAAAGAAGGTTTCAAAGCTGGGTAAAAAACCAGCTCCTCTTCACACGGTCTTTGCTTGGGTCATTATGTGAATAAACGCTGTGAAGTTGCCTTTAAGTAGTTGAAAATAATTGTGTGGATTATTGGATTAAAAGGGAGACATTCCCAGGGCAGGAGGTGGGAGCAGCAGGACAGGCCCTGCTTTGTGTCCTCCAACGAAAATTTGGGTGTGGTGATTTTTATTTCACATTTATAGACAGGAACACCACCTGATCTCACTGGGCTGTGGCTAAAACAGCATCAAAACCTCGTTAAAACCCCCAAAAATAAACTTACTGCCGGGATGGAACTCCCCTCGCACCTCAGCGTAGGCGCGAAAAGACTTCTAAATGCTCTTTTTTTTTCTTTTTCAAACTGCTTTCAGTCATAAAAACTACATTTATTTTTAAAAAGGTATTTACAAACTTTACAACAGTCAAATACATTAAAAAAAAACAAACATGGAAATTTATACACCTCGCTTTACAGACTTAGTGAATTGTGTGCCGTCTACCCAGGGAGCTGCAGACTCCCTTCCCCAAAGCCCCTGCTCTCTTCAGACAGCTCTACTTTTTAATTAAAGCTGCATTTTTTTTTCGGCTGATTCCATCGCAGAGGACTTAAAAAAAAAAAAAAAAAAAAAAAAAGAAAAAAAAAAAAAAAGAGGAAAAAAAAAATAAATAAATGTATTTTCAGCCCGCAGAGGTGGGGTTGGAGTTAAACCACCACGTCCAGAACACACAAAGCCACGTCCCACGAGCTCCAGATTCTCCTGAATTCACAGCAAGGTTTATCACGATTAAACCTTTATAACACCACAGTGAGAAATGGTATCAATTAATACCGTGTTACCTGAATTTTGGAGCTGCTGGTGAACTTCCACCTCTCTTTAAAAATACAAACCAGGCGGGAAAAGTAGATTCTGGGAGTACCAAACTGTCCTAAAGGTGCTTTAAATTAATGTTTACAGAGCAGAAGCAGGTGAACCTCACGTGCCAGTGCAGGGAAATCACATTATTGTTTAATTTTTCCTTTCTGCTGCAGCTCTTGGAAAAGCTCACCCTGATACACCAGAGGATTTGGTCTGCAACAGTAAAAATGAGATAGTTTTTAATTATAAAGAAGAAAAAAAAACCAAAATAAGGCAGCAGAAACGGGTCAGGAATGTT
>VXAY01007405.1:350263-377122 GCA_013399855.1 Oxyruncus cristatus | reverse complement strand
ATATATATATATATATATAAAAAATTAGTTAAATTAGAGATTTCGACCTATTATTTCCATTTACAACAAGAAAAATAAATAAGGAGAGAAAATCTGAGGGGGGGAATCACTGCAAGGCCAACTGGTTGCGAGTCTGGAGCAAACCCTGGGCTGGGAAAGGGGAGAGTTTATGGGACGTCATTTATTATTCCCCAAACCCTCTGCACATCCCAGGGCTGCTCTCCCTGGAATCTGTGCCCTTCCCTAATCCCATAATCCACTGAAACGTCCCTGTCTTCCCCCCGATGTGGATTAGAGCCTGTTTTGAAAAGGAATTCAGCACAGCACGAGGGCTTTTAATTCAAAAGCTGCAGCAAAACAAGTGCTGGAGGACATTTCTCCCGCAGGGACAAAAAGAAAATCCTCAAATACTCAAAATTTAACTCCAGCTTGGAACAGAAGGGCTGAGGTTTTGTCTTCTCTGCAGCCCGGGTATTTCACCTTGGAGATTTGCTATTTCAAACTGGTAAATTGGGTAAAAACACAGATTTTTTTGGTTTGTTTGTTTGATTTCTCACAGGCAGAGATCACCACGGACCATCCCACCCCCGTTTTTTTTTTTAGCCCTCTGGTTCACGACGCATCGGGGTCATTTCCAAGAGCAGCCAACTAAACAGGAAAAGATGATTCTTGTTTTAAAAAAACCCCAAAACCGAATGGAGAGACACCTTAAATCGCCTCTGAAAATCAAACCTCAGAACTCAGGCAGGTACTGGAGCAAGGAGCAAACACCTAAAAAAAAAAAAAATCAGGGCTCTGGTGGGATTTGTCATAAATTTGCCCTGGCACTTAACTCCACTTCATTAAAGTCAGTCAGGCCCCAGGCTTAGTCACACACTTAAATGCCCAACTGCCTTTAAAAACCTGACAATTAAATGAGGGGTTTTTTTGGGGGGGGGCTAAAACTGGCACAAAGCCCTGAATCTTTTAGGCACAGAACAGAAATTCCACCTCTTGCACCTCCGAGCCAAAGATGCTGATTTGTATCGGGCAAGAACATCCCCCCCAGCCAGGAAAACAACACCCAAATTTAGGAGCAGTTGAGAGAAGTGGGGAGGAGTTCACAGCNAGAGAAGAGAAGAGAAGAGAAGAGAAGAGAAGAGAAGAGAAGAGAAGAGAAGAGAAGAGAAGAGAAGAGAAGAGAAGAGAAGAGAAGAGAAGAGAAGAGAAGAGAAGAGAAGAGAAGAGAAGAGAAGAGAAGAGAAGAGAAGAGAAGAGAAGAGAAGAGAAGAGAAGAGAAGAGAAGAGAAGAGAAGAGAAGAGAAGAGAAAAGAAAGAAAAAGAATCCTCTGATTTTTAAACCCCTTTCTGGCCACTTTGCCAGTGGAAACGCTCTAAGACCCAAAAGAGCAGAAAGGCTGAGCTTGGGATTAATCAGCACTGGAAGTGATTTAATCACCAGCTTTTAACCACCAGAACAGGAGAAATGTGCAGCCAAAGGGCATTAACCCCTTTGTTTGCTAAAAGGTATAAATGGTGAAAAGTTTTGACCCTCCCCTATCAAAAACCCCGGGGTGAAGAAGGGCCAAGAGGATGCTGCGGGATCCACAAGTGCTGAAGATCTTCTGCCTCATCTCCCTCCATTTTCTATTTCTTTCGGTCTCTCCACCTCACCTTTACTGTTAAATAATAAATATGAATATTGACTTTGGCACACGGGCTTGTCTGCACCTTCATTCAGGCAGAGGCTTCTCCAATAACCAGATTTTAGGTGCTGTTGAAGGTTCTTTCAGCCAAATAAAAGGGCTGTTTAAGCTTCAGTTCCACCAAGCTCTGAACACTCCTAACTTTGGCAGCACTGGGATGGGTTCCAGCCACCCCCTGCTCACTCCCCTGCCTCTTTAGAGACTCACCTGTCTCCAGGTGACTCTGGACTCACAAATTACCACCCAGGAGAGACAGAAACTGTTCTCCCTCCCCCGATCCAAAGAAAGGAAGGGAAAGGGGAGGATAATTAACCGCTTTACTCCTCTGTTCATAAACCTCACCTATAGAACTGCGCAAAAAGTGGCCCGACCCAAACCTCCTCGGCTCAAAGAGCAAAGTGGGAAGGGCATAAAGGTCAGCTGGAAAATTCTTGCCGAGGTCAGAGCTGCTCCCGGGAGGGTTTTTTTTTTTTTCCACAGATTGGTTCCCTCCTCCAGGAAAAACCTGCTGGATGCACAAGGTGCATCTACGCGTTAAAAGGTGTTCACGACGAACAAACAGAGGCTGCAAAACAAGGTTCAATCTGGGCACCAAAACCAGCCCAAACCTGGCGGCTGGTTTGCTCACCCCGTTCCCTGGGACCCCCCACACCGTTCCTGCTCCCTCACCAAAGGAGTTAAAGGCCAACCTGCCCTGGGAAGGAAATGCAGCCGGGAATGAGGGACCTGGGCAGATGCAGGGTGGGGGAAGGCACGGAATTAACAACGGGTGCTGTGAAGACGCACTTCAGACAGCTCAGACCACGTCCTGTTGTTCTGCCTGAAGCAAAATCCTCACAAGAAGACACAAAAGTTCCCGTTCCGGCGAAGTTTGGGAGGATCCTGGAGTCCCCCGTGAGCAGCAGCAGCAGGAAGAAAGTGGTTACAGAGGGGAGGAAGAAGTGGACAAAAAACTGAAAGGCAAGAAACCCCAGTGGTTTTCAAGTCAAGCAGTGTCTGTGTCCCAGAACACAACGAGGAGCTGACACGTCCTCCGACGCTCCAGGGATGGGGGGGACCTGGCCGGGGTGTCCAGGAAGGTTTCCAAGATTCCCCCCTGGGAAGCACCAACCCAGAGCCAGCTGTGAGCGTGTGCAGCAAACAGGCTGTGCAGGGATGTGATGTGACTGCTCTGCAACCTCTGAAACATCTCCAGCCTGGAGGGGATGGCAATCCAGGCTGACTCTGGGACGAAGACAATCTGCCTGACAGAGACAGCGGCTCCTGCAGCCACTCAGGAGTCACAGGAGTCCGGAAGAACGAAAGAAAGGACAACTTCAGTCTGAACAAAACCCCCCTGGGCCTTCACTGGGTTTGCTCTTCCCTGAAAAACTTCCAAGGGGTTTAAGAAACTTCATTTTTTCACTGGGAGCCATTTTTGTATGTAATGAAAAACCCACTTCTGGCTGTAATGAAACCCACTTCACTCAGGTGAGCACAACAGAGGTGCGGTGGCCTTCAAAAACCCCCAACCCAAGAGTTAATTCTATTTTACTGCTGTGAGCAACACCCTCAGCAGGTTTTTAGTGGCTCCCCCCAACTTGTACCAGACAATCAGAAGTCAAATGACAAGTTACAGTTAACAAGTAAAACTATCTCCTGGAAGAGAAAGCCCACGGCAAAATCTTCCTCCACAGTGATGACAAATTAACTCCCCACAGCCAAAGTTCTATGTAAGTTCAGAATTTTGGACCCAAACTCCTCAGCTGGTCCCTCTTTGTGAGCTTGAAGAATCTCTGAACTCTCCAAGAAGTCTCAGTCTAAACTTTGCAGGCAAACTCCCACGTTTCCCGAGTTCCACAGTGAAAGGGAACAACAAGAAGTCATTTTTTTTTTTTTTTTTTTGCCAATCCCTGGAAAACATCAGGGGAAAAAATAACAGCCAGGACAAAACCCTCTGCCTGAATGGGACAAAAGAATAATTCTTACAAATCAAGGAAACCTCCAACTGCACTCGCTTTTCTGCCGCTTTGGGGTGAAACATAAATGATGGTACCTCAAGAAATTTTGAATGATGCAGCTTGGCAGGAAAAGTGAAGGTCTTTATGATGCATTTGCCCTGAAACAGGCGGCTTGGGGAAGTCCTGCTCCTCAGCTGGCAGCTCAGCCATGGGAATTCTGTGCCTGAGGCCCATCTGGTCCAGAAATAACACTGATATTTGTGTTGGATTTTCGGTCACTATGCAACTGAGGGCATAGGCAGCGCCACAGCCTTTCCTGCAGGCACCACGTGACTTCAAAGACATGGAAACCTAAAATCGTGTTGATTTTTCTCTATACAAATAGAAAGACACCCAAACAGAGCAGGGAATAAATAGCTAAAGGAAAAATTAAATAGATTTCCCCCATCCTCCCAGGAAAGAAAAAAGTGGAGGGATCCAAGCAACAGGAAAGGAGGTGGTTAGTTGTCAAGTCTCTCCCATCCCAGATCTAAATGGCTTCTTAAAGTCTGGTCTGTTAAAAACCTGGACCAAGGGAGGCTCTAAACCAAGGTGCAAGTACTGCCACAAACGGGGGCAGGGGAAGAAAAAAAGAGAATTACTTGTGTTTGTGTGAATTTGCCCGGCCAAAGGAAAGGTTACAGGAGATGATCAGAGCCTCGTGTCTGGGCTCAGGATGGAGAACTGGGTTTGCACATTCCATCCTCTCCAAATTGCTGGGACCAGTCCAGCCCCGGTATCAGAGCAACTGGGACCAGTATAACCCTGGCACCAGTGCAACTGGGACCAGTCCAGCCCCTGGTAGAAGTGCAGCTTCTCTTCATCTCCCACACTGGTGGGAGAGACCTTTTACACCCCTTTAAAAAGCACAAAGATGAAGTTTTGCCCCAGGTCCCAGACACAGGAATGGACCACGCAGGTGACAGAACGGAGGGAGGATCTCAGCTGCTCTGCAGGGTTAAAAACCAGGGAAATCCTGAGGAAGGACTGGGGAATTCTCCACAGGGAGGGAGCAACTGCTCCCTGGAGCAGGGCTGGGGTGAGGCAGGGGCTGCACTTCACCCCACATACAAGTGGTGACAGAAAAAAGGCTTCTCATGTCTGCTCCCAATGCTCAGGGATCTTCAGGGACTGCACCTCCCACCCCACAGCTTCCCAGCAGGAATGGCTGGGATGCGCTCCACTGCGCAGGGATCAGATCCTGGCTCATCAGGGATCACAAACACAGCTAAAACTCACACAAAAACACTGCTGGACACACCTCCCACTGCTGTGCCTCCCCTTGCTTCAGCCCCCCCGCTGCAAACCGCTCCTGGGGCACATTTACACCGGGCAGAGCGGCACACAACACTAGGACAGGCAAGAATTCCAGGAGGGATTAGTGCCACGGGGAAAGCAGGGCTCAGGGAACACAGTCACTAGCAGTTCCTTTTGGTACTTCCCCAAGGGAGCGAAGGGAATGGCAGGAGGGATCACCAGTCTGTGGGGTCAGGGACAAGGAGGCAGCCACTCCACTGTGGGGGTTGGATCCTTCCTCACTGCAGCCCCTGCTCCGAGGACACGACGCTGGATTTCCTGGTTTTTGGGGGTGGAGGGGGAGGTTTGGCTTCCCTTCTGCTGGGCAGCGGTGGAGCAACCTGAGAGGAGGAAAGCACACAGGAAAAATAAACCATTAGTGGCACCGTGGAGGCGTCTGGCTTCAGCAGATGAGAGATCCAGAAGGTCCTGATGCTTCTCTCGGGGCCAAATCCTTGGATTCGGTCTCCCAGCACCACGTGCAGCCCCCGACAGGGGCAAACAAGGACACAGCCCCAGGAGGTACCGGTGTTTCAGCTGCTAAAACATGCTTCTGGATAGCTTTGAATGGATTCTGACCTGCAGCCCAAGTCTGCCCATTGTTCCCCTGCCCCACCTTTTGTTTCTCAGTACAGTGGCCGTAAACCTCCCAGTTCCAAAAGTGGATTATTTTTATCTTGCTGGCTTCATGAGCTGCGCCAAGTAGGGGCCAAAAGGATGCAAAATGCTTCCAAATCAGAATGGTAATAAAAGGGGAGCAAGTGAAGTTCTAATTAAACAAGCCACATCCTCCCTGCCTGGCCCAGGGGCTTGCAGGATGTTGCTTGTTCTCGCAGAAAACTGCATTAGTAGGTTCTTTTTAGCTGTTTCTCTGCCTGCTTTAGGGGGCAGCCTATAAATAAATGAGATGTGACAGGCCAGGTGAGCAGGGAGCTCGTGTGGCTGTGTGGCCCCACCACTCCTTAGCCAAAACTGCCACGATCTCAGGACTGTTCCGACCAAAGCCAGGCAGAGACAACTTCCCAACAGCAAAGCAACAAAACCCTTCAGAAGCTACTTCACAATCTCTCTTTGCAGCCCTACAAACCCTTTTCCTCTGGCTGCAAGCCAAGGGCAGTGTTGCAAGCCTGGACACGTTAATAATTAGTTTCCTTACAAGACTCAGGGGAAAGAGGCTCTTTCATTAATCCCCTTGAAGCAGAGGCTCCCACAGCACATCCCCAGGGGGCTGGAATATCTCTGCCAGTCACACCCGTGCAGCAGCTCCACTGGCAGCTTCCAGAAGCACAGCCAAAATTCCAAACGAAGGAAGGGCAACAAGGTACAAAACCCTCCTCCTCATCCCCCTCCTCAAGGCTTTGTGTCACCGCCACATCCCGGTGTCACATCCCTGAATTAAGTGATCAACTGTTTTCTCGTCCTCCTCTGCTGCCAGAGGTGAAATATTTATAAAAGTGTGACCATTCTTTAAAAGTTCTTTTGGGTCCCATTCCAGCTCATCTCACTCAGGTACTCCCCCAAATCCTCTCTGCAAAGGGGACTGGGGAAGACATTCATGCCTTTAAATTACAAAAGGTGCTTCTTAACAGGGCTCGGGGAGGCTCCATCGCCCTCAAATTGCCCCCAAAGGGATGATTTCTGCTGGTAACTATTAGCCTGGTATCAGAAACACCTTCATTTCAGGGCCAGGGGAGGTGATTCCCACACAGTGACCGGAGTTATCTGCACACCAGGCATTCCAAACAGCTTGCAGACACCTCAGTGCAAGAGAAACATCAGTGGTACGGCACAAAAAAAAGCGGCAATTTGATGTTCCACGAAGGAAAGCACTTGATGGAATCGAGACAAAGGCTGGGGCTAAGGCAGGGATTTAACACAGGCTCTTTTAACTCACTACCGACTTGAAAAACTTGATTCCTCTGAGCCGAGGACTTTGAAGGAGACATTTATCACCTCGGAAATGGGTGACATTTCCTCCTTTTTCAGGCCCAAGCTATTGCACCGTTTCACGCTGGAAGTGCACGTTTTGGAAGCTTTTTCCATCACGGTGCTTGTTCGTTTGCCACCTCTCTTCCCACCCCCCAGACACCACACGGTTTTCCTGACCAAGGACAACACGACTCCCGCTTGGAAATAAAATAAAAAAAAAAAACAGAAGGAAAAAAGGACTTCTCCTGAAGCACAGAAACCTTTTTCTGCTTTTGTGGTTTCAGGGAGCGAGGCAGTAAAACGACCAGACAAGCCTCGAGCAGCACCACCCTTGAAAAGCAGCTTGGAAAATTCCACTGGTGCCTCACTCTCAAAAGCTGTTTTCCAAAAAGACCCGTCAGCTCCCATTCCCTCACCTCGGCAGAATTCCTGGGGTTGCTGTTCTCATAGGGTTTGCTTTTGGGTGGAGGGGGGGGTGGCGTTGCCAATCCATCAGCCTGCAACGAGGGGAAACCTGAAAGCAGCAACAACAATAATGAGCAAAGACATCGAAGCCGGTGGAAAAGGGAACAGGAAATGGGACTGAACACGTCGGATTCGTTTAATATCTTGCGCTTTCCATCTGCCAGCAGCTCTCTCTGCTTTTCAGCAGCTAAACCTGACCGGAGTTGTTGGAGTCACAGTCGCGCGTCCCTCGAGCTCCAAACGCCCAGAGGAGTTTTTGTCTCCACCGAATGGATGTGAGCTGATGGGAACCCTGCACGCCCGAGGGGGCAGAGAACCGCATCCATCAGCACATCTGCCGAGCCTCAGCCCCACAGCTCCCCGGGATTTTAACTCCCCCTCATGGAGGAGATAAGGACCCGAGCTTCAGAAGGACTCTGGCCCGCTCCTAAGGGCAATTAAAGCCCTTTGCTACCCAGGAGAGTGAGGTTTCGCCCTCCTCTCACAGATCTTGCTTCAAGTATTCCTGACTCTGTGTTTCTGGTCATCTCCTCACCCCTCGTACGAATTTTTCGGTGTAACCCCCTCCCAGCAGTTTTATGCTGGTTGGGTTCATTACCTACACCGGATTCTGAATTTATACCCACGCACGAACTTCTGCTCCTTTAAAAAATGAGCAGCAGACTGAGAAATGCAACAGCAAGGGACTGTCTGGGGTGACACTGCACAGGTATTTTTTCCTTGAGCCATATTTAAAGGTTGCTGCAGCATTAACTGCTGGATATGCAAGGAAGGGATTTTCCCCCCCCCCTTCTTTTTCAGGACCGGATTACTGTGCTATTTTATGTTCATCTATGTTCTATGTTTTAGGTTTTGGAAACTTTTGCACCGATTATTCATTTGGCTAATTCTTCCAAGATAAATTCCATCTCTGTGGGTGTGACTTCACCAGTTCACATTCCAAGCTGCAGAGCAAGTTCTACCAGAACTTTTTTTACCACGTGATGGGAGTTTGTTCATTAATTAACAAAGCCCTCAGGCCTTGCCCAGGGTATTTAGGCATCGAGCTGATCAGAAATACCACGTGGGACTGCTGTGGTTCCATCCTGTGATTTATCCTGACTTGATTTATCACCTACATTGACTGCATGTGATGTTCACCTTGAGGTTTAATATACCTTCCACAAGTCAGAATTCTGGTTTGGGTTGGAAGGGACCTTAAAATCCATCCACTTCCATCCCCTGCCACGGGCAGGGACACCTTCCACCAGCCCAGGTTGCTCCAACCTGACTTTGGACACTTCCCAGGGATGGGGCAGCCACAGCTGCTCTGGGAATTCCATCCCAGCTCCTCACCACCCTCCCAGGGAAGGATTCCTTCCCAATATCCCATCCAACCCTGCCCTCTGGCAGTTTGAAGTTGTTCCCCCTTGTCCTGGCACTGCAGACCCCTGTAAAAAGCCTCTCTCCATCTTTCTGGCACAAGTCAATACAGAAGAAATCAAGAAACCAACTGAAAAAGACAAAGCCTGTTCTCTGGAATTCCTCTGATATCCCAATTTTAACAAGTGACATCTAAGTGACAAGTATGACCTTTGATAACACAGCCAAATTCTGTGACGTGAAAAATGCCTGCAAACATTATCAGCTCAGAGTCTCTTTCTGTGATCCAATGCAGAGCACTTCCTCCCTCCCTCCCTCTTTTCCTTCCTCCCTCCCTCCTTTCCTCCCTCCCTCCCCAGTGAGGTCACCTCAGCAAATACAGACTCATTTCTAGAACTTACTTTGGGTCCTGGGGGTTTTGGGGGTGATGGGAGGGGGGCTGCGAGTCGACTGCTGGAGTGAAGACCCCTGAAGCAAAGTCAGTCTGTTGTCTCCCAGCTGGAGACTCTTTGGCCTTTGTGCTTTCCCTGACGTGCCCTGGTTGGAACACAGACAAACAAACCCTTCAGAGGTCAGCCAGGTAAGAGCAGATTGGTTTTAGTGGCCTCAGAGTATGAACTAAGATGGGAAGGTGTCGGGCTGAAAAGCTGCTGCAGTTCTGTGAATGAATTTGGCAGGGGAATGGGGGGGGGAAGCCTTTCCAAGAAGTGAAAAAACTGAAATTCTGGGTGCAGGTCAGGGCTATTTTTAGGCTTTTTAGCCTATTTTAGGCTTTCCAGACCAAATCCTTTGCATCTGGGACTCAGGAGTCATTCCAGTTCCTTCCAGTGTCATGTGTCCTCTGTCCTCTTCATTCCAACCATGAGGCCACAGGAGTCCAGTTCATGAACATCAGGGACCTTTTAAACATCAGTTTGTTGTTTTGCAGAGCAGGCTGTCACTTGAACGTGTAATTAAACTCACTGGGCTCTTCACTCTCAGTTCTCCATCCCCGGGATTTCTCTTTGCCCAGAGGAGACCGCACACCACTGAATATAAAACACTTAAAGCCCAAATCTGCTGGACACACAGCAAGCCTTTGCTTTCCCCTGGCTTTGCAGCTCCCGAACAGCTCAGTCAAGAGCTGCACAAAAAATCAGCCTGTCCAACTCTCGTGCTGCACTAGAGCAGCTATAAAACCAGCTTTCTCTGAGCTTTGCAGCGTTCTTAAGCAGGGCTGTAACCCTGGACTGCTCATTCCCTTCAGTGAGCTGGTAACACTTGGAATTTGCCCGCAGAGATGCTGGGGAGAAGGGAGGGCGGGTGTTGTGTTTGCGCCTCCCAGCTCTCTGCAGTGCAAAGCCTCGGACAGACACTCCCCACCGTGCCAGCAAACCACACAAATGGGCTTTATCCCAGGTCTTTTCCCCCTAGTTTTAGTTAATAAAGTGATCAGCAGCTGCCATCGGTGTCCGTGGGTTAAAGCCATTTAATCCAGCAGCAGCTCTCCCAGAGGCAGAGGGGCCAGGCCTCCCGAACCACCAACACTCCCAAGCCCCAATTTTCCTCCCCTGGAAAGCCTGTCAATACCCGGGGACACCATCCCAGAAAATAAACATCCTGCAGCCTCCCAGTGCTGGCAGCACCACTCAGATTTGATGAGAATCCCTGAAAATGCAGGACCTGTTCCTGCCAGATTCCGTTGGGCGCTCGAGAGAGAAAGGGAAACACGAGAATTCATGTTTTCTCATCATCCACACAGCCTGTGTAAAGCCAGATTAGCATCACCGAGCCGAAATGCTGGGGTGCCCAATTCTCCCACCCAGTGGAGCGCAGTCTTTGCATCAATCAGGACAATATTCCAAGGTTCTACGGCTTTACCTGTGGGCTGAAACTTATCCCTGTGCACTAGCGATCACCCCGAACCCCACTGCCAACCCTGATGCCCAGCAGCTCCAAGATATTCCCCATCACAGCCTCCCATGGGGGTAGGGATTCCCCTTCATTCCTCTCCTGCAGACAATCTGCCGCAGGAACAACCACTCTGCCCCCACGCAGGAGGGTCCGGAGCAAAGCACAGGCTGCAGCCAGGTTTTCCAAGTGCCAGCCCACCTTTTTTCATCTCCCCCAGCCCATCACACCGCTCTTCATTCCATTTGTGCGGCGGTGCTGAGCGACAGCAGCTGAACATCTGGCCCGGCAGCTGGATTCCTGACCGGGAGAGCAGGGATTGCTCCAACAAAAAAACAGGGGGCAGCCCTACAGGGTGCTGAGAGCGTCACCCAGACCCCTGCTCTGACCACCAGTGGGGCTCTGAGCACCTCCGGGAGCCATCAGAGCCTCCCGCTGCCGGCCTGTCCCTCCAGCCAAGCTGCACTTGGGGCTGTGACACCGATTTTCCAGGGGAAAAAAAAAGGCCTGGCTCAGATGACCAAGGCTTTTGGAATTCGAACCCCTCCCACTGTCTCATGCTGAGGGCGATGGGAACGCTCCGATCCTCCTGCTGGGGGTTTTATTACCGCTGTCATCGTTATTGCTTTACCATTTTGGAACTCGGTTCTGCTTCTGGCTCCTTCTCCACGATCACCTGAGACTTGCTAATGCTCCACTCCTTCCTCTTGAGTTTGCTGATCCTGTTGTCGCCGTCATCTTTCACGGGCAGCTCCTCGGCTCTGGAAGATGTTGAGATTCTTCTCTCCACGAGAGGCTCCAGGATGGATCTGTGGCCCAAAAGAGGGGAAAAAACCACGAGTCCATCAGACCTTTCAAAGGCTGTCTGTTAAAAAAGCTGCCATCTTTTAGCTGGCATGAGATTACTGGGAAAAACTGAACGATGAACATGGATTTTTCAGTGAGATTCGTGCTGGGTTACCCCAGAAATTCTGAGTATTACATCTTAGGTCTACTGAGATCTGTAAAATCACATTATGTAATGTGTAACGAAGGATGTAAAGTGTGATCTGCTTGCAGAGGGAGCCAGACCCGCATTTCATGCTGCACTGCCCTTGAGCAAGTCCCCTAAAACCCTCTGCTTATAAATTAAATGTACAGAGAAGTAAAACCAGGGAACGTTTCCACGCGTGGCAGCTCCGATTCCAGGGATGCAGCTGCAAACAGGGTGGAAACAAGTCCTGTGTGACTTGCTCACCTCTTTGCTGACCCCACCAAAATAAACCACCCCGCAGTGCCTTACACCTCCCGCTTCCCTGGGAGAGGGAGAAGCAGAGACAGTGTGTGTGTGTGTGTCCCTCTTCAGTGCCAGGCAAATAATTTCATAGAATCACAGAATCAGACGGGTTGGAAAGGACCTCTGGATCATCAAGTCCAACCTTTGATCCAACCCCACCGCGGTTACTGGACTATGGCACTCAGTGCCACGTCCAGCCTCATCTTAAACACCTCCAGGGACGGAGAATCCACCACTTCCCTGGGCAGCCCATTCCAATGGCTGATTACCCTCTCTAGAAAGAATTTCTTCCTAATATCTCACCTAAACCTCCCCTGGCACAGCTTAAGGCCGAGCCCTCTTGTCTTCCTGAGAGTTGCCTGGGAGAAGAGACCAACCCCCACCTGGCTCCCCCCTCCTGTCAGGGAGTTGTAGAGAGCGATGAGGTCTCCCCTGAGCCTCCTCTTCTCCAGGCTCAACAACCCCAGCTCCCTCAGCCTCTCCTCACAGGGCTTGTGTTCAGGTCCCTTCCCCAGCCTGGTTGCTCTTCTCTGGCCCTGCTCCAGCCCCTCCATGTCCTTCCTGAGCTGAGGGGCCCAGAACTGGACACGGCACTCCAGGGGTGGCCTCACCAGCGCTGAGTCCAGGGGCAGAATCACTTCCCTGTTCCTGCTGCCACACTGTTCCTGATCCAGGCCAGGATCCATTGGCCTTCTTGGCCCCCTGGGCACACTCTGGCTCATGTTCAGCTCCCTGTCCATCCCAGCCCCCACGTCCCTTCCTGCCTGGCTGCTCTCCAGCCACTCTGTCCCAGCCCGTGGGGCTGCAGGGGGTTGTTGTGGCCAAAGTGCAGGACCCAGCCCTTGGCCTTGTTGATCCTCATCCCGCTGGATTCAGCCCAACTCTCCAGTCTGTCCAGGTCCCTCAATTTGGGCAGCAGCTGTGGGTTCAACCACCAGAACTACCCCTGTTTGTGCTCCGAGCTCCCTGCGTGTAAAACGGAGCGACACGAACGCTTTCGAACGCGCCTCCCTGGGGAATAAACCTTGATTTTAAGGAGTAACTAAAACCCTTGCGAAGGCTCTTACTGACCCATCCGAGCCCGGCCTGGAGGAGGTGCTGTCAGACGAGGTGGAAGACGTGGAGACCACGGAGGAGGCCACGGAAGTGACCGAGAGCCTCCGGAGGGTGGAGGACATGATGTAGGGCAGCACCACAGAGCCCGACCTGCTCGGCTTCCTCTCCGTCAGGGAGGGCGGCTGCGGGCAAAAACAGGGCTGAGACACCACGCACTTCCCAGCAGGGGGGAAAAGGGGAGGCCTGGGTGCTCTGGAGGCAGAACACGGCCCGGCCAGGCTGGCTCACCAGGGTGATCACCCCGTACTGCTTCTCCACCTTCTTCCTGAGCTCCCTGAAGCAGGCGCTGAGCCGCTCGTGCAGAGGCTTCAGCTGCTCCGTCAGCTTCTCCCCGTGGATCCGGATCCCCTCGGCCAGCAGGGGCATCTGGAGGGAGGGTGAAAATGAAGCTCCAAGAACATAAATCGGCCCCGCTGCGCCGGGAAGGGATTCTCCGTACGTCCAGTGCGCTTAAAGGGACTGGAACCGACGTGGTTTGGGTTTGAAGAGGCAAAAAAATTAAGCGGCGACGAGGCAAAAGCTCAGCTAACGACCTGTGGCCCTCAAACCTGACACTCTGAGCTCCACGTGCTCAAAAATATGACCATTTTCCCCATTTATATCTGTGCTTCCAAGGCCTGGTTGGAGCAAGCTGGGCTAGTGGAAGGTGTCCCTGCCCGTGGCAGGGGGGGGTGGAATGAGATGGGCTTTAAAGTCATCCCCCCCAACCCAAACCATTCCATGATTCCCTCTTCCCTCTTCCAGGCAATTTTCACCGCCCCGAGGGTCAAACCAGAGCAATTCCAGTGGTCACACCAGCAGGTCTGATGATTTCATGAAGAAGTAACAGATATTTGGATCCTCAGGAGGGAAAAGCCCCCCTTCCTCCCCCCCCCAACTTTGGCAAAATATTTCAGAGTAGCACAAAGCACGTGGGATATTTTAGGGCCAGAATTTTAGGATGGGGCAGTTTCCTTAAAATGAGAAGGGACTGTGCACTGTCCAGATTCGTTCTCTCTCTCTCTCTTAAAAAAATGGTGATGAAAAAACATCTGCCCTCCCCCAAGTCCTTCTCCACTTCCATACCTGGATGGCGATTTGCTGCTTCAGCAGCTCGATTTTATCCTGATCTTCAGGGTGCTCCTGAAGATACTTCTCTGTGAAAAAGGCCTGAAAGCAAAGAGAGGAGATGACAAAGGTGATACAAACGCACCTCCCTGCTTTTTCCCAGTGGGAGATCCCTGTAGTTCAGAAGCAATTCATCGCCATTATTCCTCATATTACGCCAAATTTTGCCATCTCCCTGCCACCGAGCTGAGGGAAAAGGAACCAGGGTTACTTGCCGAGAAATAAGGGGGGAAAAAGGGCTTTTTGTGTTTAAAAATACAGTAATTTTTTTTCAGTTACTTCATCAGAAAGGTCTTATTCAACTCCAGCTCCCTTCTCACAACCCAGTATTGATCTGAATAACCAGGGTTACATTCATTCTCCCTTCAGTGTGAGGAGCAGACCCAAAATCTTACGTTTTCACCTCAAAAAGCCTCTTTGGTTTTTTCAGCAGCCAGTGACCCCAAACCTGCTCAAAGGTGACCAGGGCAGCTCCTGCTGCCAATTCCCAGGATGTGCTGCAGTGTCCCATCGAAAAGGATCACAATTCCTGGTCGGAAATATTTAATTTCTCTTCCCTCCTCCCCCCTAGATAAAATCCTTAATAATATTTTAATTTGGCTTTGAAATGCATCCCTAAACTATTTCAGCCTCTGAATGTGTTTTTTTTTTTCCCCCTTTGTGTGCCATTAACTGGACTGTGTGGACAAGTGTTCATAGGGCTGGGGTATGATCCCAAAAAAGGCTGATGGCAGGAGGAGGTGAGCCTGGGAAAGGGCTGCTGGGGAGGTCCCAGAGGAATCATCTTGAAAGTGTTCAATTATTGCAAGAAGGAAGATGTTAAAAAGGCAGACTTTGGCTTTTTGGCTCCAATGAAACAATTAAAACTCAAGATTTGAGCCGCCCACAAAAGCCAAATGTTCTGATCTTCAGCTGAAATAGGAAAATATGAACCAGAGATGAGTATTTCCAGATGTGGTTACAGATACTCTGTGTTTCCTAGTTTTAACTGCTTTCCCACTTTCGTAATTCTAAACTTTCTGTCAACCTTAATTCATAAAATGGGAGGATTCAGGGCCAAATTCAGCCTGGCAAAGTGTGCAACTCCTCTGGAATGAGCAGAGTTAGAGCCCAGATAAATCAGCCCCTCTCCCATTTAACTCGTGCACTTCACTCCATGTGACTGCAACACATCTGAGAAGAATTAGAGGTGTTTTAACACCATCTCTTTAGTTTAGGGAAATAAGCACTAGATTTCTGTGCTGGGAATGTCACCATCAGGTCCTGGGTATCAACAGCTTAAATTAAATGTCACAAAAAAGAAAGGACCTACACTGGGGTCAGCTGGATAAACCTGGGGAGGAAATACTGGGGTTTTTTTCCCTGAAATATTTGCTTGTTGCTGCAAGACTGCACTGGAAAGGAGGCCCAGGAGAGCTGGATCATCCCCCCCCACCCATGGCAAATGCACAGCACTAAAACTGAACACTACAAAGGTTTTCCACCTCATGGGCAGTGGAAATCTCTGCTCCTTTGTTCTTTTGTGCTCTTCTTTGAGCTCTGAACACACGGATACAGGATGTGCTGTGCCTGGGGAACAGCTGGAGACTCAACTGAACCTCCCAGGTTTCAATCCAGGTCCTCAGCACTGCAGAGGTCACGGAACTGAGCTACACATCAGAGGAGCCTGGAATGGTTTGGGTTGGAAAGGATCTTCAAGATCAATGAATTCCATGGGCAGGGACAGCTTCCACTGTCCCAGGTTGCTCCAAGCTGGCCTTGAACACTTCCAGGGATGGGGCAGCCACAGCTTCTCTGGGCAACCCATGCCAGGGCCTCCCCACCCTCCCAGGGAAGGATTTCCTCCTAATATCTAATCTAAACCCACCCTCCTTCAGCTTAAGGCCATTCCCTGTGTCCTGTCCCTCCATCCCTTGTCCCCAGTCCCTCTCCAGCTCTCCTGGAGCCCCTTTAGGCACTGGAAGGGGCTCTCAGGTCTTCCTGGAGTTTTCCCTTCTCTGCGTGAACCCGCCCAGCTCTCCCAGCCTGGCTCCAGAGCCGAGGGGCTCCATAAATGTGAGCAGGACCTTTTCATAGTTGGTGTATCCCCCCATCACTGCCGGGTCCACGATCCCGTTGAGGAGCATGGACAGGGGATGCACAGGGAGGCTCCGGTCCCAGATGTGCTGCTGGACAATGTTGGTGATCTTCTCATTGGTCAGCTCCATGGTTTCTATGGCATTCTCCAAGGGGCTGATCTCTTCCTGATGGAGAAAAAAAAAACCCACAACAGAATAAACCATATTAGAGTAACCAAATAAAACATCCTTCCCTGGGAGGTTGGGAAGGGCTGGGATGGAATTCCCAGAGAAGCTGTGGTTGCACCATCCCTGGAAGTGTCCAGGGCCAGGTTGGAGCAACCTGGTCTAGTGGAAGGTGCCCCTGCCCGTGGCAGGAGGTGGCACTGGATGGGCTTTAAGGGCCCTTCCAACCCAAACCGTTCCAGGATTCCACGATCCTATGATTTATTCCTCTCCACTGAATATAAAATTAAGGCATTTAAGTTCCTGATGTGCCACATCCAGTGGTGGAAAGACTGGCAACCCTGACTGTTCCAAGGGGATTCCTGGAGGGATCGGAGGGCAGGAGATCCAGCCCCACGCAGGACTCACCGTGGTGACCTGCTTGACCTCAAACCACTTGAGGATGCCTGGAAATGAATAGGCCGTGGTGTAGGTTGTCCTCTCTATCCACATGGTCTAGTCAGAGAGGGGAAGAAACGCCGAGGTGTAAGGAAAACATTGCTCTTGCAATTCCGTGCTCTCTCTGTGAGGCCCCCAGAACAGGCTGGCAGGACCTTCCCCAACCGTTTCCACCCAGACTAAGCGGGAGGGAGCCCCTCGCTGTGCTCTGTAGGAAGCACAAAGGCTACACAGCTCAGTGTTTATGGATTCTGATGGATTCTGAATGTTAAAACTGCAGCTCTGGAGCCCCCCTGACATTAACACGCTGGTAAAAGTTTGCAATGCCAAGGGCAGCCCTTTTTTTTTTTTCTTCTCTCCCACGTTTTAATATCAAACCTCCCTGGCCACAGGTTGGTGGTGGTGGTGGAAACCTGACAGTTTTGGTCAAAATTCCCCCAACAAAACAAACAAAAGGCAAAGGACTCACAGCAAACTCGTTGTCTGGATCTTTCTCTCCTTTCCTGACTGGTCTGGAGTGTGTGAATTGCTGCACCTCGTTTGCTCTGTAGTAGCTGGAAAGAAGCAGAGTAAGTGCTGAGTTTCCTCACCTCCCACCCTCCTTTGCATAAATATTCAACTCTTTCTTCTCCCAGCGAAGTTTAGGCTGGATATTGAACAAATTTACACAAGGCACAAAGGCCTGTGCTTAAGTTAGTTGGGGGAAAGACAAAGGGAATGTTGAGGGGAAAAGGAAAATGATTTACTTTAGGATCTGTTCAGGAACAGGTTTATCTTTGTAATTAGGTGGCAGGTTCATCACAGGCTTCACAATAAAGCACTGCACGTCTGAGCAGCTCCAGTTAAGAATGAAAACCCAGGAATCCTTTTGGGAAAGCAGGAGAGGGGGAGAAATATCCTTCCTGTTTTCAGCAAGTGTCACATTCTCCACAATTCCCCGTGCTCTTGTCGTGTTTGAAGGGAAACACTGGTTCATCACAAATCCCAGGCATTTGACTGCATCGTGTAGTTTGTAGGCTCCTCATGGATTAAAAGCCCATAAAGATAAGGGCTGTAAAAACACTTATCCCACAACCATGGAATGGTTTGGGCTGGAAAGGATCTTAAAGCTCATCCAGTGCCACCCCCTGCCATGGGCAGGGACACCTTCCCCTAGCCCAGGTAGCTCCAAGCCCCGTCCAGCCCGGCCCTGGGCACTTCCAAGTATTGAAATTCCCTGGTGAAATGCTTGGGAAGCCTCAGAAATTGCTGATTTGTGCTCTGGGGAAAAAAGACAAAGGAAAGGAGGATTCTGTCTCGGGTTCTGCAGTGGATGGATGTGGCTCTTCTCTCTCTCCCACCACCACCCCCCAGTTCTTTATCAGACTCTGCCAGTACAGTGGAGCTGCCCCTCCATCCCTCCCACTTTTTAAACCGATAAATTTTAAATAGTCAATAAATCCGAGCAAAGAAAGGGACTGTTTTTAATCAAGGAACAGCTACTTCAGCTTTTGCCCCCGTGAACCACCCCAGGCAACAGAAAAAAAGAATCATCAGTAACACTATCCCCAAGCACGGCAGCTTATAATAACGCTCCTCCAAAATCCTGTCAGAAGCACCGCGCCCAGGCTTTTAGAGAAGGAAAAACCTGGATGGCAAAGCAAAGCTGCAGGGATTTGACCTCCATTAGCAGATTACTCGTGGGAATCACCTGCCAGCTGGCCCTGTGGGAAGAGGCAGCCCCCACACACCCTCTCCTTCGCCGAGGGCCGTTCGAAGGAGGGTTGGGAAAGCCAAAGCAAGGTCACCCTGCCCGCCCTGAGGAGCCAGCTGGAGACCTGCCAAATCTGAGCCCCAAACAGCATCAGATCGAGCTCTGAGCCCCAGCTAATTCCTCCTCTCTCCCAGGACAGCTGATTAGGGGGGGCTCCGGGCCGTGCTGAGCATCCCCACGGCTCCCAGCCCCGAACTGGGGCGCGACTGGTCCGCGTAAGGGCGTAGGCAAGGCCCGAGGCCGGGCACAGCTCACAGGGCACTGCTACCACAGCAAAAGAGAGCAAGTTATTTTACCACGAAACAGCAACGAAAACAGACTGAACGGAGCCTGAGACAAAGGAGGTTAAAAAAAGCCTGAAGTGAAAACAAACTCCAGAACCACCAAGGTCTGCCTAACGCAACAACGATCTGGGCGCTCCGACTCCTCATCTTCTCCGAAGGTGTCTGGAGGAGTCTGAGAGGAACCTGTCCCAAATCCAAGCTGTGCAGCTGCTCCCCTTTCTCGTGGGGCTGTGCCAGAGACCCGGAACCAAACACCCCCAAAACTTTTGGTAGAGTTCAGATCTGGATCCAAATTGCTGCAGTTCGGGTTCATCCCGAGCCAAAAAACATTAGAGCAAACACAAACAGATGCAAAGGAAGCAGCTGAAACAAAGCAGCAACAGAAGAGGCATTTCTGGTACCAAGTTTGGTCTTGAATGAATTTCAATTTCCTCTGTGGATTTCATGCTTGGCAGGATTATTGCAAGGGAAGCATCTGCTTGAGCTGGGCCTCTGAGCACAGGATTTTAAGGCCAAAATGGACCATCAGATGCTCCAGTCTGGCCTGTTCAACGCAGGCTACAAGCCCAGGAACTTGGTTTTCCTGCTGTTCGTCTGCCAGGAGCACCCCTGACAGTGACTGGAGCAGGGATGTGAAACAACTTGGTCAGGCTCACAATTAAGAGGATCTTAAGCCTAGTGGGGTGCTGTGACACAGCCTGGAGCTCCACCAGCAGAGAGGCAAAATAATAAGAATTAAAAAATAGTACGAAAAAAAGAAACTATAAGAGTAAGAAACCCAATAAGAATAAAACCCAATATGAATAAAAAACAACAAGAAAAACAAGAAGAATAAACCCCAATAAGAATAAACCCCAGTAAGAATAAACCCCAGTAAGAATAAACCCCAGTAAGAATAAACCCCAATAAGAATAAACCCCAGTAAGAATAAACCCCAGTAAGAATAAACCCCAGTAAGAATAAACCCCAGTAAGAATAAAACCCAATAAGAATAAAAAACAGTAAGAATAAAAAACAGTAAGAATAAAAAACAGTAAGAATAAAAAACAGTAAGAATAAAACCCAATAAGAATAAAAAACAGTAAGAATAAAACCCAACAAGAATAACAACCATAAGAGTAAAATAAGAATAAAACCAATAAGAATAAAACAATAAAAAACAGTAAGAACAAAACGAATAAGAATAAAACCCAACAAGAATAAAACCCAACAAGAATAGAACCCAACAAGAATAAAACCCAACAAGAATAAAACCCAACAAGAATAAAACCCAACAAGAATAAAACCCAACAAGAATAAAACCCAACAAGAATAAAACCCAACAAGAATAAAAACCGTAAGAGTAAAATAAGAATAAAACCAATACGAATAAAAAACAATAAGAACAAAAAAATAAGAATAAACCCAGTAAGAATAAAAACAGTAAGAATACAAAAGATAGGAATAAAACAATAAGAATAAAAAAAATAAGAATAAAAACCAGTAAGATTAAAAACCAGTAAGAGCTGTTCACCCAACAGCTCTAATCGACATAATCACTTCACACTTCTCACAAAGTTACTTCTAGGGGCAAAACCCCAAAGCCCAGCCACTGTGTGATGAACTGCAGGCAAGAAGGCAGCACCACTCCCTTTCCATCCCATTTCCACTGCCCGAATGTCACCTCTTTCACCCAGCAACTCCCGGCTGGATCCCCCACGACCACGGCACCAGCACCACCTGTGTGAGAGGGCACGGGAAACCCTCAACCTTCAATCTGTCATGGATTCACCCAAACAACAGCTTGTTTGACAGCACCAAGCTGCCCTTCTTTTCTCAGTCTGTTTAAACTCCCTGTTGCAGCCCTGGCTATCCCTATTTTCCCACCCAGTGCCTGCCTTCAAATCCAACCCCCACCGGAGCAATAATCTCCTTGCTTATTATTGCTGGCGAGGGATCCTAGGAGAGAGGACGCTCCTGAACGTGCCCCAAATGCCTCAGAACCAAAAGATACACTGTTTTGGAGAAGCCTTGATGTCTTCCCCGGGAGGGGCAGTGCTGGTCATCTTCTCAGCGCTGGGGAACTGCGTCAGCAGCTTCAGGTTGAAGTCCTCCCTCCGCTCGTACTCTTTGCCACGGTAGATGAAGATTTTATTCTGCGGGGAGGAGAGGAAAAGGAGAATGAGAAGGAGCTTCCAAACACAGCCAGAGCGGTCTGAGAGGTCTGGTTTGTGTGAAGGGGTGATTTTGAAGCTCAACAGACAGAAGAGGTGAGGGAGGGAATGGGTTGGAGTGGAGCAGCTCTGGGGAGGCAAGGCCTGGCAAAGGAAACCTCAGGTTTGTCTACAGAATACACACAGAAAATCAGAATAGTTTGAATTAGAAGGGATCCTTTAGCTTGAATTAGAAAGGATCCTTTAGAGGTCATCTAGTCCAACCCCCCTGCAATGAGCAGGGACACCCTCAACCTCATCCCATTGTGGTAATATCCACACAAACACATCCAGGTGTCACTGAGCTGTCCCTGCTTTCCAGCACCCCAAGAACTCACAGCTCCAGCACAGGGGCTGATTTTAAGTAAGAGAACACGTGTGCCAGCAAGTTCTTTCCTGCAGGGAACTGGTCCTTGAGCCCACTGGTGGTGGGAGTTACTTGAGGGATCTCCCCGTGCACAGACAGTTTTCCCCTCATTCCTGACTCCCTTCACTCCACCACCCAAATGTCCAGCCCTGGCAATTTTTGCTCTACAGACTAAACACCAGCCCATGGCCAATTCTTTTTCCAGCCTGTCCACCTGGCAGTGGTGCTTTGTGGAGGGGAAGGATCCAAAAACATGCCCTGGAGGCAAAAGCCTTCTATGCCATTCCACCACACAGCTCTAACTCAACATTTTCCCCTTTTATGAAGCTTGGCTTCCACTGAAGGTCAGAACTTCAAACAACTCCACTCTGAGAATGTAAATATTCCTGGATTTTCAGTAAGAGTCAGGAATATTTTCTGGCATGCCCATGGGACCCATCCATGTGCTGCAATGCTCAGCACCTGCCTCAGACAAGAAGCACCTTTGCACTTTAATTCTTCTGTGTGGGACAAACTCTCACTGATGGAATGATCCATGTCTGAAAATTAGGCTGATCCAGGCTGAAAAGCTACAGGATAAATTCCTCCATGTGAGAACAAACCCTATTGCAACGCACTGACTATTAAAGCCGGTTACACAGAGAATTTCATCTCTTACTTGTCTCCTTTTAGCCACTGAAATGCTCTGAAACGCTTGAGGGATTTAGATCTGCCAGCGACAATCAAAGCAAAAGGAGTTTGGCATCGAATTCTCTTGGAATCTCTGCAAAAGTTGGGACTTTTGGGGTCCCCACCACTGCAGGAACGGAGTGTTGAAGAGTTCTTACCCGGAGGAAGGAGGGGAAACCCTGCCCATAGTATCCAACAGCAAAGTACTCCGGCTGAGGCCTCATTGCCTTCATGATGTTCTCATAAAAAGTAGCTCTTTTTTTCTGGAAAACAAACAAAGAAAAAAAAACCACCACACCACATTTTCACTCTGGAAGGCTCAAGGACCCTGCCAGGCTGGAGCTCACAGCAGCTCTCCCCGGCAGAATGCATTTTACAGTTGCCTTTTTGATCCAGTCTCTCCGACTTGTCCATTTACTTGATTAAATATTTGCTTTGCCTGGCCCAGAATCGACTTCATTTCCCGGTTTGCAGACGTGAGAACAATGCCACGGCTTTTAGGATTCCAGAAGGATACTTGAAATCCTTGACTACTGGAGAGCCAATTAAATAGAAATATATTCTGAAGCCGAGCAGACACAAATGGTGACAAATGTCAGAGAACTGGCAGAAATAAAACTGGGCAGGTGATCCTCATGTGAAAGAACATAAAGACCATCTGGTTCCACCTTTAACTACTACAAAATATTACTCAGAACCAAGAGGATTCTGTAGGTCTGTGTTTTTGCACAGTAGCTTTACCACAGAAACAACACGGTGGGGAGATTTAGCGAGCCCGAAAACACACCTTGCAAATGTTGCTGTATTTGATTAACAGCAAGACTTCTATACCTCTGCCCATGGTATTGTCATGCCAATCAGGAGGTCAAAACCTACTTAAAAAACCCTGTAACAACATCATTCTAATATTAAACTTTGCAAAGCCACGGGGGCTACGTTGGTTTGTTTGTCTTTAACATAAACGTGTTTCTGGCTTATGCTGCTCAACAACATTAATTTAAGCAGTTGGGAGTTACGTTGGTTTGTCTTTATTATAAATGTATTTTAGGCTTATGCTGCTCAACGACATTAATTCAAGCTGTCCAGGGTTATGTTGCTTTGCTCGTCTTTAACAGAAATGTATTTTAGGCTAATCCTGCCCAACGATACTAATTTAAGCAGGGAAAATGAAAAATTTAAGCCTGCTGAAAATGGAAGGGGAAAAAAAAAAAAGCCTTACCAGGAGGTTCCCAAGCCCCTCATAATCAAAGACCTTGTTTTCATACATGTCAGCCAACTCCTTGCTCAGCTGGATGGCTTTTTCCCACATCTCCAGGGAGGGTGAAGGGAGGCCGAGGGGGGAAGAAGAGCACAAATAACATAAAAGACTCAGTTAAAAGCACCCATTACCACAGACAGGTAAAGAGAAATGCAGCTGATTTTCAGCCAGGCTGTACTTTCATGCCTTGCCAACTTTCCCCAAGACCCTGGGATGTGCATTTTTGGCAGTAATTGTTACAGTCATTAGCAGAGCTGTTCATTTGTAGACCTGAAAGGCGTTTACAGAGCGAGGTTTCCACTCCAATCCTGACAGGGCAAACTGAGGAGGCACAGGGAGGTGCAAGGACAAGTCTAAACAGGGAAGAGAAGCCCAGGTGGTCTCTTCCTACAGCAGCACTTCCACAGGCTTTGTCTCATCATGGAATCATGGAATGGTTTGGGTTGGAAGGCAGCTTACAGATCATTTAATTCCAACCCCTTGCCATGGGCAGGGACACCTTCCACTAGCCCAGGTTATTCCAACCTGGCCTGGGACACTTCCAGGGATCCAGGGGCAGCCACAGCTTCTCTGGGAATTCCAGCCCAGCCCCTCCCAGGGAAGAATTCCTTCCCATTATCCAACCCAGATCTCTCATCTTTCAGCTTAAATCCATCACAAGGAGACATTTAGCCCTGGTAGAACCATCTCTCTGAAGTGCAGCCCCACAGGATCAGGATCAGCAGCCGAGTTACTGCAATTCCAAAAACCTGACAGACAATTACCCAGGAAAAGAAGGAGAACACCCCTTGTTTTCTCTAACACCCATTATCCTGGACAGGGTTAATTTTCCAGAAGCTCCTCAGCCAACAAGGAAACAGGAGGTTTGAGTATCACCAGGACAAACCATGCCCTGCTCATGCCACAGCAATAAGCCAGGCCTAAGCTTCAAAAGCCTGGTGTGGAATCACATCTGCTTTTGTCCCTGTCACCAGCCTCAGCCAGCTACACTCACTGAGCCAAGGACTGAGCAGTGAGTAAACACTAAATAACAGTCTGAAGTCAATTTTAGAACCAGTATTTACTGTCAGAACAGTGTCAGACACTCACTTTGCCCCTGTCAAAGAAGGAGATGATTTCTTGGTAGAGTTTTTCCTTGAGCTCCTGCTGGGAGTAGACGTAGAAGCTGTCCCTCTGCATGAGGTGGGGGACACAGGGCTTCTCAGACCACTGTTCAGAGGGAGAAAGGGGAAAAAACTGCTCATTTTCAGACGAATTAATCCTTCCAGTGGCTTACAGGGGTGCATTCAGGACAAATCATCACCAGTGCAAAGGAAGCTTTGCAGGGATCTAAGCTGAGGCATTTTCTCCCAGCTCCCAATTACTAATAGTCGATATTAATACTGTTTCATTTTATTCATTCAACTGGTGTGCAATTTGAAAAATTCATGGAGTTGCTTGTGATGCAAAGTCACATTAAAAAAAAAAGGGCGAAGGGGAGGAAACAATGTGTATTCTGAGCTGTCTGCACTTTGTTTAGAACCCAATTAATTAAAATTAAAAGTGGGTTTAGTGGGATACCTGGAGCAGCTCTGCATGGAGCAGCAGGGTATAAGCTGCCTCTGTGAAGTTCTCACAGTCTGTGTGCAGGTCCCGGAGTTTATAGAGATACCTGGAGAAAGGAAAAGCTGTTGGGCCTCGGTGGGGAGGAATGCTGTGTCCATGTCCAGAACACCAAGGGAATACCAAGGCTTTGTGCAGGATTATGGAGGCAAACAACCTACCTGATATAAATGTCCTCTCGCTTCTTCTCCTTATAAAAGTTCTGCCAAACAGTAGAAAAAGTCAGACTTACAACGTAAAGCACCGGGGATTTGCATAACCATGCCAAGACAAGTAATTTGAGCATCAGTTTTAAAGATCTTTAGTGCCATTTTGGCTACTTAGGTGCACATATATCCCTGTAACCATCCTTTTAATACACGGTGGGGTCACCATCACCTGCAGAAAAGGGGCAAATCACACAAAGTGACTTGTCCAGAGCTCTTGGCAGTGGAGCAGGGACCCAGACTATCAACTAGGCATCTTTCCTGCCTGTATTTCAGGGCTCCAGATCATCATCTGGGCACGGATCAGCCCCACGACTCGATTTTGGACTGTCCATCTTTCCCCGCTCGTAGCTTGAGAGGCTGATTTGGGCACATCATTAACCAGAACCGGCCCCGGGAATGAATGAAAATCAACCCCCCAGATAAAAACCAACTCCTTCAGGATCCCCCCCAAATAAAACCAGCTCCTCCAGGATCCCCAGAAGCCGGGTCAGGAGTCCAGGCCCAGGCTCCCCCCCCTACCAGCAGGTTGACGGTGCAGCTCATGCGGTTCTCCTTGCTCTCGTCGTGCATGATGGTCCTGTAGTCCAGCAGGTTCTCCAGCAGGCTGCTGACCAGCAGGGCAAACACCTCCCCGGGGGCAGCCAGGTATTTGTGCTTCCTGCAGTGCTCCAGGAGCCTGCAGGGACACCCAGAGCCAGCCGGGAATGCTCAGTCATGGTTGCGAGCGGCGGTAAATCCAGTCCCAGGGGCAGCGCTGAACAACCCCCACGAGAGACCCAGGGCCAGGCAGGTCAAAACATGACTTGCTGAGCACCAAAATGGGTTCTTGGTGCTAAAAAGCTCTGATTTTGACTTAACTTTGAGCCTGCTCTTCTCAAGCTTTTCCACTTTGGCACCTGACTGTGAGTTTTGGCCTCCCAGTTTAGGGCAGTGGTGCAAGGAGAACACACTCCTCGTTTTTGGGCATTAAGATACCTGCACTGTCTCCCTCCTCACTGGAGCAACGGATTAGGGTTTCTCTACATTAGGAAAACAGCCAAATAAACTGTAAAAAAAGTTCTGTGTAAAACTTACAGCTTCTCCAGCAGGATCTTGTACTGCTCGTCCCCTCGGCCACCCTCCACCTCCTGGTCCAGCTTGGTGATCAGCTCATTTTCAAACTGAAAAGGCAAAAAACCCCCACAATTAAATAGGGAGCAACTTCCCAGGGTGCCAGAACCAAGTCCTGGGGCAGGGCAAGAAAACAGCCTCACTTATAACTGTCCCCAGTATATAAATATATATTTTGTGCATTTTTTAATGGTTATTTATACATAATATAGAAATATCTATATATATAAATACCACTGGGATGGAAAATCCATTGTCTGCAGCACAACTGCAGTGCTCCCCTCACCTGCCAGGTGAGATGGGGATGTCTGGTATTCCCAGGGGAAAGCTGGAAGAGTAAATCCTTAAAAACTGCAGTGAAAACTCAGCCTCAGGGCAAAAGTGAAGCTCCTTTTCCTTCCTCACTTGCTGCTGCTTCCCAGCAGCAATAAAAGGCAACTCCTGCAGAAACTATCCCAGGGCTGGAACTCAGGGATCCAGATCCTGCTTCCTGCTCTTCCTCTTCCCTGTGGCACCTCAAGCAAGCCCTGTCTGTCCCTATATCCCTGTTCTCCTTTCCAGAATTATCCAAAAATGTGGGGGGGGTGCTCTCAAATTCGGAGTTACTGAGGGATTAATCAGTGTTTAAG
>VXAY01007405.1:299599-342629 GCA_013399855.1 Oxyruncus cristatus | reverse complement strand
TATCTATAATTATATATATATATATATAAAATAATAGCAAACTCAGCCTCTGCCTCTTTCTAAATCCGGATCCCACAGCGCTGGGAACCAAAGAGCAAAAAACCATTGCAGTTCTTCCACGGCGGGGGATATTCCCAGAGATGGATTTCATGGTAGATTAGCACCGGTGACTGACATGGGAACACCCTGCACGGCATTTGTGTGGAGAATGGAGAATCCAGAGACCTCCCCGTGCCACTCACCAGCCTGTTTGAACAGATCACTCTCCACGATCTTGGTCAGGCAGTTCAGCTTCTGGCGGACGAGCTGGTTGTCAGGAATACTCTGGATAAACTTGCTGAAGAGGACACTGGTGTGCAAACCACAGGGGGAACAGATGGTCAGCGCTTCCACCCAAGGCCATCCCATCCTACACTCACACTGTCCCGCACCTGGGCAAGTCACAGACCGTGGAATGGTTTGGGTTGGAAGGGACCTAAATGAAGCTCATCCCATTCCACCACCCCCCTGCCATGGGAAAGGACACCTCCCACCAGCCCAGGTTGCTCCAACCTGGCCTTGGACACTTCCAGGGATCCAGGGGCAGCCACAGCTTCTCTGGGCAACCTGTGCCAGGGTTATCCCCACCCTCACAGGGAAGAAGTCAAGGTTTGTCTCAGAGTGGACACTTTACCTCCAAGTGGTCTCCAGGCAAATTACTGCAGAGCACTGTCTTACTTTCAAGAAACTTAGTATAGGACTTGAAGTAAAACTGGGCAGTATTCAGAAACTGCAGGCTTAAAACTCTTAAAATTAGGCTTTTATCCCCAGGCAGACTAGACACATCACAAAAATTTATACACAGACAAGACTCTGTGCCCTCCAGTGCCAGCACAAGAGGATCACACTTGCTTTCACATAAAATGAAAGCAGAATTTTGCAAGGACCCAGCAGCCCCACTGCTGAGAGTTGAGACTCGTACAACAGCAAAAGCACATCCTTCCAGATGCCCCTTTCATCAAGAGTGATGACTCATGTCAGTCCGAGATTCCATTAAATTAAATTCCATGGACATTTGCTGTCTGTCTGCTGCTTCCAAGCAAATTATTTGTGTCAGCACGAGGAGACAGGGATGGGCAGTTCTGGGCACAGCTGTGAACACCAAAGAACAGGAATCCACAGGGCTGTGGATTCCCTGGATAAATACAACTTTGTTTCCCTAACCAAGGCTCTGCCTTTGCCACATATTTCAATTCACCTCAGGAACAATCACTAAGAACTGGTGGAAACCTGCACAACATTTCAACATCTCACTGCACAGTCCTCCAGGTTTGGTTTTCAGTAAAACTCAAGGTGTGCCTGTAAGAAACACAGGATCCCAGGATGGGTTGGGTTGGAAGGGACCTTAAAGCTCTTCTTGTCCCACCCGCTGCCATGGGCAGGGACACCTTCCACTAGCCCAGGTTGCTCCAAACCCCGTCCAACCTGGCCTTGGACACCTCCAGAACAAGCAGCTGAGATGCACACAATCCTTTTAACCACATCCTTTAAAACCCTGCAAGCACTTCCTCAAATCCCTGCCCAGCATCTGCACCACCAGCTCATAACTGGAGTGGCTGTTTCTGAGCCAAGTGCCCAAAACTCCTCCCACCCAGCTGAGCTGGGTTTGGAGGGCAACCAAACTTAATATAGTTACCTGAGCTCAACGGGGTCAAACACCAGTTTGACATCATTTATGATGCTTGGCAAATACTTCAGAGCTGCCCCCTGCAAGAAAAAGCCCAAGGACATGAAACACTCGTGGCACATCCAGCCTTGGTCAAGAGCAAATAGGGGCACAACTGTAGGGAAACGGCTGAAGATGAAATTTATGCTTTCAAAGAGCCTCCAGCAACCCCACATGTGCAGTGCAGAGCTGGCAAGGTGAAGGAGGAAGGATTCATGGACAAGGTCTTTTTGTTTTTGCAAACATCCCGCAGTTCCAGGGATCAAGCACCTTATTGCCTGACATAAAAAGCACTGGGCAGTTCCACTGGTTCCGTTCTGCACAGTTTAGCACATCCACATCCCCAGGAAGAGCTTATCCAGGTGGAAGTAAGGCTTTGATAAATGCAGCATCCAGACAACTATGTGAAACACCAACTCCTGGTCTCTGTGATGTTCTGTGGCCTCTGCCAGCAGCTACTCTGACTGCCTAAGAATCACAGTCAGGCTTTAAATCACCCCAGAGCTAATTAAAAGTCCAGAGTCAACCTTTCCTTCAAATAAAGGCACGGAAGAATGGAAATAAAGAGAGGAATCTCCCGGCCTCAGTGCCTTCAGCAACTCAGCAGCCTCACTACTCTGCCCCTCCTCAGAGCACGAGCACAAGGTTCACCATCCAGCTGACACCAGGAAAAGCAGCAGGTACCACATCTAAGATACATTTAGAAACCATCTGGTTTTTTCACTGCTTTAATTCCCGGCATCACACTGACTTTTGCAGTAATTGTACATGCGTATCTCCATCGGCCTCAAGCTTGGCTGAAGTGCCTTTACCCCCCTGGGGCAGGTGGTAGCTCTTATCTGAGGAGATGCTGAAGGGACGCTGCTCTTTTTATTTGACAAACTTCTGGCTTTAAACTTCCCTTTCCTGCCGCACACAGCTCGTCAAAACAGACGTTCAGAGGGGTGACTCACCTTCGAGGGGTTTTACATTCCTCAAAGCCTGCTCCCTTTTCTGGCCCAGCTCCCTCCCGACTGCATGAGTTGATCTAACAAAAGATATCACTCCTCCCTGCAAATCTTGCTCACCTTGATCTTCACAGCCTCCTCCAGAGGCCGGTCCATGAGGACGTTGAAGGACAGGAACAGTCTGCGAATGGCATCGTTGAATTCATTGCCATCTTCACTCTTCCCATAAACACTACAAAGAACAGAGCATGTGAACCCAGGGTAGCAGTGCCAGAGCAGCTGAAATGGAATTTTATCCTGTGCAACAACACCTCAGTGCAATCTCCCTCCGCAGGGACACAAGGGCAAAACCGGCGTTGGGGCTGTTGCAGTGATTTCCTGCTGGAATCTGTTATTAGGGAAAAACTACTTTTGAAGCTGCCATTGCAGCAAATTCTGCTTGGGTTCCAACAACGAAGGTATTAAACAAAGAAAAAGCCAGAAGGAACACGGATAAAGGATTCCACCTCACAGGATTCACTGTAAACCTCAACAAGACGTTTTGAGGCTCCAGTAAAACCACTGTCATTCACCATACACCAGTTGGACGAGGTGCCATCCTCACCCCGCCCAACAAGTGTTGTGTTCGTGTCTCAAAGTTTCTTAAAATGAGGAAGCCATGTTTTCCTGTTTTTAAAATAAACACTGGGCTCTTTTTCAGTCCTCCCATGCTGCTGGGGGTGACTAAGAGGATTGTCCTCTTCAAATGGGCCACTCCAGTTTGTGCTTAATTTATTTGTTCCACCTGCAGGCAAAGGGCAGGAAGGTCCTCTGAATAAATAAGGGATAGAAGATACGGTGAAGAATATGGGATGAGTGGAAGAGCTCCAGGAGGTGGATGGCAGTGGCCGTGGTCTCACCTCAGGTACAACACCCGGGACTGGACGATGAACCTGAACAGGTACTTCAGGGCTTTCAGGGCAGCAAAGAGCAGCTCTGTCTTGCTGGAGTCATCAGCATTCCCCACATAACAGTTCAGGACTTTGGTGAGCTTCCTTTGGAAATAAAGCACAAAGGAGAACTGGTACAGACACGGTTCAGTTCCTGTCCAAGTCCAGCTTCCTTATTCCAGAGAGGAACTACAGACCAATAAACAGGTAACGGAGGTTCCTGCTCCCAGCCCATTTCCTCCTGAAATCTTTGCCTTCTTGGGATGCCAGGTTTTCATAACCCCTTCATGAAGTCTCACGAATTTGGCTGCAAATCCCACCCCCTTGATCTGCTTTTCTTCTTCCCTAAAATGAGTTGGAAAACCCATTCCTACCGGAGGTGACTGACACCTTCTCCATGGGTTATCACTCTCAAGTGGGGAGCACAAAGCTCTCCCGAAGCAATTCTGAACTGCAGACAAGTGCCATAAACGCATTATGAGTATTTTCTAATCAAGTCTCTGCCACATCAGAAGATCAGGGTCCTCCCTGAGTGCCGGGGCTGTGAATATTCAGGCAAAATCCTCTTCAATAATCAACTCCCAGCGTCCAAAGTAGCGTGAGAGTGGCAGCCAAGCTCTTGCTGCTCTCTTTGCCACGCTGCCAGCATCCAGTTCCCCCCTTTTTCCAAATTCTGGCATGTGGAACACACAAAAGGATGCTGTGGAATATTACAGTGCACCTGGCATCGTGCATGTGTCACGTCAAGCCACGCTGGAAAAGAAGGCAAGGGAACACTAAAGCTAAGACAGAGCATGTCAATTAATCAGACTGAAAAGTCTGTTTATTGTGAGGGAAATAATGATGATTCTTCCACAGGTTACAGGGAAGAAGGGAAGGAAATCATATGGAAGCAGTGATAGTGTGGCAGGGTGGGGAAGAAGAAAGCAATCCAGGAGATGGGGACTTCAAACAGTGTTTCCTCCTGGAATTATCTTTAGGGTGACAGCCTGCAAGAGATGCCGAGCACTCAGCACTAGGAATTCACATGGATCAGTAAAAATCAGCAAAAGAAGAGATTATGGGCCTCAGTTTTAACTTTTTAGTTCCGCCTCCCCATGAGGGTGATGACCTTTGGGTTGAGGGGTGCTGGATTAAGGAGGTGGGGTGTCAAGATCCATGACAGAAGTGTCTTTCCTTTACAGCAAAAAAACCCCAAAAAAAGGTCTCCCAACAGAAATTTTTACAGGGTATAAAGAGGAATTCCAGGTCGTCTTTCTCTCCTGCAAAAGCAGAGAAGAACGGGGTGGGACTCTCTGGGCTCTGCTGCTTTTATCACACGGCCATCATCCAAAACTGTCGAATAAATACCACCAGAATTAAAAAGGAATCCCATCACAAGCCATCAGCCCGGGGTACCACTACTCACACATATGCCAGGGTTGCACTGAAGTGCTTGTAAATGTAAGTCTCCAGTACGGCGTTGAAATGCTGGAACTTGATGTCTCCGATCAAAGAAATAATAAATACCTGCCGAAAATCCAAAAGGAAACACACGTACAGGGCTGCACAGTCTCCCACTCCAACGTTACTCAGTCTCCAGGTGCATTTATAGGTTTATTTTTTTATTCATTTTTGTTTATCTCCTAACAGCATTAATGCCACAGAGAGAGTTAATGATGTTTTAATAGTCGCTAAACACCGGGTGTCTTTATTCATTTATTACTATTTTCACCGTGGTTACTAAGAAGCTGAATGTGTTGTTCGGTCCTAGCTCCGAAAATGCCTTAGGAAGTGCTTAAATGTAATTTATGAATAGAGCAAAATACCAGTCGCTCACCTTAAGGAATCACCAGCAACAGGCTGAAAACGTGGCTGAAAGCAAATACTCTAAATCCCCAAAAGACTCACTCACCAGGGCATCAAACACAAGGAAGTCATAGGTTTCATTTTCTGACATCTCCATCATTATGTTGAAAAGTGCATCCAGGGTGTCTGGCAAAAACTAGAGGAGGGGGGAAGAAAAATACCACAGTAAAAAAATAATAGCAGATAGCAGTAAAATAATAAAAATAACAGTAAAAGGGTGTCTGGCAAAAACTAGAGGGGGAAAAAATAATAGTAAACGTAAATTAAAAGAAGGGTAAAATGAAAAGGCAACATCACCCTGATGTCCAAGGCCAGGTTGGAGCAACCTGGTCTGGTGGAAGGTGTTCCTGCCCATGGCAGGGGGTGGAATGAGATGACTTTAAGGCCCCTTCCAACCCAAACCGTTCCATGATTCCCCTGCTGCTCAGCAGCTGGAAACGCCCTCCCAGCCTCCACAGCCCTTTTTTTTGGGCACTGCACAGCTACAACCCTTCAGGGCCAACACCAGGCACACACACCCGCGTTTGTGTAACAATGGGGAGACTCAAGTCACCCACAGATACCTTCACAATTTCCCCTCCTTCCACCTCCATGAGCTTCCTGAGGTTGTGGGCGATGTTCTGGGAGTTGGAGCGCCAGTTCAACAAACCCAGCAGGTCAACTGGCAAGGGCACAACAGCAGCAATTAGCAAGTACAACACCCCAGCTGACTTAATGGCTGCAGAACGAGTCTGGAGGTTATTTTTAGAGCAGCGTCCAAGGAAAAAAGTCACCCTGATGCACAGAACATTACCTTGAGGGGGTCCTTTAGCCCTGGCAAGGAAGGGAAGTGTTGCTATAAATGGAAACCTTGGTGCAGTCCTGACAGTACGAGGCATTCAGAGGCAGTTTTGCAGTTCTCTCATTCACTCAGAGGAGGTATCTCAAGCCAGGAATTTTATTGGAGCGCATGACTTAGCCCAAGAGTCTTCCAGAGGTACTGGAAGTCTCCCATCACTTCCCAGCACACGCTGCACTCATTCCCACCCATAAATCCCTTCATTCTGACCCCTTTGGCAGCGTGAAAAGCAGAGTTCATGTCCGACAGCATCCTGGAGAGCTCAGTTCTACCTGCTACTCTCTTACAGCAGAGGAGGGAAGATAATTCACCTTGAACATTCATAATTCCGAGACAACACACACACTGTCACTGGGAGGTGCCGTTTCTCCACCAGGATTCAACAGGGGGAGTTTGGACACAACATTCCCATGACGCGGTTGCCAGTGGCTGCACAGACACCCCTGCAGCTTGTACTGGCAATGTGATGCCACCAGCGCTGGGACAGGGCTGCCACTGCCACGTGAAAAGCTCGAGCCCACCCACCCTGCAATGCCAGAACATCTGGGGACAGGGAACGCCCCCTCTGCTTCCAGCAGCCAGCACAGCACGTACCGTTCTGCGTCAGTTTGGTGGAGCAGATCACAGTGGCAATCTGGAAGCTGTCCTTCGTGCTGTCTTTGGTGGGGGTGAAGTTGGCCAGGTGGTGCAGGTTCTTCCCTGAAGGAGCCTCCCTCTCCTCCATCTCCGTTTTGGTGCAAGGAAGACTCAAATAGCTTTTGGCATCTTCCATCTTCTTGTTGTCACCCTGTTGGGTTGAAGGCAGCAGAGAGGAGGGTTATCTCACACCCAGCACACTCACCTGACCTCCTGAGCTTCTCATCTGCAGCCAGACTTCAACACAATGACAGACACAACGGATTTGAAACACTTTTTAATCTCTGGAATCGTGTGGGCCTCTCACTTTAGGGAGTAAGCTGCCCACGCAGTCAATGGACTAAGATATTTTCAGAGCTCCAAACCACAGAGTTTAGGAGGGTCTCCCCCCACCACCCACACACTTTGTAGCTGGGAAAATCAGCCAAGAGGCTGCTTTCATCAGTTAAACAAGAGGCAAGACTGCAAATGCCCAGGTTACCTTGTAAACGATCAGATTGTGTTTGCCATCCTGCAGCGTTGTTCCATCTGCATTCATCAGCTTCACAAAGCCCATGCCAAAAGCTCTCTCAGACCTATCCCTGGCTGCAAACACAGGGAGAAACCTTTTTTTGGGAATTGCCTTATTTTCTGTGCATGCAATCCACAGTGCAGCTCTCTACCTAAGGCAGCAGCTTCTTTATTTATTACAGTCCCAAGGCACAAAACAGGTACCTGCAACTACACAGACAAACATCCTCTTTGAAGCATCTCTCACCACACCATTTCAGTGGTTAATTGTGCTGGTGGATGGACAGAATAACTGGACTGGACCCCATGATCTTAGAGGTCTTTTCCAACCTTAATGATCGAATGAGTCCATGATCCACAACTGTAGAGATATTTTGGTCAGGGGTTTTGCACATGTGTTTGTCAGGAATGGATGTGGAAGCCACCGCATCTCCCAGATGGATTTTTTGGAGAGCCTTTCAAGGGATTACTCTCACATTATTGATCTTGTTTCAGGGCTCTGAAATTGTTTGGTGAAACTTCTGGCTCTCACTTTCTCATTAGCCTCTCGTTTACCTAATTAGAAATCCTCCTCCAGAAAGTCCATTAGAAGCCCACCAAGCCTTGATATAAGGCCTTGTCAAGGCCTTGATATAACTTAAAACCAAGACCAGACACTAAGAAGCCAGTGCAATAATAAGCACTGGTAACTGCCTTTTAAGGGGGCCATCATGCTGCTCCTTGTCTAACTTCAGTTTTAAAACACCACCAGCACCAAACCTACACCGGGGCAAAATCTGAGCTGTTTTGCTTTTCGCTTGCAAAAAAACCCTCAGCGCTGGAAACAGAAACGAGAAATGAGCAGGAAAAGAGCTACACTTCTGGTGGATGCTCAGGAAATCTCCATGAGGGTGGGAAGAGCACAGACCCTTCCTGATACTCACATTCCTGCGAGGACCGGTGACGGAAGGTGAACCTCAGATGGCACCGACTGACCTCTTCTATGGCAATGGCCACCTGCACGGGGGAACAGCAGGAACATGCAGCACCATTCCCCACCTCCTGTCGTTTCACAGGACGTTCTGGGACTGATGCACCTCCTGATTTTAACCTAGTTGTGGTTTAAGGCAGTCCCGTTTGGTATCTTTATTGATGACGTGGATGAGGGGATGGAGTGAACCATCGGCAGATCTGCAGATGACACCAAACTGGGGGCTGCTGGAGGGCAGGAGGGCTCTGCAGAGGGACCTGGACAGGCTGGATCCATGGGCTGATCCCAACGGGATGAGGTTCACCAAGGCCAAGGGCCGGGTCCTGCCCTTTGGCCACAACAAGCCCCGGCAGCCCCAGGGGCTGGGGACAGAGTGGGGGGACAGAAAGGGCCCCGGGGGGACTGACTGACAGCAGCTGAACGTGAGCCAGGGGTGCCCAGGGGGGCAAGAGGCCGATGGATCCTGGCCTGGCTCAGGAGCAGTGTGGCAGCAGGAGCAGGGCAGGGATTGTGCCCCTGCCCTGGGCACTGGGGAGGCCTCACCTCGAGGGCTGTGCCCAGCTCTGGGCCCTCAGGTGGGGAAGGGTGGGGAGGGGCTGGAGCGTGTCCAGAGAAGGGCAACGAGGCTGGGGAAGGGTCTGGAGCACAAGTGCTGGGAGGAGCAGCTGAGGGAGCTGGGGGGGCTCAGCCTGGAGAGGAGGAGGCTCAGGGGAGACCTTCTCACTCTCTGCAACCCCCTGACAGGAGGGGGGACCCAGCGGGGGTCGGGCTCTGCTCCCAGGAACCAGCAGCAGGACAAGAGGGCACAGCCTTGAGCTGCCCCAGGGGAGGGGCAGGTTGGACATGAGGAAGAAGTTCTTCCCAGAGAGAGGGATCAGCCCTTGGAATGGGCTGCCCAGGGAGGGGGTGGAGTCCCCGTCCCTGGAGGGGTTTGAGCAGAGCCTGGATGTGGCATCAGTGCCACGGGCTGGGTGACAAGGTGGGGTTGGGTCACAGGTTGGACTCGATGACCCCAGAGCTCCTTCCCAGCCTGGCTGATCCTGTGATTTTGTGATTTCACGCCAAGGAAGCAGGACAGGGTGTGACACCCTCGTACCTTCACGGTCTCGTACCAGCAGGGCTGCTTGACTTGGTAATAAACCACTGACTTGTACTCGGAGACACCCTCATAACCAGCCCCAGGATGGATGGCTTTCTTTGGACAAAAACACAGAGGGAGGGGAGGAGGAGAAGGTGAGGTCAGGAACGAAAGCAAGGAGTGTTCTGGGTCATAAAACCGTCAGAGGCCCTGCTACCTCCTGGAGGTTTCCATCCTCATCGTGTACAGACATGGTGACTTCCACGTTCTTGGGAGTCTTCTTCTTGCCTTTGTCGAACTCCCCTTGGATCAGGGTGACGTAGATGTCATTCCGGACGTCACCTGAAATCCACAACGTTTCATGAGGGTTTTTCCTCGCACGGTTTTCCAGGGGGACACTTCACATCCTCGGGGACCACGTTACCCTCATCTTCTCCTCAGCCTTTGGGTCATTCACAGAATATTCTCAGTTGGAAGGGACCTTTAATGACACCCAACATCCCACCATTTCACCTCTATCTCAAATTACACAAAATCCTTTCAAAATGAACCATTTTCCTTTTTATAAACCTCTGTCCTCATATATTTTTTTAAATATAACGAGCTCTGCGGGGCTAAATCCACTTAGAATGGATTATACAGGGTCAAACCTACATGCAACAAAGTTTTTTTTTATTCCAAAAAAACTATCATTTTTCAATCAGAAAGGAAATTCTTTCGACAGAGAAATTAAAAATCATCGGGAAATTTGAAGGAAAATAGCAAATTTTCAGACAGCTTCAAAAGAAATCTTTTTATAGCAGAAGTTCTAGAATTTTAACTGGCTCTTTCCCTCTGTAAGGACACAGGGAACCTACCAGGAAGGACGATCTCAGGGAATCCCATTTTCCGAGCCACAGCAGTTGACCTGTCTACAAGGTGGGAGAAATCCTTCTGGACCTGAGCCAGATCCCCAGGGAGCAGCTTCAGGGAGACCCAAAGACCTAAGAAAAGGAAGATACCGCTTGTTTACTGCAAAAAAAAAAAAAAGAGAGGTGCAAACCCATGAATTTGAAGCTTGTGTTTATAAAAACCCGTTTCTTCCCGTGACCTTCCCACAACAATCCCTTAAATATCCCAAGCTGGTTCTTTCTTGCCCAGTCCTGCATCTCCCTAATGCTCAGTGAGGCTTTACTGGGCAAGAAGTGAAACACAAACTTTCTCAGATGAATCCCGAGTGTATTTGAGCAAAGGCCACACACACACAAGGAAGGGCACAAGAATCCTGAATAATTCAGTTTAAACCCAAAGCACACACGCAGCAACGTTCCCCTAACAGGATTTTATGTCCAAATACACAGTTTTGGGTTAGAAATATTGCATTATTAGCACGGAAATCATCAGCTGGAGAAGGTCTTCCCGTTCAAGCAAGACCAGCTCTGGGGTTTATCTGCTTTTGGCTCCACGTGTGCTGGGCTGACAACAGGTCTGGCTCAGGGAAGGGAACAGACTCCACCAGCCCCCCATCTCTGGACTCTCACAAGGCATTTATTTCCTCAGCAGGCAGGGGAACCCTTCCCCAGCCCAGGTTTCCCTCGGGGGCTGTACCTTGTCCTTTGTGATTCACCTCCTTGGCAGCGATGACTTTGTTGAAGACGGAGGTGAGGGGCTCGTTCTCCCCTATCACGTGGGATGTGATCAGGGGGGACATGATCAGCTGCCTCTGCCTGATGTAGGTCTCCATGGCAATCCTAAATCAGACAGCAGAGGCCAACATCAGCCTGTGCAGGAAGAGGGCTGGCCAACAGCTGGCTGTTTTCCAGGGAAATGTGGGAGTTTTTTTTAAAGGATTCCCAGGGAGTTTTTACTTCTTCACCTGCACAAAGCCACTGGAAGTACATTTAAACTCTCCAGCTAGGAAATACATCAGGCTTAGGATAAGCAGCACTGAGCTGATGAGCTGAGCCCTGATTTCAGCTGTACCTGAGAGCTGGTCCCTACGAGGCCATGCAGATTAACTAGTGGCCAATTAATAGAATTAATGACTGCTGTGAGATCACCAGGGATGAACCTCCCCCTGGTCACAGACACATCTGTCGAGCTTTGGATCCTGAACCTGACTTCACTCCAGCAATAATGACACACAAAATCGTGCCTCCTCAGGCTGCCCATCCTGGCAGAGGTGTCCAGCTGTGCATTCAAACTCAGCCTGGTTAGAGCAGAAGGAAAACGGGGAGAAACCCCAAACCCAAACAAACCAAACCCCCTCAAAAAAACAAACAAACCCCCAAACAAACAAAACCAAATGAAAATGAAAAAATTCAAACAAACGAAGACCCCCCCAAGAAAAAAAACCTCCAAGCAAAGAAAAAACAAAAAACAAACAAAACACCACCCCCCCAAAACTCCCAAACCAACCAAACAAGAAACCCCAAACCAACAGACAAAAAGAACCCCAATCAAAATGTGGCAGACTGACATTATTCTGCAAAGGAAAAGCCATCCCGAAAGGGCAGGGGAACAAAATCTCCCCTGAAAATACCTTGTAATAACAAAGGGCTGCAGCACTGGCATTGCTATATTTAGGACTGTAACAACATGGCTGGGTCTACCCAAACAAGCTCCATTTCAGCTCCTGGAACGTGCCAAAAAAAGTGAGCACCCAGAGCAGGCAGAACACACAGGTCTAACCAGCACTGCAGGAATGCAGAACTCATTGGGCTTTCGGGGAAAAATCCCTTCCCTGCTGCCCTCTCACCCTTACAGGGACATCTGGAGAGGGAAGAGGCAGAGGTAGCACCCAGCAGGGACAAGATGTGCCTCTCTGCTCAGGTGTTTCTGAAACTCTTGCCTCTCACCCCTCACACAGTTCGCAAAGTCACCTCCCCCAGGTCTCCCAAGGTTATTTGGCACCGCGCTCTTCCTTCTGCCCTCCCAGGTAGAAGTTTCAGCTGATTGCCAAAACTCCCCGAGCAACTCAGCCTGTCATGGAGACACAGAAAGCAGAACAAAGGCTCCAGAAGACTGACAGAAACCCTTCCCTTCAAAGAGCTGACTCCGGGCTGGTCTCTCCGCAGAGCCCTTGGTGCAGTGCCAGGCTCCCAGACAGATCTGTCCTTCTGCAGAGGACAGTGGGCTCCAAAAAGCCAGAGCTGTGAACTCTGGAGCCACTACTTACTGCTGGAACGGGATAAAATGCTGCTTCTCCTCGTCATCCACCTTCCCATGGATGATGTCAGTTATGTCCATCACTGCAACGACACCAGATCATCCCTCACTGCTGAAGAACACCCAGAGGGCTTTTCCCTTTCATGAAAACAGCAACGGCTTATTTGGGGCCGCTGTCAGTCGTGACAAGGGCTCGGAGCAACCTGGCCTGGTGGAAGGTGTCCCTGGGTGAAACTGGGTGGCCTTTAAGGTCCCTTCCAGCCCAAATCACTCTGGGATTCTCAACAGAGAGCACCATCCTCACCTGAACTCCTTAAAAAGCACCTTTCCATGGACGAACAAGTCAGCCCGTGAGCACGAATATGTGATAAAAACCAGCTGGGCCTCGGGTATTTCACAGCAGACACATTACATTTATAATCAAATGCCATTATTGCTTACTTATTTCGTTTTCCACCACGAATTTCAAGTCTCTTCCCAGGAGACCACAGGGGTCAGACAGGAATTGGGTGCCTCATTCCTCCAGCTTTAGCCCCAAGGAGAAAAATCCCTCCTCGATAAAGCTGCTGCACCGAGGGCAGTGCGTTCTCTTTTTCAGGAGGTGACAAAAGGGAGCGGTGACAGCATTTCATCCTCATGGACAACCTTCATTAGAGGTCTCGGAGGGGACTATTTATAGCTCGGCATCAGCAGAGCTTCGGAGGCAGAGATGCTGACCGTGGCAGGGCACAGGCTCTGCTGACACACACCCCGCACACACCTCCCAGTTCCCAGCCTGCTGGCCCAGCCCCTGGGCCGTGGAAAACTCTCCCCTGGCCGGCTCTGTCCTACCTGCCACACCAAAGGGCCTCCGGAGTCCACAGGTGTGTTTCTTCCCATCTTTGAGCTCCATGTGCCCCACCCTCACGATCTGACACACCAGGCTGATCTTGGGTCTGATCAGGTCAGAGCTGCTCAAGTCCTGCAAGTCAGTTGAAACGAAATGACATCAAATCTGCCTCGTGGATGGAAGACAGAGAGAGCAAGAGGCTCTGGGAGACCACAAACGTGAAAATCGTGGCCTCCAGGGCCTAAAGGGAGCCCTGAAGGTCCTTGTAAGACATAAAGGGAGCCCGCAAGGGAGGTGCAGAGAGACATTTAATGAGTGCCAGGACACAGGGAATGGCTTCCCACAGCCACAGGGCAGGGATAATGGGATATTGGGAAGGAATTCCTCCCTGGGAGGGTGGGGAGGCCCTGGCACAAGTTGCCCAGAGCATCTGTGGCTGCCCCATCCCTGGAAGTGCCCAAGGCCAGGCTGGAGCAAGCTGGGCTGGTGGAAGGTGTCCCTGCCCGTGGAACTGGGTGATCTTTTTGATCCCTTCCAACCCAAACCATTCCATGATTCCTCGATGCTCTGAACTCACAGTAAAGACAGCCTGAAGGTTATTTAGTTTCTCAATTTCTTTAGGCATCCCGTTACTGCCCCAACGAACCAGGTAATTTTCACTGCGAATAAAGCAAGGAAAAAAAAAAAAGGAAATGTAAATACATCAACACCTGGCAATTCCCATTTCCTGGCAGAAGCTGGAAAGCGTTTTAGGAATCTTTGAAGAACTCTGCCCAAATCTTTTATCCCAAGATGACTCCGAGGTGAATTCTCATCTTTTGGGAATATTTGAAGAGTTCTGCCCAAATCTTTTATCCCAAGATGACTCTGAGGTGACTCATTTCAGTGGAGGGCCCACCTGCTTCCCTGTGTAATTCCAGCTGCATTTCCACACCTGATAACCTAGTGGTGGAAACAGAGTGTTCCTGACATGGACCTGCTTCCCTGATAAAGTTCTTGGCATCTTCCCTACCAATACAAAATTCCCAGCTCTTAGATGTGACCCTGCACTGCCTGGACAGCAAACATCACGTATGGACACGGTTTATTGGGAAACAATTAATCAAATGCATCCAGTCTTGGGAGCACAGCAAGGAAAACTGAGAATATAAAAAGACAATCTGGGGTTTTGGGTGAGGTATCGCAGAAATGCCCAGCTTTAAGGAGGGGAGTCAGAACTTTGACTTCCCATCTCAGCTGAATTTAATTCCGAATTAATCAGAATTAACTCCCCCTCACTGGGGCAGCAACCACAGAACTGAAAAGCTTCTCTGCTGGATCTTCTTTTCTAACCTCTATTGGCTTCTTTAAAAGGGCCACCAGGATGACTGAATTGCTTGTCATCTGTTAAAAGAAGCCCCTACCTGATGAATTTGGAGAGATCGGGGTCGTAGAGGCTCATTAACAGCTCTGCATCTTCCCCAATGTTGCAGACAAAGTTCTTGAAGTTCACATACAGGCTGTAGGTGTGGGTGGAGTTGAAGATTGGCTGCCCTCTGAGGTCCAGATTCTGCTGCAGGGACTGCAAAGGGACGGGAACATCGCCATGAAAAACAAACACCCAGGGATCGAGTTGTGCCGCCAAAGGAGCACAACATCCTCCCGAGGGACGTGCAAACACAGTGACTCGGGGAGCACAGGTCAGGGCCGGGAGGTTCACCTTCTCCTCCTGGATCCGTTCGTCGATCCTTTTGGATGCAGTTTCGTGGGCCCTGAAGAGGGAGATGGTGCTGGTTTCGTCCGGGTCCAAGATGTTCCCGTTGTCGTCTCGCACGACCAGGTCCAAGCCCAGGATCCTGAGCAGCACAGGGGACAAAAGACAGGGCACAGTCTGTGAGCAGCAGAGGCGGCTTCGAGAGCCCAAACTGGACTGCACAGGGCTGCCAGTGCACAGCCACCCCGCTCCTGGGGACAACCAAGCGGCTGCTTTTCCTGTCAGGCAGCTGCTCCCCCGTTTTCCCACTAAAGGGCAAATCAACCAGGTAACTCAATCCTAGGATGACATCTCCCTTGTCCTTGCTCGAAGGGCTTTGTTTGAGAAGGTGGATGTGTATCCACCCAGCTGATTATCATTCCTTGCCATAAGCTTTCTTCTTAATTGACTTATTTGACTTGAATCGAGGCTGACAGGCAGATAAATGAGCTCTGGAGACATTCCCCGTTCTGTGCAAACCAGTGAGGGCTGGAGTTCCGGTGGCCAGTGGAATCCTGCTCCTCAGCTGCTGATAAAGCAATTTATTTCACCACCAGCAGCCAAATCCTGGCTCCAGCCAACCAGGCTCAAATTGTGCTCCCTGGGAAACGCCATCAAGTGCCAGATTTATGCAGAATTAGGACAGGTGAGGCTTCCTGCCAAGTCCAAGAGATCCCTGGCATACGGAGAACCAACTGCTGCAAACCCACCTGCCAGGTAGTCCCACCCTGATGGGCACTCGAAGGGGCCATGATCGCCTTTCCAAGGAGAAAATCTGAGCCCAGTTCAGCGTGTGGTCGCTCCCATTGTGCATCTCCCGGGATCTGGGATTCTCCCCCGCCCCCCAAGACAGAGTTTGCATTTACCTGTTGCCATAGTCGATCTTGGCAGTGACTTTCTTCTTCAGCTCGGCCAGTTCATCCTTGGGAAGGGTCCCTGAGAGGATCTGTGACCTCCACTCTATCAGGCTGTAGGTCAGCTGCTGCACGTGCCTGAACTGCGTTGTCTTGTTGTTCTGCAGGAAAAACAAGGGGCAACTTTAAACAAGAACTCAGTCAGTCAGCTCAGAACTGCCCTCAACTGCAGAATCCCACAAGTTGTGTTTAACTACAAATACCTGAGAAACAGGCACCGTGTGATACTGCGAGATTAGATCCCAGGAATGGATTTTTCCAGTGCTTTACACTGCCAGGGTTTAAGTGTCTTTAAGATCTTTTAAGTGTCTTTAAGGGCTTCACCTTTCCCCAGGACAGTTTTTTCAGGAAACCCCCCTCCTCGACTAAAAATGGGTTTCTGGTGCTTTCCAGCACTTCAAAACTGCTCTGATGGGGAATTTTATGTACAGGGCAAAGAGAGGATGTGGAATGGTCACAAGTGTGTTCTAGTGGATTGAGAAAGGAATGCCAGCTTGATATAGAACCATGGAATATCCTGAGCTGGAAGGGACCCACAAGGATCACCCAATCCAACTCCTGGCCCTGCACAGACACCCCAAAATCCCACTCTGTGCTGAGAGCGTTGTCCAAAAGCTCTTTGTGCAGGTTTGGAGGGCTGTGACCAAACCTTGGGGGGAATACAGAAAGAGCATATTCCATGCCCAACCACCCTCTGGGGGAAAAACTTTTCCCTAATATCCAACTAAACCCCCTTCTGACACAGCTCCTGCCATTCCCTTGGGTCCTGCTCCTGCCCACAGAGAGATCCTGACCCACCCCATGTTTTCACACCCTACCCCAGCTGCAGTTGCTCAGAACCATGTCAGAGTTTGCCCAAAAATGCTCTAAAACTGTCACCTGAGTGCACCCACCTCCTGCCTCCTGGCTGCTGCAGTCACTGCTTTTTCACCTCTGCTGTGAAAGCAGCAGCTGCAACTACAAAGCACCGACTGAACAGGACACCCAAAACTGCTTGCTGAAGGGTTTCCTCCTGCCATCCCTACTGTTACCATCCTTAACTAATTAAAATACTTCTGCTGCTGCTTACTGGTTCCACCCTTACAAAACCACTCCCATCTCTACGCCTCCTTCCTATAGTTTCAAGCTCCCAGGCTGTAATTAAAACCGGGATGGGTGTGTGGAAACCCACCCTATTCGTAGCAGGATGTGCTTGGATAAGTAAATAAGCTTTTAAAAGTGGCAGACGAACCATTCAAACCATTAAAAAGGGAGCCCAGGCCTCCCCCTCATCCAACTAAACCCCCTTCCCCACTTTGGCACCACTGACTCCCCAGTGCCAAGAGCAGCTCTTTTTCACAGGGAAGCGCCACAGGCTGGAAGTTTCCGGGACAATGATTGTGGTTATTCAGCTCCAAAACGACTTTCAAGAGGTTTCTGGCTCCATCCCACGCACAGCCAGTGGGAACTGGCCGGTGGTTCCTCGCTGGTCCTGACTGGGGTGTTGCTGCACCAGAGAGCTGTTAATTTTTAACTACAAACCCCAAACTGCTCCCCCAGAGCAGAAGGAGAAACTCAGTTCAGTGATTTCCCCTTTCTCATCTCTGCGAATAACATGGGTTGTATAAATCGCTCCTGTTTCCCCCCCCAGATCTAAAGGGAGTTATAAACAACCATCTTCCCTTCGATTTGTGTGATAGAGGGGCTGGCAGAGGCTTCAAGAGGTTTTTAGTCGCTGGAGGGAGGATATCAGAGATATATTTAATAAAACAAAGAGAAAAGTGCATCCTTGCATAAAAATACTTGCAAAGAAAAGGCAATTTGTGTGAGTTTTCGGGGCAATACAGAGCAGACCTCAATGTGCCAGTTACCTCCACAGCTAATTCCTATCAACTAAACCAAGTTAGAAACCCTCCCCTATTTTTATATTTCCTTTGCAGTGCAGATAAACCCACTGCTGTAATGAAACCCACAGGAATTAAAGAACTGAAATTAAGTGCTGCCAAAGAGAAAAAAGAAAAAAAAAAAAATCCCCTCATGTTTCCTTTTTCTCCTCAAATACCTCCTTCCTCCTCTAAGTTTTTTTTTTTTTTCTTTTCTTTTAATACCCACTGCAGGGGAAAATAAAAACAAACTCAAATCCATTTCAAACCACAACATTTTCCAAGCCTATTTTAGGACTTACATTCGCTAAAGCACAAAGAACATGAAAGATTTCTGCTCTTCGGAAAAAAAATAAGATTCTGAGGCTACAATCCTAAAGTTATTCAGGAATAATAATAAAAAAAAAAAAAGCCAGGAACAAAACTCTGTTTTCACACAGTAATTCCATCCCGTAGAGCTTCTCGTTCAATTAAGAGGGTGGAACAAATTCTTGTGGTTTCGTGGCACACAAACAAAACGAACTTGTGGCCTGGTGAGATTTTCAACAGGAAAACTTGCTCTGGGTGCATGGATTTAAACTCCCTCATCTCAATTAAAGCACATTCTATGCAGGCTGAACTTGCTGCTAATCGAAGGAAAGTCAAGTCTGGCTCTTTAACGTGCCCTTAATAATCACCTTCAAAAGGTGATGAATCAATAATCACTGTGAACTCTTGGAGCAAGAAGCACCCACCTGAGGAAGCCCCAAAAAATCCATGCCCTGCCTCGGCTTCTGCTGGTGCTGAGGTGACTCCCATGGTCAGGGTGCTCAGATCCAGCAGATAGGAGGTCTTTCCTCACCCTACTGGGAACTAAATACACGGGAGACCTCCCAAGGGACAGCACTTGGACAACGCTCCCAGGGACAGGGGGGGATTGTTGGGGTGTCTGTGCAGGGCCAGGGGTTGGGTGGATGATCCTTGGGGGCCCCTTCCAGCTCAGGAGGTTCTGTGACAAGACTGCTGACAAGTCCAGCCTGCCCCAGCACACACAGCCCTGAGTCTCCTCCCATCCTGCGCCCACCTGGGCTGAGGATCAAGCAGTCTGTTAAATCCCTGCGACCCTTGGAGGAAAACGGGGTTCTCATCTGCAAGAGGTGAGATAAAAGCTCACTGTTTCCCGCACCACTGAGTCATCTTGCCCTCACCCAGGGCAGGCACACGACAGGCCAAGCAGCAACCCTGAGTTTCCCCCCGACTGCGACTCAAGCACAGCCCAAACCGAAGCGCGACTGGTGCCAGTCGCTGCTGCACCAGTGCTGGGTCATCTCACCCTCATCCAAGGGCACCTCAGCTCTGTGATCCCACATCAGTGCAGAGCAGAGCACTTTTAGCCTCCCTCAAGACCGGTTTCACCATCATTTCAGCGTTCGAAGGCTGCCGGACACCCCATCGCACGGGCTCTGCCGCCAGCCCGGGCTCACCTCACCCGAGGTTTTGGGACGGAACACCGACCACTGGGGAAAACCTACCACATAGAGCTTGTGCCAGATAACTGCCCACTCCCTCAGGGTAGAGGTGAGCTCCTGTCCAAGGGGCAATTCACTTGGAATCACCGTTTCATGTTGTCTAGAGGGGGGGAAAAAAAAAAAAAAAGGAGAAAACAGAAGAAAGGTTTTATGCTCCAGGTTAAAACTTAGCAGTCAAACACCCTTTTTTTTTTTTGATAAATACATGAATGGAAGTTTCAGAGGGGCTGATTTTCTCAGAGTTCACTCACACAGGATGTCAAGGCTCCAAAGATGTTCTCCAGCACACACATGCACATCCATTACCCACTTTTAACGCAGACACGCTTCAAGCTTCTTTCAGTCTCGTTATTCCCAACGCACCCATTCCAGAAACAGAGTGAAATCCAGTTTGGAAGAATCACCACTCGCAGTGGTAACAGTTATTTGACAACTACAAATAAACGAGCACTTCATAAAGTTTCTTCCTTCGCAAGTTGCTGTTTTCCTCTCACTCTGACGACCAGACACTCAGCTCTAGGAACTGAACCAGGAGTCATTTCCTTCGCTGTTTTCCAAGACAGGAAGGAATCCACGCTCCTGCTGGGTCCTTGGCTGGGAGCAGGAGGCTGTTATGACTTGCAGGAGTCCCCAGAGGAGGTAAAAGGAGCTCGGTGGACCTGCCCCACTCCTAACTGGTCCAGCAGAGCTTCCTTAACCCTGCAAACAGCCTCCTCCTGCCCCCATCCCACGACCGCTCCGGGACGTCAGCGCTCTGAAAAATGAAGTTATGCAGCCCTGGAAGTCTGGCACAGGAGGCACACCCTGCTCAGAGGCAGGCCAGGAGCGTTTTATTACCACCACGACTGCTCCAGTTGGGTATTTTTGGGAGGGTTTAAATGGAATGGCATTGCCTTGGCTTGGCTGCCAGAAGCCCAAGTGAGGAAGTGCTGCCGACCTACCCCCGGTCCTTCACGATGGCCTCTTTTAAATGGATGTATGTCTCCGGGAAAATGCCCTAAAAATAGAGAGAGACATCAAATAAATCAATCACGCCCGGGGTTACGACGGGACAGAAATACATTCAGCAGAAAGAAGGGGGAAAGGGTGAGAAATGTCCCGGTGCCACCGGAAAAAAAAGCCACTAAGGAGTCCACACTCGAGCACTACATTTGATATTTGGCACCTCAGAGAAGGCAATTCCTTGTTCCCCTCTAATGACACTCATCTGCCTGCACAAAACGCTGTAAATTCCTACAAATTGTCAATTATGCTCGTTTGTCCTTGCTACAAAACATTCCTGGAGTCATCTGCCAGGTTGCCCTGGATCCGAGTCTCTCAAGAAAAGCTCCCCCAGCACCTGCAGAAACTCCCAGATTTCCATTATTCAAGAGAAACTTTCCAGGAAACCTTTTCTGTTCCCTTTCCATTCCTTTTTATGACTAAAAAAAAAAAAAAATGGAGACTGAGGGATGCTACCACGAGAGGGGTGCCAGGAATCCTCTGGGAAACCAGATTTCCCTGCGGCTTCAGGGCCAGATCCACGAACCTCAAGCAGCCTGGCTGAGATCCAGGTTATGTGTCATTCCTGGAATAGTTTCCAAGCCAAACCAAAACCCTGATATTACCATTAAATACAACTTAAAGCTGCATGTGTCCAGCTCCAAGAGCATAACACTAAAGCAATAAACCCGTGGATGCAGACGTGGAGCAGTCAATTTTGGGAGTTCAAGCTGCATTACTCGTGATTCCAGAGGGGGGAATATCCAGCTAATGGCTCTGAAACTTCGAGCTCAAGGGCACTTTTTCTGTCACTAAAGAAAAGGGAACAGTGGCCAGGGGACCTGCACAATATTAAGGCAAGAAACACAGCAGATTCCAGCACTGGAGGGGGTCTGGCAAGGTGTGAAATGAAAACGAGAGCCGTAAGAAGTGAGGTCGTACCTTCTTGGATTTGTTTCGGAGGGTGTATCCTCGGTACCAGCCTGGCAAAGGAATCAGAAATATTTATATTTACGGAACACCGAGTGGGATTCTCCCCACTTTCTACAACACCGATCTGTTGATCTCGCTCGCCTGAGATCCACTGCTCTGGAGAACACCTCTGCTCTTTGGGGAGGGGCCTGAACTGCTTTGTCCTGTTTATTATTATTATTTGATCAAGATGTAGAAAGCACAAGATAAAAATAACAACTGTGATCCCCAGGACTCGGAAGGACATGTCACTGGGGGGGGACATTTCTTCTCTCTCTGCAGCACCAGTAATTTCACAGAACCGTGGAATGGTTTGGGTTGGGAGGGACCTTAAAAATCACCCAGTGCCACCCCCTGCCATGGGCAGGGACACCTTCCACCAGCCCGGGTTGCTCCACCCTGGCCTTGGACACTTCCAGGGTGTTATTTTGACCTTAAAGCCACCAAAACGCAAACCTACCAAAAAAATGCTGAATTTCTTGCGCCCTCAAGCGACCCTCGCTCAGGGAGCAGAGAGGAGAGAGGCAGAGCTGGGAGAAAGTCATTCCTCCTTCTCCTTCAGCCCCTCCAAACCATGTGAGACCAGGGGGTGCTTCTCTCCACCCTCGCCAGCATCACTTGGCTGGGCTGTGCAAGCAGTGCATGCCCAAGCACCCTCTGCACAAAGGGGTTCCTGCCCTTTGCCACAGCCAAGTTCTCACCCCCTCGAGTCCTCCTGAAGTTACTGCCCCAAAAACAACAAACTAAACCCTTGAGGAGAAGAATCTGCTCTGTTTTAAGCGGACACGTCCCTCGTGTGGGTCCCTCACTGACCCCCCCAGCCAGGAAAAACATCAAGACATTCCAACCCCAAGACTCCCTCGGGATCCCAGCTCTCCACTACCCCAACTCCAAGCTTTTACTCTTTTCCTAAGGTTCCACCTGCCCAAAAACTAAACCCACAGACCCCGTCCCTCAGCAAGCACAGAGGGGATGGATTACGGTCCGTAACTCACGGGTGGTGCTCAGAGCCAGCCAGGCAACCCCCCTGATCCCACAGGATTACATCCAGCTGAGTGGCAGCACCAAGAAGGCAAAGGGATTTAGGGGAATAATCAGGCAAAGAAGAGGAGAGGAGGGCAGGCTGCTTTATTTGGGTTTTGTTGTTGTTCCCCTCCCCAATATTCATATATTCAGCAAAGAACCTCCCATGAAGAACCACAGATCTGAGACCCCTCGACCATAAATTAGAGCTCAGAGTGGTTTTATTTGTGTTTTGTTGGGGTTTTTTTGCGTGTGCCTTGTTGTATTTGGTCTTTTTTTTTTTCTTTTAAAGTGCAGTTTTGTCCCCTTCCTGTAGCAATGAGAAGGCCCCTCAGCCACATAAACTCCAATATTCCAGTGACAAGTGAGGAGGAAAGAAGAAATTCCATTCCTTGCACGGGATGAAAATAAGATTATCCAATGACCATGGACCAATGGATTAGGGATGAGAAGATTTGGGTTCTATTCTTATCTAAGTTGTCATTGATTGAACAGCAAAGTCCAAGTTGCTCAGGGTGTGATACAAAGCCCACGGAATTTGCCAGGAGTCCTTTCCCAGCGATCCCAATTCCATCTGACACTTTCAGCCCCTCCACAGCCCAACTTCCTCGTATTTCAAATGGCCTCTTGGCACTGACCTCACTCCTGTAAAATATTTTGCAATCATTGCATAAAGCCCCGGTTGTCTCTGATGATGCAAAGCTATTTCTGCAAGCACCTCGTGCCATTTTTTTTAGTCGGAATTCTGCTCCTGTTGCCAATAATCTTGCCCATCACTGGAAGAGGAACATCATCTTTTGCCAGGGGTCGATCGATGACGTGATTTTTTTCTCATTTAAGAAAAAAAAAAACCAAACAACCAAAATCTGCCTAAGCTTTGGAGGAATGAAGAGACCATTGAAGGGTTTGAGCGTTTTCACCAAGCAGGGATGGGCTAAATGAAGGAAGGCTGGTGATGATCCAGCAAATTTAAGCTCCTGCAGCAAACTGAAATCTGACTGAGACCACAACAAGAACACGGAGCTGGCAAAGAAACGCCTAAAAATTTGGGTGGTTTTCTTTTTCTTTCTTTTTTTTTTTTTTAAGGGATCAGGTCCTCAGTTTTACCTGTCGTTAAATGGATTTTATGCAGCACGGGAAAGACCAGAGAACCTACGAAAAAAACAGTCAAGTTGCAGCGGTTTGATGCTGGCAAGTTCTACAGGGTGGTGCAAGCCCAGGTCACGGGGTGGAACCACGAGGTCCTTGTTCCTCCTGCAGGGCCCTGTCCTGTCTCACCCCACGCACAGGGATTGCTTCACCCACTCCAGGGCTCAGAGAAAAGGCCGAAACCAGGCAGAAATTCAACGTAAACTCATTTTCAGCAGGAGGATAAACCGGTGAGAGCCACGGTATGTGAGCACACATTCCTTCTCCCCACAGCGTGGCCACTTCCCACAGCTTCCCTGAAATAATAATCATCATAATAATAATAATAAATGATGAGAGTTTCCCCTAAACAGCAACGTGTCCTCCCAGCTCATCCTCAAGGACAGGTCCCCAGAGAGCAAATCCTGCACTGAACCAGCCTCCGAAGTACTGGATGCAGCAAGTTCCCTTCTTTCCTTGGATTTTGCAGCGTGTGCAGAGCCTCAAATATTTGGCAGAAGCCCATAACTGCATTATCTTGTAATCAAGTGGAACAAGGAATTCTGCACGAACACCTTGTGCCCTTCTACCACCTCCCAGTCAACCAGAGAAAGGAGGGGGAAAAGAACCCTCGCTCTGCAGATTCCAGGAGCGTGTCATGGCCAAGAGACCTAAAGCAGCAAGCCCAAGCTTTGCAGGGGTATGGCTGACCGACCCCGAGGGGCTGGTGAGACACCTCAAAATCCTGTGGAGAAGCCACAGCCCAGCAGAGGTTTGGGCAGCCCAGGGGCCTGTCCCAAACTGCCCCTTCTGCCAGCACTTTAATTCGCTTTATCGCCCTTTCCTCTCCCTCAGGGGCTCAGCTCTATCAGTGTTGTGTCTCCAGCCCCTCCAGACTCAGATAACATTTCTTGTTACCACCCAAAGCCCAGCCTTGCTGCCTCCCTGCCAGGGAACAGACTGTGCCAGCCAAAATCCCGCAGGGAGAGCACCAGGAGCCCTCCTGGGAAGGCTCTTTGATACCTGGCTGAGTGAACCCAGGCGGAGAAACAAGGAATGTTCCAGACGACCAGCAGCAGCCCCGAGAACCTCCTGGCAACTCCCAACAGCTGCTGAGGTGGGGAATCACAGCTAAAGCAAGATTTTCCCAGGGAAAACTCGGCAACAACGCTGAAAAGCTGCCCTCAGCTCCCTAAGGAACGTCACCGACAGCCCACGGAACACCCTTGGCCGGGAGCTGCAGGGATACCTTCCAGCAACAATTTACAGGCGATTTTCTCCAGCTGGAGAAAATTCCACCCCGGGGATATTTCAGGGAAAAAAAAAGAAAAAAAAAAAAAAGGGACCTCATTTGGGTGTTCATTCCCTGTTTTTGACCATCTATTAAAGAGCTGATTACAAGGAGGAGGGTTAAAGAATGAGGTTGCTGAAAAACAGAGAGAAGGAAAGAAAGAAACACCCCAACGCTTTGGGAAATATAAAATGCATCCTCTTCATGGGGGTAAATTTTTGCTTCCTGACACTCCCTCTTTCTTGTGTCCTTTTGCAGAATCAAGTCACACATTAGTAGTGTTATGTACAGATATTTTGCCTGTTATGTACAGATATTTTCCCTCTTCGTCCTTCCAGATGAAGGAGTGACCAGTACATTCTTTAGGATAATTAAATGGCTCTGGTCCGTTCCTAATATTGAAATCTTCATTAAGCATTAGAGTTTAATGAGCAGACTTGAAACACCCAAGTGCAATTTTAATCCTCTTTAAAAGCAGGACTTTTGCTTTCTTTCTCTTTTACATCATGACTTAGGAAAAATTTCCCAGTAAAGCACTGGGAGAAACAGCCTAAAAGGGGCATTAAAGCTCCACAGCTAGAGCCTTTTAAAAAACATAATGTCTTTTTTTTTTTTTTTTTACAGCCTAAACCATTACTTCTGAAACAATCAGACCTTTCCCTTCATCCCCTACCTCCACTCAAAAAAAAAATAACCACCTCGGGTTCAAAGCTACTTTAAAAACAACAACAGCGACAGCAACAACTATTATTATTGCTGTCGCTGTTGTTGTTATTATTATTTCCCAGCTGTATATTTAATAATAATAGTAATAATAGTAATATATTTCCCAGCTGGATCATTCCATCAGATCAATGTAAGTGCCAGGCCTGGCCTGGCCCAAAGAGGAGCCAAAGCAAACGGGTGTGGTGTGAAAACAGGAGTGAACAGCCAGAATTAAATGTTTCTTTACCTCGTAGTTCTGCCTCGAGATACAGAGAAAATTTACCTCGATAAACTCTGCCAGGACCAGAAAGGAGATGTTAAATTTGCCGCACTTTTAATACTGTTTAAAACTCGAGCGCCTACAGCCAACGCTGCGTTGCTCTGGGCACGGCAGGAGTGGGAAACGCTAGGTCTGAAATTCCCGTTCTCCCAGGAAAACAACCTCCCTTTGTCACGGTTTCGGAATTTCGGGGACCCACCTTCGTACATCTCCAGGATGTGAACGGTGTCGCCGACCTGCAGCGACAGCTCCACGTCCTGCACGGCGTCGTAGTTGTAGATGGCTGGAAAGAAAACACAAATAAAAACGGGAGAAACAAAAAAAAAAACCACACAACCGCGAGGGTTCAGATCGCGGCAGAACAGGGTTTTGGGAAAAGCGCTCCGAGGTCCCCGCGTAAGGAAGGCGCTGGAGAAGGGTGCTGGAAAATTCCCAGATTCCGCCCTGCAAGGGTAAGAAACCTCCTTCTTCGCGGCCCAGAATATTAATAGAGTAATTTTTCCACCTGGGAGTCCTTAGGAACGAGGTGCATATTCTCACCTTGCCAACAACCTGCCCGCAAAGGTCTCCACCATCTCGGGCGTCAGGGATCAAGTCAGTAATTATACATTTTTTTTTTTTTCCAACAGTGTTTCATAGCACTAATTAACAGCGCTGGAAAACACCCTAAATTCGATGTCATAACAAAACCCACCCCTGCCCTATGCTAAAAAACCCACTCTGATTATTTGCTACTAAAGGCTCGCCCCAGACAAGACCCAGTTTTAGCAGGAAAACTTGAGATGCTCCGCAAATTTAATCCCTCCCAAAGACAAAGCTAATCTGGATCTTATCGGCTTTCCGGGGGGGAATAGGATTAAGCCCAGGAGCCCAGACTTCTCGACTGCCTTTCCTCTGGAACCTTCTGGAGGTGCCCAGTTTCACTGGGCAAAGCAGAGCCTTCCCTGGGGACAAGAGGAGAAAGTTTAATTTGAATTTGTTTCAAAGCAGCGCAAATAATGAGACACGAAAGCAGGGAAACGCTTTGCTCTGGGTCCGTGAACTGAGCAGCCAAGTCAGGACAGACACTCCTCGACCAAACTGGGGCATCTCATTTATTTACAACACCGATTCAAGTACAGATCACACACAAGGCAATCTTCCCACACGCAGAAGTCTTACATTCACACACCCCTGAGCTCACTTATTGGTGAATGAGCACCGTGTTTGTTTTTAAGGAGGCAAATAGATCCCACACACGTTTTCAGGAGGCTTTGGGAAAATCCTTCGGACTGCCCGAGGTCTGGATTTGAAGGGCTCTGCCAGGAAAATGAAATAAATAAATAAAGAGTGGAGCTGTTCTGTCACTAATTCGCATCCAGTGCCCATCATTTCCGCCGGGATGAGGAATTAGTGCCTCCTGGAAAGGCTCCAGCACAAATGACTGGGGGTGACCACACAGGAAATTATCTCACAGATAGGAGCTGCCCTCTCCAATATTGGAGCTATAAATAGTCCAACAGAAGCAGGAGATGTGAATCCCTGCTGGATCTGAAATCCACCCTGATCACAAGCAGACCCTTCTCTTCCTGTGCTGCAGGGCAGGGCGTGTTCCCAGAGGCACGAATTAATGCCTGCAGATACACATGGACTCTGCATTGAATCCACCACGGGGTTTTCCAGAGAATTACAGGAATATTCCTCGTTACAGGAATATTACTGGACTTTTGCTCCTGAGGCACGAGCTGCTTCAACATCCAGTTTCCTCCCCTCGAGGGTGCTGTAAATCAACATATTAAAAACCTGACTGGTGATCTGGATGTTCATCCACACCTTAAAGGCCCCAAGATAGGCCCAAAAGTAAAAGTTCCATCGACATTTCAACAGAAAAATCTGGATAATGTTTATGGTCAAAAATGAACACGAATATGAAACGTGGAATGGTTTGGGCTGGAAGGGACCTTAAAAATCATCCAGTGCCACCCCCTGCCATGGGCAGGGACACCTCCCACTAGCCCAGGTTGCTCCAAGCCCTGTCCAGCCTGGCTTTGGACACTTCCATGGATGGGGCAGACAATTCCCAATTCTCTGGGAATTCCATTCCAGCTGCTCACCACCTGCCCACGGAGGAATTCCTTCCCAGTATCCCATCTCTCCCTGCCCTCTGGCAGTGGGAAGCCATTCCCTGTGTCCTGTCCCTCCATCCCTTGTCCCCAGTCCCTCTCCAGCTCTCCTGGAGCCCCTTTAGGCCCTGCAAGGAGCTCTCAGGTCTCCCTGGAGCCTTCTCTTTTCCAGGCGAACCCCCCCAGCTCTCCCAGCCTGGCTCCAGAGCCGAGGGGCTCCAGCCCTTGGAGCATCTCCGTGGCCTCCTCTGGATTCATCCCAACAGTTCCACATCCTTGTGCTGCACACCCCTCATACACACAGGGATTCCTACATACAATTTGGAGACGCCTCGGGTTTTTCTGGCACAAACAGACGTTACAGAAATACCAGGCTGCATTTTTCCCCTAAATTGCTGCTTTAGCTCCAGACAAAAGCAGCCGGAGCAGCACCAGAGTCCGAGGGAAAGGTGGGCGGGCGTCAGAGCAGCCTTTCTTCCGAGAACACAGAGTTAATTCAAACCAAAGAGCAAAGAGGGAGAACTCACCAGCTCCCTTCCCTTCCCCTCCCCGAAGATCACAACAGCCACAAGCCAGAGAACCGAACGCTGCAGTTCCCTTCCCTCTCCCTCCCCAGCCAGGTTTCACATCCCGACGTGCAGCACTTTAAGGAAAGGGTCTCACTTCTTCCTCTGCCCAACAACAACAACAACAAAAAGGCAATTTTGTAGTGTCTTGCCTCGCCAGCCCCAGTGAAGGCAGAGCAGAGGGTCACCGAACATAAAACCTCCCCCTACCAGTGGTTCTGCACAAGGTTAGAAAAGACAAATTGCTGGCATATTTTCCCTGGGAGCTTTGCTGTTTGCAGCTGATGCTTCCTGCTGCTGGGAGTCGGCGCTCGCTCTCGCCCCAAACAGCCCCATCTGCAGCGATCTGCAGGGCTCAGCCTCTCCTTTAGTGTGTGTGTGTGTTTAATCTGACCTCTCTCAGACTTGAAAGCAAAAGGAAACTGTGCATAACAAACATGCCATGGGAAAAAAAAAACAAAAAACCAAACAAACCCCTTCATTTAAATCCCGACAGAGCAGCAATGCAGAGACTTTTGTCCTCCAATTTGCAGGAATATCTGAAGTTAAGTCTTTTTTGCTCCAAGCCAAACTTCAGCTGAGATTCTGTCCTTTGAAATTCACTTGAGAGTGTTGATCCTGCTCCTTTTATCATCCTGAACGAAAAGCAGCACTGAAGTCTGACAAATTTAATCTAAATACAGAGGCAGAAGCGGAGAACGTGATCCATAAGAAGGAGATCCCGGGTTTGTTTAATGCTGAGCACAACCAGAGGCAACATCTCATGTTCTTTAGTTCACAGTCCTCCAAGTTTGATTAGTGGGAAGTGTAAGAAATGGAATCCAGGAGGAGGGAAGGTCAGAAGCAGTGAGCCCTGGAAAAGGGCAGCAGATAACTTCATGGCTGATGACAGCAGCCAGAGCCATGAGGTGAAGATAAGAAGCAATTCTCCTGCTTCAGGGTGGAAGGTGAGTCCTCAAAACGGATGGAGAAGGAACTCCAGACGCCTTGCACGAATGGGGGTGGATGCTGGAATCACCCAGAGCCATCCCACAAACACAGACTGCACGGAGGGCAAAGGAAACCTGGGACAGCCTGGGCTTTCCAGGGCTCTGAGGGATAACTGTGGAGAGCTGGAAGGTTCTGAGGAGGCACAGGTTGGCAGCAGGGTGATGGGAAGAGCAGGTTTAGCTGTGTCACTCCCCCCACCAGTTGCAGGAAGACACCAGATTGATCCCAGCACGCACATTCCTGATCCATGAGACACCACACAGAGGCACTTACACAGCACGAAGCCTCAGTGTCGTGCACGGGGCAGAAAATGAGAAGTACAATTATATCACAAGTTAAAACCCCCCAAAACACGCTTTAAAAACCCACAAAGCTTCACCTTTTGACCAAGAGTCCGGGGAGAAGCCTAAATTTGCAAGAGGTCTGTCAGCAGGTCACTGAGCCTGAGCTGGATCTCAACAGAACCAGGGGGAGATCTGGCAGTTTCAGGGGGAATGGTTTCCAACTGAGAGGATGTTTGGATGGGATACTGGGAAGGAATTCTTCCCTGTGAGGCTGGGGAGGGGCTGGGATGGGATTCCCAGAGCAGCTGTGGCTGCCCCAGCCCTGGAATTGTCCAAGGCCAGGTTGGAGCAACCTGGGCTAGTGGAAGGTGTCCCTGCCCATGGCACTTTGAAGTCCCTTCCAAACCAACCCATTTTATGATTCCACTATCCTGTTAATTCCCAGACCCGTTTTACCCCCAGAATAACTCATTTTCAAGACTGCCCTAAGAGCAAAGCTCGGCTAAAGCGCCCGAAACCCAGTGAACGAGGCAGAACCTGTCACATCCCATTCTGCGGGGATTTCAAAGCCGAACGAAAGGGAATCCTCCTCTCAATAACTGCATTTGAAACGTGGATTATTGGCCTGAAAAGCACAGCCACTGCAAGATCCATTATCTCTGACTTGGCTCAAAATAACACCACCACCACCCCCCTCCACCCATCACAAAGACACGATAAACCACTTCCAAATGCCCATGTCCCACTTCCCCCCCCCTGCCCCAGCCTGCCCTCACACCATCTGATAGGAGAGGGCTGGGTTTGCTTCCTGGGAACAAAGACTCACATTCAGAGCTGTGGCAACAACCAGACTCCATCTCATTCCATCTTTCAGCCGGAGAGTCAACCCCCACTGTAGGGGAACAGAGGTCCCCCTGCTTTTATGCTGCGACAAACCCCATATGAAAAAACGGCATCGCTGCTGGACAGCCCCCCCTTCGGAGGAGCCTGGTATGTTCTCCTGTGCCAAGACGCCACCAAAAACACAGTGGCTTTATTTAAGAAACAAGGAGCTGCCCAAGGAGCTCATTCTTAACGGGAACAAAGGCTTTTCTTGATGTTCCGAGCACAAATGTTCTTGTAACTTCCCAGGAATTTGGGTCTGAAGAATTGAGAACGGAGTAATTAAGGTTTAGATGTCAGGCTGGGGCTGTTTCTTCAAAAAAAAAAAAAAAAAAAAAGGTTCAACCCTGGGAAAAATGTTCATTTTATGATTGTTATTAACAAAATTCCCACTGCTGAAGGGTTGATGCCGAGATTCAGCCTCAATTCTACCAAGTCCCAAGTGGCTGCTTAGCATTTGGAACACAAGTAATCCAGAATAACAGGATTATGCAGCTGGAAATGCTGTAATTAACAGCCACCATTAGGCTCTGGAGTCAAACCTCTGATGAGCTCGAGGTGGGACTGTCCCTGCCCACGGCAGGAGGGTGGAATGAGGTGATCTTCAAGGTCCCTTTCCAACCCAAACCACTCCACGCTTCTACGGTTTCACGGCTTTTAAACACCTCGTGTTCTGATTGTTTCAGGCTGGTCTCACGCACAGAAATACATTTCACTCGTTCTCGGCGTTTTTAAGTCGGGTTATCCTAAAAACGGGCGTTACGTGAGAAATGCCACCCCCCGCCTGGGCAGGAGGACGTGACGTGGCCTTTCCAATCTGGATTCTGTAACTGCTGGGGTTTAGGGTGGATTTCTTGCTTTGGAGAACCCCAGGAAAAAGTGTTTCCAACACTTCCACTTCCAACCTAAGGCTATTCCAACAACCAACCCCGAATGAGGGTGTTACCCGCCCGATCAAAGCTGATCAGAGCCTCAAGATTTTTCCGATTTTCCCGGAATAACGGATTATCTTGGGAGATGGGACGGGCAGATAAGCACAGGCTTGCAGAGTCTGTCCTGCACAAACAGCCTAAATCAAACTCATTTCCAAACCTGGGCCCGGGGAAGGTTTTCAGCCATCATTATCTTTGGGCTAATCCCGTCTCTCTCTCTCCAGCACAGACTGGATCAGATTCTGGACTTGATGGTTTAATCTCTTAAAGCCTGGATTGCTTTAGAGAAAACAACTTACCCAGCCCAGCCCATGGGAAGAGGGATGGCTCTGGGAGGTTACACAAGGGCTCACAGGGGCTCATCCAACGCGCTCCTCTGGCCCAAACCCACGGGCAGCTCCACCCTGACGGAGCAAGAAGAGCCCAGGGATTTTAGTTAGAGCTCCTCACATTCAAATCAGGCAAACTGAGACCATCCAGAGCTGCTGAAGCAAGAGACACACTGATTACGAGGGGGGAAAAAGTAGAGATAATACCCATATTTTCACGCCTGCAGAACTCCCATCGGTCATTTCCCCTCAAATATTAATCACAAAGTGTTTCTGCCACAGCAGGGGTGTAAAAATAAAGGAGATTCGGTCCTCAGAGTGCATCTAAACTGCAAACAGGGCAGAGAAATGCATCCTAAACACACTGATTCGGGCACCAGCAACAGTAAGAGCACAGTACAAGGTGTTTTGTCTCTCAGAGGGTGCCTGGGAGGGGGGGAGCAGCCAAATTTCAGCGGCTCCTGGGAACTGACCCCCACCAAGAGTGTGGTTTAATTGACATCCAGGTAACACACCCAGATCTTTCACTGTGACATGTTCTTCACCAGGCTCTCCTCTTCCTTTTATTATTTTCACTCTAAAGGGCCCTTGGGGACTTTAGGCTCAAGATAAGGAATTAATCTACATTAGCTGTCTCAGCTAATGTCTGGAGTGAGAGGGAGACATAAGTCAGGGTAGGGGCCAACCTGCTCCTGAATATACAGCACCCAGGCAAAGCTGGTGCTTGAGAAATAAAAATAAAATAACCAAAAAAGCAGACCTGCAATTCCAGTCTCCTTGGAACACCATGAAAGTTCCCCGCAGCTGGAAAAATAAACCAGCCTGGCCTCTCCTCTTGAAGATTTCATAAACTTTTATCGGGTTGCTTTGATACATCTTTTTATTTGAGGTGTTCTTAAAGGTTCTGCCAAGAAAGGTTGGGCCAGAGGATCCTTGAGGTCTGTTCCAAGCTGGAATTCTGTGCTTCTATGATTAATTAGGCTGTGGCTTAGAGGAATGCTGGAAGCTTTACTTCCCGGTGCATCCCAGCATCCATCTACTTTCTGCCCTCAGCGAGGGCAGTGTCCACCTAACAGTGTTCAGACACGGAAAGGGAAGATGAAGAATGAAGTTTAGCCCCTGTGTCAAACAGTTTTTTAAAGGCTCCCTGTGTTTCAGGCCTGGGTGATCCCAAAACAACAGGCAGTGGCACGGCAGTGTCCAAGGGGAACCAACAGACCCACCAGTTCCCAGCTGGAACAAAGGCTTCCCAACCCCGCTGCTGGGAGATCTTCCCTTCATCAAGGCAAACCTCCCTCAGCCACCATCCAAGAAGCCAGTGCCACCAAACTGCCCTTCCTGATGCTCACCCTGAGCAGGATGAAGCGGGAAGGTGCCCAGGATGTTACCGCTGCTCCACCAACCTCAGAGCCCGCTGCTGTCACAGCTGCGCCTTTCTCCAGCTCCAGTTCATAGAATCACAGAATCAGACGGGTTGGAAAGGACCTCTGAGATCACCAAGTCCAACCCCTGATCCAACCCCACCGCGGTTACTGGACTATGGCACTCAGTGCCACGTCCAGCCTCATCTTAAACACCTCCAGGGACGGAGAATCCACCACTTCCCTGGGCAGCCCATTCCAATGGCTGATTCCCCTCTCCGGAAAGAATTTCTCCCTAATATCTCACCTAAACCTCCCCTGGCACAGCTTAAGGCCGAGCCCTCTTGTCTTCCTGAGAGTTGCCTGGGAGAAGAGACCAACCCCCACCTGGCTACACCCTCCTGTCAGGGAGTTGTAGAGAGCGATGAGGTCTCCCCTGAGCCTCCTCTTCTCCAGGCTCAACAACCCCAGCTCCTTCAGCCTCTCCTCACAGTTCCAGAAAACACGTCCTTCCGAGGGTTTCATTCCTGCCTTCGTTGCCCGAGACATCCATTCCCTGTGCCACAGGGACCTTCCCAACACACAGGACACCAGAACTGCTCCCCTCCACCCCCGGGGTGCTGGGCACCACCCTGACAGGAGGCTCGGAGACCCTGCTAGGTTAAAGGGTGCTTGGTGTGCGAGGTGCCCACCTTCCAAGCCCTGCAGCTTTATTCTGCCTCTTTGAAACCTGAGCAGCGACATCCAGCCCGAATAACTAGTGTTCTCCCCAAAAAACATATTTAAACGTAGTCTTGTTCCTTCAAGAGACCCTTCTGACCCCATAGAACTGTTTCAACTACCACATGACCACAGAACTCAAGTTTTGCCGCTGGTTTGAGAGGGCTCAGAACCCGGTTTGTGTTCAGCCTGGTGGCATCGCTGCAGTTCAAAACACTTACACTATTATTTTTCTTCGTTCTGTGCACTTTGGACAAAGAGACTTGGAAGAAAAGGGGCACGAAGCCACTCTTTGGGTTGATCTCTCCAAAAGCCTCCTGAGCGCTGGGGCACCAACGCTCTGATTTAACAACTGACACACCCACCAGGGGCCTGAAACCCACCTGCACAGAAATAACCTCTGATTTTGGAGGTTTCCATTTTCCTGCCTGCAAAGACAAAGATGTTCGTTTACAGCACCCACACCACTGAGTTTTACCAAGTCTGGCTCTAATTACCTTGTTTCCTCCAAGCCTGCGAATGAGCAACTCGTGTTTGGATACTTTAAGTACAGAAGTCACCGTCCCAATGACATTTTCACACAGATTTGTAAAAGCCCAACCCCACCACTCCATAAATTGGCCCACTCAGCTCCTTCCCGAGTTGAAGGCGTGTGGCACTTTCAAAGGAATTAATTGAATTTGCCACCGGCTTTAAATTGCTGCCCTAATTCTTACTGGGCAAAACATCAAAGGAAGTGGAGAGAAAACTTGGAAATGCTACTGTGCAGAGCTGTAAATGTTGCTATCTAATGAGTTCTGCTGTTTGCACCACTCCAGAGGGAGGGAGGGGGGAGAGATGAGAGCTCTGACAAGTAGAACATTAAGAGCACAGAGCCCAACTGTGCCCAAGGGCTGCTCTGCACCATCAAGTTCACTTGAGTTAAAACTTCAGCCTCGTGCCTTGCTGGCATCACAGCTCCTCCTCACACCAAACCCGAGCTGAGAGACCCATGGGGAATGTGGAGCTGAGGGGTCCCCACTTCATAAGCTGCAAAAATAAAACCCACCGCAATTCCCACCAGAAATTTTTCCCAGGTGTTCCCGGGGCTCCAACACCTTCCCCCTTCCATCCACGTGCTCAGGAGGAGGCACGTGAGCTCTCCCACAACTGCACGAGAAGAACTCACAGCTCAGCCCGCTGCATTTGGACAAACTGGGATGTGCTGGCCAAAAAGTCTCCACCTCCACTGGAGGAGAGCTCTGTGGAAACCTGGAGCTGGCAGGGCTCACACGAGGAGAATTTCTAACATGCACAACCACAGGGATTTCATTTGGCCTCTGCACCTCCAGCTCTGCTCGTCCAACACGGGCTTCATAACAAATTTACTCCCTTTGACAGCCTGGGGTTCATTGATCCCTGTTTGCAGAATGACACGGGAAGCAGAGAGGCACACAAACTTCTTCTCGTTTCCACAGACCTTCAATCCCAAAGCATTTTTCCCTTGCCCCCCACCTCAGGTTACCAAGCAAATGGCAAACAGGGGAACCAGCGTTGAAACGAGGAGCAGGAAACACTGACTGGAAGGAAAAGGCCCGACAAAAATATTTGAGCCCTTTACTGTCAAGAAGAACGAAGAGCAACCTGCCCCCAAATTTGCAATGAGCAGATTAGCGTTAATTAAACTGCACGAGACGCCAGGAGATGAAGAATTTGGGAACACTGTGGCCTTCCTTTCATTTCCTAGAGCTACTTTATTCCTTAACATTAAGCTCCATCTCTCTGCAGCTTGAAGGCCCCACTACATCAGAGCGGTGAGGATGGAGGTGCTGCAAGAACAAGGTCTAAAAAGAAAGGAAAAGGCACTTTTACAGAACCAGTTGGCCACTAGTTGCCTGTGACATCCTGAACCACTCTCAGAACTTCAGTGCTGAAGTCATAAATGGGTTTATTACTCCAGAGGATCAAGGTATCAAGCTCCCCAAGAGCAGGAAGCTCATCTCCACTGTACCTTAATGAACTATTTGCCCAGGTTCAGCACTTTTGAGACTGAGGTTCATTTTTATTGCAGCAACGCCTCCAAAAACTCGAGTTCTGTCCGTGACCAAAAAATCAATCTCCACTGAACAGCCCCTCCTTTTTTCAGCTACATCCTCTGACAGTGGGCCAGACACCCGTCTGAAAGCTCCAAGAGGCTGTCAGAGGAATTAATCCTTCAAACGCTGCTCCCCCCTCAGTTCCAGGGAGATCTCCCTGGGAGGTACAGCCTGTACTGCACCAAGAAGATATTTTTTATCATTTAAGCGACTGGTCCAACTCACCTTCTGCAACATCATCAGGCTTGTGAAGGCTGCCTCCAGAGCTGTTCAGTAATTCATATTTATGGCCTGGTTTTATTAGCACACGTTTCCTGGCAAATGCACCCAAACTCACTGCAGGATTTCAGGCACCCAGTTGGAAATTAAATGCACTGGACTTGAAAGCATCACCTCACGCTGGTAGCAAGGGGATAAATGTGTTTATGACCTTGGGCTGAGGGTAGTTTGAAGCTTGGTCGTGGTGTGTCTTTAACGTTGCTGGCAGAAACAAGCCTTCATCTGCCTTAAAAGCAAAGGTTGAGAGAAACGTCCTACCAGTCAACGAAGTGCAAACTGAACAGCAAAAAAAAGCTGATTTTCAAACTGAAGGAGCTTCAGCGAGTTTGAGCACAGAAGGGCTGTGAATGAAGGACTGTCATCTGACCAATACAGGAAGATTATTACACATTCACTGCTCGTCTGCATGTTAAACAGGTCAATAAGTTTTTCTCCCTTCAGGAGCTTTTATTATTCCGCTTTTCCTTCCCATCTGCAGCTGTGCTGGCAAATACAGCCCCATGCCAAAAGGAAAACCCCAGAAATGGTCACTGGATCGGTGTAAAATTCAGCAGCAGTGGCACACCCAGCTCTGGGGGAAGGGGGGACTTAAGGTCTCCCGACAACTCAGAACAATTAAGCCACAAATGAATCAGCAGGACAAAGCTCAGGCCAACCTCCAGGAGGCAACCAGAAGTTCTGGAGACCTCAAGGGAGGATTTAGAGCCTCCATAAAGGGTTTAAGATGAACCCTGGGACAGTTCCTAAACGTTCTGGTGGTGTCTCAAGGTGGACCCCCAGGAATTAAAGCACCCAGAAGTCACCAGCCACTTGGAAAAATACTTCTTTTCAAAGAAGGAATAAGATAAGGAACAAGTTTACAAGCCTTGTTCACGTCAGTGATGCCTTTGAAAGTCCACAGGATTAGTTTCACGGGGGATGACTTAAGGAACAGAATAGAAATCACCAAAAATCCAAGAAGAGTGGATTTAAAAAAAAAAATAGGACTACGGATGCAAAAAGTAGCACAAGCGACTTTCACATCAAATAAACTGCAGAGACAGCAATAAAAAGTGGGAAATTAATCAGAAATAAAGCGTCACATATACATATACACAAATAATCTTCACAGTGCCACAAACTACTCTGAAGAGACAAAACTTTCTGGGGTCGGCAATGCCAAGATTTTGCTTTTCCCTGTTGGGAATCTTCTCTGCTATTTCGGTTCCATTTCTATCAACACGACAACTTTTTAGCCACAAATCACAATAAAGCAAATGGTAGGAAAAATGAGCTGTTAGAGGGCGTTCCTGTGGACAGGAAGATGGTCCCTCCTGCAGCAGGAAGGGGCTTCTCCATCCTTTTGGAGCCTCCTGAGTCCCCGGCCAGAGGCATCCTGCAGGAACGGCAGGCCAAAGGCAAGCAGCAAGTCGAAACAAATACTCATTTTGCTCTCGTTTGACAGGAGCCACCACTGCGAAACCCTTTGATCACACGCTGGCTGTCGGGACAGCTCTGCAGGCGGGTGGGACTGGAACACGGAGCCAAGACCCGACGGCCCAGGAACGCTCCCAAATCGAAGCCTGAGCAGGAAAATCTCACCGTGCTGGATTTATGCCTTCCCCTCTGCCCCTCTGCACCTCCCCTCGGGTAAATCACAGCCCCGGCTGGCAGGCACCGGGTCACACTTGGGAAATTGCTGCCGTTCCTAAGACATGAGGCAGCTGATTGTGACCGAACCAGCACGTGGTGCTTGGGCAAAGTAAACACTTCTCTGCCACCAGAACAGTCCCGTGCCCTGAGCAGGGAAAAATGGAATGGGTTTGAGAGGCCACCGACACCTGTTAGGGGGAATTAACCTGTCAGAGGTCCAGCATGGCAACCTGCCTGGCCCATCCCCAGCCTGACCACACAAGCTCTGTGAAACAGCCAAAACTACCCCAAAAAGGAGGGTCGTAGAATCATCAAATCTCCTGAGTTGGAAGGGACCCACACGGATCAGAGTCCAGCTCCTGGCCGTGCATACACACCCCAAAAACCTGTCCCACAGAGAGTTGTCCAAACCCTCCTGGAGCTCTGGCAGCTTTGGGGCCGTGTCCAAACCCTGGGGAGCCTGGGCAGTGCCCAACCACCCTCTGGGGGAAGAACCTTTCCCTAAAATCCAGCCTAACCCTGCCCTGACACAGCTCCAGCCATTCCCTCAGGGAGTGGAATCTCCCAGTGCTTCCCACCACCATCACCAAAATCCAAACTATTCCGGCCTTCACGTCCCGAAGCTCTTCCAACAACACCTCAGTGAATAATTTCTGCTTCTGGAGGACCACATTTGTGTATTGAGCCAACAGATCAAGCCACATTATTACAAACAAACACTTCCCGTCCTGTTCCTGTCCTGTTGACTGTTGGCAGGCAAAGGTGACACTTGTGCCTGGATCCATCACTCCCACCCTGGCTGAAAACCCAGCCCTTGCATTTCTGAACTGGTTTTGAGCTGGGTCGGCTCCCTGACCTGGCTCAGCACAACAGCTACTGCCTGCAGGAAGGGGTCAAGAGAGGGGTCTGATTGCTTGTCTATAATCAACTTATAACAGCCTAATCTATGATTCCATAGATTCCAGGTTCTCTCATACCATTAACAGTCTTCCCCAGTCCATGAAGGCCACTTAGATGCTAAGGACAGCTGATGACTAGTGACAGAATTGCTTTCAAAACCCAAGTCTAGTACTTAAGTTAGTTAATGCAAACCCATGTTGCTGCCAGCAGAAAGTAATTACATTGTTGATTCCTCATGCTCTTAAGTTAATAATTTTAAAACAAGCAGATAATAAAAGTCAAAAATCACAGGGGGTTATTCAGGGATTCTTTCCTTCAGAGCACAGTCTTTTGACTGAAAGGAGTTTGAGTGAAAGGCAATCAGCAGATGACAACTTCTTTTTCGCAGACACACTTGACAAGAATAGGTTATTTCCTTCAGTTTGGCCCCAAAACTAATCAGTTGTCAAAGAAGATGCACCAGGTAGTAACCCAGATTCCTGAAGCCTGTTGCAAGGAAGCTCTGTAAGACCCAGACAATCCTGTTGCTCAAAGAGACAAGATGCTGCCCATCAGCTGCTCCCTTCGCAAGGCTGCAGCTTCCAAAGGCCCATCTGGCACGTGGGGGAAAATTCACTGCAAGTGAGAAGCTGAAAGCCATTTGTCTCTCACGAAATCTCTCACTTTTCCCTAAAAAAATGCTGCCATTCCCAACTTTGCACTCCCTGCTGTCTGCCATCCCAAACCTGGCCCATGTGCCATCTGTCCCAGCCACGGGAAAGGGCTTTAACCAGCTCAGGGCAAAACTAAAAGGCAGCCAACCAATTTGAACCCACAATCCAGAAATCTGTAAAATCTAATCCAGGACAAAAACCATTCTGAAGCGCAGGGAAAAAAAAAAAAAAAGAATAATATAAAAATCAGACAAGTGACATTGAATCACATCATTTACTTCTTGGAATTTCTTACTGCGTTGGCATGACTTCCAGGGCCGTGTTTAAAATAAATGCAAGCAGTTCTGCAGTAGTTCCTAAGGCAAACAAACACAATGGTGTGGGTTCTTGCACAGAATCCCAGAATATTTAGGGTTGGGAGGGCCCTCTGGAGATCACCCAGCCCCAAACCCCCTGCCCAGGTGACACAGGGACACGTCTGGGTGGGGTTGGAATGTCTCTGGAGAGGGGAGACTCCACACCCTCCCTGGGGAAAAGTTCTGCCTCCTGTTGAGGTGGAACTCTTGTTTTAGTTTATGGACATCACTCCTGCCACTGGGCACCATTGGGAAGAGTCTGGCACCATCCTGACACCCCTTGGAGATATTTATATGGATTGATAAGATCCCCTCCCAGTCTTCTCCTCTCTTTCTGGAAAGAATGAAGTTGTGTTTCTTCTGCCCTTCACAACTGGGTGGAAGTTGTTACCATCCCGTGGCCTGTATGACACAAACCAGGGAGGGCATTTCCCCCTCAATGGCTGGCACTAACAGGCCCCTGGGGTAACAACAAACAGCCCAAGAAGCTGAAACTTCCCTCTGAATCCTCACCAACTCCTTCAGAGCAAGGCCCAAACAGTGACAGCTGCTCCCTGCAGCACAGCACAGGACACACTTGTAGATGAGCAACTGTCCAGTCTGCGAACACCACAGTGATTCCATCAGTGCCACGTATCAAACACGGCCTGGCAGAGCCAGGCACTGCAGGAATTCTTCCCTCTCCTGCCTGGGGATGACCCTCAGCAGTGCTGGCTGCCAGTGAGACACCAGAGCTGCAGCTCTACAGCCCCCCCGGGGCAGCTGGGGGAGAGAAGCATCCCGGCAGGGAACGCATCCCGTCAGCTCTCACTTGTGGAGTGGGAACAGCAGGCAAGAGGAGGTTTTTCCCCTCCACCCTGCTTACTCACGAGCCAGTGCCCTTTGTGGGAGAGGAGCCGTCACGACCAGCAGCTGGCTCAGGGCAGCACAAAAAACTCACCCCGGAAGCTAATAAAAAAGGAAGAGAGGAGTGCCTCTGATTCATCCCACTGCCCAAGGCCATGGTGGGTTGTAGAACGGCCCTGCTCAGAGGTGTGCTTGGAAAAACCCCTGGCATAATCCAGCAGGGCCAATCAAGCCAGCAGGACAGAGTCTGCCTGATTGCAACAGCGAAGTTTGGAAACTGCAGATGCTCGGAGTCATCTCACCAAGCCACACACACGCACACACAGAGCCATATATAAATCCTATGGGCTGTTCCCTACCCAGAAAGAAGCAAAGTTCAGGGTGTACAACCCTCCACACCCTCCCAGTTACCTGGAGAAACTAGATAAGGCTGTGCTGCGTGGAATATCTCTGCAGCTTAAGCCACGGTCCTGAGGGAAGGGAGCTGCCTCCCTGCAAAGCCACTTGGAAATCAGGAGGTAACTTCCACTCCAATTCGCTCCGTGAAAATCGTGCAAGATGAGGTTTTTCACCTCCACGCTCACGGACTGAACAACCTCCAGGGAGTTTGGGGAATTACCACCTTGCAAGCATGAAATTACTAATTTTTTTCCCTCACATCGAGAAATCCACTGCTGAGCACAAGTGGCAGAGAAGATCATCACCCTTCATTAAAACGAACTACCAGAAGCTGTTTATATCATTAGTGGTTTCCTGTCGATTGTTCTCTGCCCAACTCTCCCCAACCAACCTCAAAACTGCGGGTTTCAATTTGTCAAAACTCTCCAGAAAAGCAGAACTTTATCAGCAACACCGGGGGTTATTTCCTCCTAGAGAAAAGCCAGCCAGCACCAAGCAATCTCCTTCTAAACATCAAAGGGGACAGGGCAGAAGGTACAAGGTGTCAGTCAATCATGGCATCCTGGAACGGTTTGGGTTGGAAGGGACCTTAAAGCCCACCCAGTGCCATCCCCTGCCATGGGCAGGGGCACCTTCTACCAGCCCGGGTTACTCCAAGCCCCGTCCAAGCTGGCCTTGGACACTTGTAGCCAAGCTTCCACCACTCCTCGCCCTGTGTCAGCATTCCCAGCCCCCGGCAAAGGTGTCACGCCCAACCCTAAATCTGCCCCTTACAACCTTATCCCGCCGCCACCTTTGGGAGCCACATCCTTTGGGGACGGCGGGAGGCATCTTCAGTGCCCTGCCGGAGCTCTCTCCGCTGTAAATCAGGACGGAGAGACAAAATTACAGCGGCCAGCCCCGAACTTGAGGGATTCCTGGAGCTCCCCGCGTGCGAGCTGGGCACACCGCCCCGCCTCCATCCACCCATCCCTCCATCCCTCCATCCCTAAGGATTAGGGGAGCGAACACCTGAGAGCGGCGGGGCAAGCTGGGAATAGCAAAGAACCACCAAAGTGCGCGGCGGAGCAACGAGTCCCGGGCGTGCAGAATTCCCGGGACGGCAGGACAGGGGATGGAAATGCCCGCGGGGACAGGAAGAGAAGGAAGGAAGGAAGGGAAGGGGCGCTCGGGGAGGGAGAGAGGTCCCGGCTGGCACTCACCGACCCCGTACTTCTCCCGCTTGGTGGGGATCCAGCGGGCCATGCCGGAGGCTCTCCCAGCGCTGGGCTCGGCTCGGGAGGGCTCGGGAGTCACCGCGGCCCCTCGCCCGCCACCTCCCCGCGCTGCTGCCGGGGGCCCGGCACGCCGGGCTGCTCCTCCATGCTCCGAAAAACGCTCCCAAACTTGTCCAAAAGGAGAAAAAAAACAAACCAAACCAACCCAAAAAAACTACCCGGCAAACGCCCAACTTCGCCGCCTCCCCCGCTGCGCCCGGAGCAGCGGAGGGAGGAGGAGGAGGAGGAGGAGGAGGAGAAAGAGGTGGTTCCTCTCCCCGCCCCGTCGGGCATCACCTGCCCCCGGCGCGGCACCGCCCCGAGCTGCGGGGACGCGGCGGGGAAACTCGGGAAAGGCTGGATAAATCCCTCCTGGAGGGGCAGGGCAGCCGCGGGGAGCATGTGATGTGCTGGGGCGCGGAAAACAGCCCCGAATCGGGGGTTTTGACGTGGGATCAGTCGTGGGCTGGAGATGGGGAGGAGGGTTTTCGCGCCGGTCGCTGGAACGGGGTCCCCCCGGGGCGGCGGTGGCAGCACAAAGCCTGCCCGAAAACAAAACAAAACAAAACAAAACAAAACAAAGCGTTTGGGCAACGTCCGGTGGGATTTTGGGGGGTCGGGGGTGGGTCCTGTGC
>VXAY01007405.1:265006-296449 GCA_013399855.1 Oxyruncus cristatus | reverse complement strand
CCACTCCCTCCACCCCTCCATCCATCCACCCCTCCATCACTCCATCCACCCCTCTATCCACCCTTCCATCCACCAGTCCCTCCACCCCTCCATCCCTCCTCCATCCCCCCTCCAGAGCTGCTTTAGCAACACCCGAAGTGCTGCTCTGGTGAAAGTCTTCCAGCGCTCCGAGTTAAACGTTTCTTGCTGAAATTCAAGCTGTGCTGACACCTCAAAAATCAGCTCAAATTCCCCTCCTCGGCACGGGAAAAACCAGCTGCTTCTCTTCTGAGAAAGGCAGTTCTCCTTTCTTCCCGTTTCACCTTCCACCTGACCACGGCTCTGCGTGGCCTCATCCCCAATCCAGAGGAGGAACAGCTTGGTGAGTGACACCGTGGAGATGACACAGATATGACCCGGGGCCAGATTATTCAAGAAGAGAAGTTTTCCCGGCAGAGTTTTTGCGAGGCCACCTGAATTGTGGCTGTGGAGTTGGAACCGAGGGCCCACAGCCCAGATTTTCCTTTCAGATCCTTGAGTTTGGAGCCAAGCTCCCCGAGCTGTGCCAGCGTTTCCCGGCCCGGGTGAAAGAAATTCTTGGCAGCAAATGAAAACCAGAGCAAAGCACGAAAGACCGACAAGTAGCAACTGGAGTGGCTGGTTTGAGGTGGTGGATGTTTCATTAAATATAACGATTTGCAAGCGTCAGGGGCGCACGAAGGAAGCAAGCCCGGCAGAGTTTATTGCAGAAAGGGGTTTTATTTCATTTTATGTCACCAAATAACAGGGTTTCCCTCCTCTTTTTCTTTCTTTTACTGCTCAAGCCGATTGATTGTGAACGGGCTGGACCCTGTCCTCCTCTACCCTGAGCAGGAGAAACAGTAAAATTCTAATTGAGGCTAAATCAGAGCTGAACTCCTGACCACATCAAACCCACGATTTCTGGGGTCGTGGAGCTGATCAGAGCTGGAGGGAATTTGGGTGACTAAGGTTCACTCACAGTTTTAACGCGCTGAAATCCCCATTTCTCCTGGGTCTTTTATAGCTGAAAGGGAAGCGCATTTACAAATATCCAGACCGCTGAAATCAAAGCTTTCCCTAAATTTAGCCTTTCAAAAGGCGAAGTTAAGAATCATTGGAAAGAGGCTTTTCTTAAGTCCGGTTTAGGCGAGTTTCTTTTTTTTTTGTGTGTGTGTGGCAGAAGTGAAGCTCAACAAACGGAATTCGAGTGCCCTCCTGCGTCCGGAGAAGAACTACAATGATTAAAGCCTCGCAAGGATTTTCCTGGGGAAACACTGAAGAACTGTTCTAGTCACGAACCCGGATCCTGACGAGCCGGGTTCTGCGCTTACACCGACAGCAAAGATGGCACTTTAATAAGGAAATATAAATGCATAAATAAGTAAATAAACCGGCTTACACTAAAGCAAGAGAAAGGACATGGAAACTGTGGAGAGGGGAAAAAGAAATATATAATAAACTAAAAGCAACCAAAGCCATCTGCTCATTAATTTAATCAGCCAAGCCCCCTGGAAGATGAACGATCAGGTCTGGTGGAAGAAGTGGACCCTTAATTTTCAAGCACCAGCACAATCCATAAATAAAAAGCAGCAGAGGAGGGTAAATAAGCAATTAAATATGCAAATACCTGCGCCACAAATTGGAGCAAATGGTGGGGGTTTCCATCTGCCTGTGCATGTTTTAACACGGGCCAATATTTAACATATTGTCTGGAAATCTTGCGGCCCAGATACGTTTGATACGAATATTTCACTGCACATTTTTTATCACCCAAATAAAGCAGATATTTGTGTGATAACGTCACTTTTGCCACTTCATGCTCGTTACCCTCTTGTCAGTTCGTTTTGGGGTTCTGTTGATGGAAGGGGTTCTTTCTAATCAACTTTTTCGGCACAAAAACACTCTTTACCCCAGGATTTCACTGGCACCAGCACAGCTGGGAGAAAGGGCAAAGGTTCCTGAGCTAAACTGAGGTTTACAGGTATCACAACCCACAATCTGCTGGAGCCACAAGAAGTTCTTCCCTAGGAAGGGCTGGGATGGAATTCCCAGAGAAGCTATGGCTGCCCCTGGATCCCTGGAAGTGCCCAAGGCCAGGTTACAGCAAGCTGGGCTGGTGGGAGATGTCCCTGCCCGTGGCAGGGGTGGCACTGGATGGGCTTTAAGGTCCCTTCCAACCCAGACCATTCCAGGATTCCATGGTTCTATGAGAAAGAAGCAGAACTGTGGGTGAACAAGGTTTCTGGGAAGACAAGTAGTGGAGAAGATGCCCAGGAAAAGTTGTTGCTTTCATGTAAAACTACCAAAAGGGACGTGATTTGACAGGAGATCTCCCATCCAAAGGGATGTGAGTCTTGGGGACAGACCTGCAAAGGTGTTTAGGGGCTTCATGATGCTGAAAGGTGCCTTGGAGGAATTTAAAAGGGCCTCCAAAGCTGATTCCTATGGAAATGAACCTGGGAAGAGAAGGTTTCTCAGAAGCCACTTAGGCTGAGATTTGTTAGGGTAGCTCTGAGTTAACAATGACCTGGTAAGGTCTTATGAGCTCAAACCCAGGAGCTGCAGAGGCACTGCCACAGAATCGTGGAATCAGTGCAGTTGGAAAAGTCCTCCACGGTTGGAAAAGACCACCAAGATCATCCGAATCCCGACTTTCGACCAAACCCCACCAACCCATATCACCAAGTGCCACATCTGCTTGTTTTTCAGACACTTCCGGGGGTGGTGAGTAAATAAATCTTCCTGTGGTTTACTCAGCTGGGTTCAGCAGTGTCCGAAATCTCCCTGGCACAGGGACTCCAGGATCTACCTTCAGATAATAGTCAGGCACAGAGCTCCTGGAGAGCCCAGAGGACTTTAATTCCCCTTATCAGCAGCAAGTGGCACGACCTGCCATGGAATACTGGTGCAGTGCTAGGGAATTCCCTGGATTCCCAGTCAGCCCTGCATTCCTGCAGCCCTGATGGGGCAGAGCTGCTGATTCCAGATGATTTCCCTGCTGTTGAGCGTGGTGCTGAGCAGGGCAGTGATTTCCTAGACAGGTTTAGCACTTTTCCTTAGGAGAAATACAGGATGAAACGTCGCCTTCGCTGGTTCCTGATCCTCTGCAAACATTTCCAAAGCCACCTGGCCACTGAAACCTGACTCCTTCCCAATTGAACAGGCACAGGGGGCTGGAACAACCCCCAGGCAGCTCTGGGAATTTCTGCCTTGGTGCATCCCTCCCCAAGTCAGATGAGCAGGCTCTGAGTAATCGGTTGGTTGGCGTTTCCATTTTAATAGCTTTGTATTTTTATGCCCGAGTGTATTAAAATTTCAAAGCTCGGCTTCCCCACCCCTCCTCCCTTGGGTTTCTTTCCAAGGAAAGGCAGGGCAGTCTTCCCACCCAGTCAGCACTTCACCCAGATGGTGATCTCCCTTTGTTCAGGCACGAGTTCCATCCGTGAAAATCAAAGCGTCAGTCAAACGATCGACTCCTGCGTTAGCTGCAAGGCTCAGTGGGATATCTGCAGGTGTAACAGCCCATCTGCAGCGTTTCAGGGCATGTTCCACGGTGCCACCTGCCTAAATTTACTTCTCTGCACCGGCTCAGTGTGGGAGGCCACCAGAAATTATGGGGGGACGGGGGGGGGGAACGCATTAAAATATCCCAAATCCGATGTTCCTGAAACGAAACGCGGTGGGAAATGATACCTCGAGTGGTCCAGCGCCCAGGGACCTCGCCTGAGAAATGGGTTTTCAACCATTTCCACCACCTGTAATTCACCTGAGTTGCTGCACTGAGGGAGCAGCTCGTGGGCAGCGGCAAATCCAGCCCGGGAGTGAATCCCTACTGGAAGCCAGATTGTTATTCCCATCAGCAGCTCGTCCTCCCCATCCTCAGTGGGTGCAAACCAGCACACAGCCTGCTGGAAGGGAATTATTTTGCTTGCTTTTCACGCTTCATGCACCACAGGTTGGGCTCAGCAACATCAGGAAGGGCTGTGACATCAGTTCCAGCTGACTGAGATGCTCCAGGTCGCGATGCCAAGATCTCTCCCTCCAGCTGGATGTGGAATTGTTTGATCTCGCTTTGGAGCATCTCGTAGAAGGGTCAGCAGGAGGCGCAGGCAGAGGTTCTGTTGCCATTCCCTCTGTCTGAACGGCTGCTGGGAGTTTGGTGGAAGGTTTTGCAAGTCAACAGCCTTGGGGTAAAATCTCATCATCAAAACCTGCTGGGCTGGAATTTGTGATTTTTTGGTTTTTGGTTTTTGGTTTTTTTTTTTTCTCCTAAGGAATAAAAGAACAAACAAGTTGGACGGGAACAGACTTTTAGAACTTGCAGCTTTTCTGACAAAATCTTATATAAATATATATATATATATATATAAAAAATATATGAAGATCTCTGATAGCTGACCCGACGAGGGATGAGCTACCCCAGTGAAACCAGAAGATCACCCCAGCAAAGTCAGGGGGTTCCAAAACCACCCAGTGAGCTGCTGGAAAGGAGCAGTTGCCCACCAAAGTCAGCATTTCTGGGACAATTCACAGTAACTGAGGTTCTGCCCTACTGCCACTGGTGCAGACAGGGGAAACTTCCACCAGAAATCACCATTATCATTGGATTAGAGAAGGAAACCTGTGGGTGCATCTACCTTGTTCAAATCAGGCTTATTTAAAACTCCCCCACTTGAGCTTTGCTTTGATTCTTTAACTTAATGAAAATCAAGCAGCAAGAAACTCTCGCTTCAAAAGTACTGATGACTTTTCTTTCATCCAGTTGTTGATTCCTGAATGCTCACAGGGTGGGGTTTGGCCCCTTGTTTCCACCTATATTAAAAATCCCCCATTCACACACTTTCTGCCATTGTTTTCCGCGTAAGCAATTCCATGGAACGGCTCCAGGGACGGGTTGGAAGTGTGAAAGGGAAGCAGAGAACTCTGCTGGGTTTGGAACAGCAAAAAGAGCGTCCCCAGGGCAGTGTCTGCTTTAGGACACTGTTCACACTGTGAAGATCCCCTTGTGCTCTGTGACTGAGGGATTACTGGGGAGATAAATGTTTTGTGGGAATTTATGGCTGGTAAAATACTTAATTTCAGTGCTAAGGCACTGGGGGGGGGGTGTTATTATGTTATGTTGCTCCCATTTACATCAGAAAATTAAACTGGTTTTGCAATCAAGGACACACAACAGAGCTCAGCTCGTTTCCTGATGGAGGAATAAACTCTGCCACTGCTGCTGTTGTGGCGTTTTTCAGTGAGACATTTCACTGGGAAAGACTAAAGGGTAAAGGAAAAGGGGAGGGAATACAGCATTCCTGGCCAGAGCTGGGCTGGAAGTTGGGTTCAGCACTTGGAAAACAGAAAGGGGTTTGGCCCACACTTGGGGAGCTGAGGGATGGTCAGGAGCGACGCTCAGGATAACCAGGTGAAAAATTCCCCGAGATTTTTGGTATTTTAGGCAAAAACTCCGCTTATTTGCGCCAGTATGAACCCAGTTTTCCCGGTCTCCCTTATTCCTGCCCATCTGTTCCTACAGATGGGGCCCCGGTGGCACAGCTGCCCCGAAGCAAGACCTGCAAACCCTGAATTTCTGCTGTAGCTTTGTGCCACTGCTCCTGCTCCTCCCTCCTCTCCCGGATCACGGGGAAGACGAACGGGAGGAAGGCCTGGCAGGCATTTTCATTAGGAATCACTGGCTAATTCCAAAGTGCCTGTCAGGAGGAGCCCCTGGCAGGGCCTGTGGTGTCCATCCATCACAGCTGAGTCCTGGCCATCGACCGGTTTGTATTTAATGCAGCTCTTACATCTTTAATGCCTGAAGAGCTTCTTCCCGAAAGTGTCCTCAGCAGTGGGGTGGGGGGCGGGTGGTCGGGTTTAATCACCGCTTCCCAGGCTGGAAACGAGCTCCCAATAATTCTTGGGAGTTGTCTTCAGCAGGCTGCAATCGATGATTCCCCTTCTTTAAAAGCACTGCTCGTTTTCCTTCTGTGCTCCCGGGAAGTTTTATATGCCACAAGTGTTACTATGAAATTCAGCCTTGCTATAAAATCAAGGCCCTGATTTTTGGCAGGGCGGGAGAGCAGAAAGCCAAACCCACCTCTTCAAACTGGAAACCCCTTACATGGAATCAGAGTCACGGAGTGGCTGGGGCTGGAAGGGACTTTAAAAATCATCCAGTTCCACCCTGGGCAGGGACACCTCCTCCCACTGGCCACATATTTTGTGGCCCAGACCGATCTCCACTTAAGTGTGGAGCTTTAAAGCTCTGGGTGCGCTTTATTTGGTTGCAAGCAATTAATGGTTCTGTTCAGTCCTTCACAAGTCTTAATGTGCAGTTTAAGGGCTCTGGAAAAGACAAACACCCCTGTATTTACGTGCGGGGGTTTGATTTATCTGCAGAAGCAGCTTGGAGGTCTGAATGAGCACGGCGTTTATTTGGAATTTAGAATTTGAAAGGAAAAGTCCGTAGGCTTCTTATGACTCAGTTCCATTTGCATAGGAATAAACGAACACAGAATCGATACACTCAGAGCCCTAAAAATGTCTCCATTCATCCAATACTGACTCTTTTTATGAGTTTTATCTTTCTGGGTTTTTTTTTTTTGTTTTGTTTTGTTTTGTTTTTTTTAATTTGACTTTATTTCCCTTTTGTCCCACTGAAAAAGGGGGAAGGAGACAAATTCCCAATACAGGGCACCAAAATTGAGGGACAATGGCAAGACAATAATCTCTTTTCCTTGGGTACCGCCTGCTGCTCGCAGTGCTGCTGATAAGGGACTGGAGAGCTCTGAGTGTCCTCTGCAAATCAGTTCCCTCTGGCTCGAAATAGGCTTTCATTTTTGAAGGGAATTCATTGGAATGGCAGGTTCAGTTTTGATTCCCCAGGGGTTTGGTTCTCCTGGGGACCTTTCCACTCTAGAAACACAAGTTCAGGTGATATTCAAGGTTCTGTGCTGGCTCTGGGCAGTGAACCAGCCACGGGACACGCTGTGCTGCATGTAGAGCTTTTTTCTGTTGGAAAGGGGACCAAAGAAGAGGGAAAAAGGAGCAGGGTTGGTGCTCCCTGCTTGTAAAACTTTTATAACTGCCCTAAGAGGGGGAAATCTCTGCTGTGGAGGAGTGGAGGTCAGTGCTGAGGGCTGTGGAGGTCCCAAAGAGTGAGAATTAATGACCAAAGTTCAAGAAAGGACTCATTGAATGTCCACGTCAAAGGCAAAATCAAGGTAGGGAGGAGGAGGGTGTTAGAAATCATGGAATCGTGGAATGATTTGGGTTGGAAGGGACCTTAAAGATCATCCAGTTCTCCATCCTTAAAGATCATCCAGTCCTCCATCCTTAAAAATCATCCAATCCTCCATCCTTAAAGATCATCCAGTCCTCCATCCTTAAAGATCATCCAGTTCCACCCCCTGCCATGGGCAGGGATGCCTTCCACCAGCCCAGGTTGCTCCAAATCCAACCTGGCCTTGGACACTTCCAGGGATCCAGGGTGAGCCACAGCTCCTCCGGGAATTCCATCCCAGCCCCTCCCCACCCTCCCAGGGAAGAACTTCTCCCCAGTATCCCACCTAAACCTCCCATCCTTCAACTCGGGCCCATTCCCCCTTGTCCCTGCGGGTGCTTCTAAGGGGTCTAAGCCTGCGAGCCTCGGCTGGGGGTGGATATTCTCCCTAAAAAAAAAGCGACCTGAAACGCTCCATCTCCCGAGTCCCGGCGGTTCCTGCGGCCCCAGGGGCGAGAGGAGCCGCTGTTGCGGGAGTCCAACGCTAGATGCCACCAGGACATCGGCGTGGAGAAGCCCCAGCCCCAGCCCCGAGCAGCCCGGGCTCTGCAGGAGGGGATGCTCCGCACTGCAGAACAGCCCTTGCACGGGTCCTGGCGAGGCTTCAGCACGGCCGGGGATATTTGGGAGCCACGGGCTGGCTCCCCGGCAGGGAGAGGTGGGAAGGGCTCCAGGTAAACCCAGGGAGTTTGCGCTGCGGAGCGTGCAGGGCGTCAGGTCCTGCAGTCGCCTCCTTGCTGTGTTTCTGTCCTCTCCTCGAGTATTTCTGTCCTCTCCTCGAGTATTTCTGCCAAGGGCAACAGCAAGAAGAGGCGTGATGTCCCCCCTGCATGAAAACCTCCCTCCTGCAGCACAGGGACAGAAGGAGAGGGAAAACCAGCCCCGGGTTCTCTCAGTGTTCGCCGGGCAGGGCCAGAAAGGGCGTTTGCAGAGTCGTGCCCTGTCAGGGTTCTCTGTCAGGGTTCTCTGCACACCAGCTACACCCAGATCCCTCGCTTCTCAAAGCCTTTAGTGGCAGGCTGAAATCTGAAAAGTCACTTAAGCTTTGGATTCTTTGGGAAAACCCCCACCCTGCTGACGAACTTCCCGGCCCTCTGCAGGCTCCCCTCGGGACACTGGGCCAGCCTCGGAGGTGCCACACACAGAGGTTTATTTATCCAGGAGTAGAATTCCACGTTCTGGGGAACTTCTGGAGGACAGGAGGCGCTGGAGGGGGGGAGGTACTGCCAGCTGGCTGAGGGGGAACTCACTCCACAGGTCCCTGGGGAAGTGGGAAGCACTGGGAAGCACTGCCTTGCAGGGAACGGTGTTTTGCTCCGTGCAAGGCAGTGGCTCTGCCACTTTGCTGGGCACAGAAGGTGTCACTGGGGGGGAAGGAATCACTTATTCCCGTGGGAAAAGCCGTACCCAGCTCCCTGCCCTCAGCACCCACCAGCAGCCCTGGTTATACCCCCCTCTCTAGCCACACCAAGCTTCGTGTTTTCACTTCTCTGCTCCCAGGAAAAGTCAGACCCAGCCTGTCCCTGCAAGAGGACTCTGGGGCTCCCTCCAAGGAGAGCTCCCTGGTCAGGCACTGGATTTCAGGGGCTCAGAAGAGCTGGACTGACGTCAGCTCACTGTTGCCAGGCATTTAGAGCTCCCTGCACTGCCTGCAGTGAAGAACCAACCCAGCCAGCCAAAGAAAATCAAATTACTTGCTGCCAACTTGTAACTCGCTGGAGTGGCTAAGAAAAAGCTTCTCTCTGCCCTCCTATTTGTCTGGGGTTTAATTAGGGAGTTTAGGATAGATATGGAAGAGGAACAGGCTGTCAATACCCTGCCCAAGTAATTCAGCCCAAATGATACTTATCTCTGACACAGCAGTGTTAAGGTCATCAAGCCTTCAGCTGAATATTAATTCAGCCTTAAGATATGGATCAGAGGCACACACTGCTCAAGAAATTAAAACAAAACAAAAGCAACCATCGCAAGACTGCACAAAAAGGATGGAGCCTTTTGTGCCGAGAGAAAATACGTGCATTTCTTACACGTGCTGGTTTGCAATCTGCAATTGCCAGTCTGAAGTCTGCACTGGAAAGCAAACGAGCTGTAAATCAGCCCCACTGGTGCCTTCAGTGCCACCACGGAGGCCTCTGGGGGCTTCTCACACCTGAAGGTGTAAGTCCATCGATCACAGCCCCAGTTCTGGCTGCTCCACGTTGGTGATTCAGCTCTCCCCGCTCCCCCTGAGCACCAGGTGGGATTCACAGCCACTTCCCTGGGTTGTTTTAGGGGAGGCAGAGGGTGCCTGGAGCTGGGATTGGATGAGCCCCAGCCCTGTGAACGTGGAGAGGTTTGGTTCAGCACTGCAGGGAGCAGACTGGTGGTGGGGTTCATGACCCGCTTGCCAAGGCTGAGGGACTCTCCATCCTTCCTTCAACGACAGAGAAAGGAAAGTTCCTGGAGCCTCATCTATCCCTTGGCTGCTCCCAGTCTTCACCAGCTTGGGAAATGTCAGGTATGTGCACACAGTGATTAGAAAATCCACCGAGAGGAACAATTCTGAGAGGGGTAGCCTGCAAAACACTCAGGGATAGCCACTAACATGGGTTTAATTTCATATAGAACTATTCCAGTCTTATTAGCTGCACTGCTGTGGTAGTACACCACAATTAGCCAGGACAAAATATCCCAAATGTTGTTCAAAAGAACCCAAAAAGACACAGCTCTTGAGAACACGCTGCTGGAGATGGTGCAGCTCAGAGGAGCTTTGCTGATGGAAGAGAACAGCAAGAGTTTCTCTCCATCTCCTGAGCTCTAAACCCCAGGCATTGTTCCCTTCCCACACCACAGCAGCAGGAATGCAGGACAAGCCTGAATCACCTTGAGTGGGAGAGCAAAGGGAAAAAAAAAAAACCAAAAAAACTACCAGCACAGCGAGTCCTGGCAGAAAACATCCACTTGAGAATCAAGAGTGAAACCTAAAAATGTTCCAAGCTCCCTATTTACGTCAGCCCTGGCTCTTTGCTGCTCTACCATTACATAAGATTAATGCATTTCCTGTGATGAATTGTCTCGCCATCGCTGCTTTAAAGCTGCCACAATACCACGCTGGGACCTTTCCTCCTTTCTTTCCATTTTTTTCCTCGTCTTCTTCTTCTTTTTTTTTTTTTTTTTTTTTTTTTTNCTTTAAAGCTGCCACAATACCACGCTGGGACCTTTCCTCCTTTCTTTCCATTTTTTTCCTCGTCTTCTTTTTTTTTTTTTTTTTTTTCTATTTTATTTTATTTTTTTTTTTTTTATTTCAATTTATTTTTTTCATTTGCTGTTGCCTGCAGGACCAGGCAAGCAGAAGAAACCTTTCCAGCTCTTTCCCTGCATGCAAAATCCAGGCCTTGGCTTCCAGGCTGCCACTGCACATTTCTGCTGAGTAATCTGCCAGCCCTCTGCCTGGTGAGGGGAAAGACACGCTCAGGGATGAAGCATCTGGTGCTTTTTGGGTCTAAACCGTGCTGTAGGATCTACACCTGCTGTATCAACCACTGAGCCGTTGTTTCTGCCACTTCAGGCAGCAAATTTAAGCTGAGAAGGTGCCTAAATGAGTTCTCAAGAGCCTGCAAAAAGGTTTAAGGCTCTGCAAGGGCTCACGCTGTAAATCCCATACTTCGAGCCTTTGTATTTCTCGGGTTTGGAGATTATTTTAGCTCTGATCCCACCTGCTGGGTGCAGATCGCTGCATTCCCTGGGAAAGGTGGGTTGGAAGCGTGTGGCAGGCGGGCAGGGGCTGATTCCTGCCTGGGAACTGGCACTGGGTGGCACCAGAGCTCACAAAGGGAAGGCAGGACGCGGGTGAATCAGCAGCATTTTTGGGTGTTCAGGCAGGTGATGCTCAGTGGGGGCCAGAACTGTTTGTCCTGTCCCATCAGAGCCCTGGAATCTGGCCCTGCACTTCCTTTGGGAATAAATGTGCTGGCCAAGTGCGATGGCCCTGCTTCCTGCAGCCCCCCCTTCCCCTCTGGAGGCTCCACGGGACTCGGAATCGTGAATTTTCACGAGATCAGAAAATGCACAGCTCTGGTTTCCGCGGCTCAGACTTCAGTGGACGCTTCCCAGACAAGCAGAAATTCCATCTGCCCCGTTCTAACTGCAGGGCTTGATCTTGCAATCAGTCCCTCTCACGTAAGCGGGAGGGTTTCATCCGAATTCCACCCGTTCTGCAGGAGCTGCTGCATGGGCACGAGCTGGAAAAATGGGTGTGTAAGGATGTGCAAGTTGCTGCTAAACCAGTGACCTAAATTAGATTTATCCTGGTTAAATACGACTGCTGGATTTAGGTTAAAAAGCACCTTCGGTTTCTTAGAAGACAGGTCAAGCCTTAGATGCAAATAGTGATCAAAACCTCAGTTAAAAAGGGATGAGACTTGAAGCAGCAAATGCATCTGGTGACGTTGGAATTCTTCTGAGAGCAGCACTTCGTGTCTGAGCCGGAATAAATCACAAGGTGGGCTAAGAAAATGTCTCCTTTTTTGTGTAAAAATAACTGCAAATGCAGTCTGCCGAGTTCATGAGACACAAATTCCCAAGTTTTTTTTTTGTCTCCAGGATGGTTGGTTATGTGTTTTCTAGAGACTGTACAAAGCTTTGTGTCCCTAAACCATCACCCCCTCCAGTGACTGCCCAGCCCACGCTGGGCAGCTGTGAAGGCAAGGGTGTGCAATTTCAGAATGATTCGTCCTTCAATCCTCTAAAACCTGCTCCTCAGTACTTTTAGAAGCAGCACCTTTTCTGCCCACGTGTCAAATGGGTTTCAGGGACTGTTAAAAACCTCAAGGAAATCCAGCAGCCCAATTATCTCCTCCTTGGAAGCGCCCAGCTCAGCAAGTGCTGCAGAGGACGTTTGATGACCGTGTGAAGTCACTGCCAGGGTAATGCTGAGATCTAAAAACCCCTCCTTTCCCGTGCCCAGCACAACCTTTAAACTCACCAAAGCACAGAATCAGTGACAAGTTCCCTTGCACCGAGAGAAGCAGTGGGTGACAGAGCCGGGGGATGTGCTGGGGGAAGTTTCTTACCCTTCACTAATTGCTGCCTCAGATCAACCATCCATGTCTGAGGATGATCACCAGCCCCAAATTCTCCTTGAACAAAAGGGTTAACAAGGCAGACAGAGCCCGGTTTCAGCCTCACTGCAGCAGAGACTGCAGCAAGTGGCTGGGCACACCCTGTTAAAGATGCAGCACATCCATCGTGCTGCCCTTCAGGCTCCTTCCATCCCCTTGCTGCAATGCTGGCGTCAGACCCAGAGCTTAACTCTTTTCGGGGCAAACTGCCTCAACAAAACGCTGGCAAAATTCACTTTTAAGGCAAGGAGCTTCAGCTCCAAGTGATCTGCATTGGCCATAGGGGCCCTCTGCCCTCAAAACCAAGTGTTACATTTATAATGCACGTACACATCGAAGGGTATTTTGGTTTGTTGTTTCGCTCTGTTTGCTGCAGAGAACTGGGTTTGAAGTGCCTGCCTGGGAAGCTTAATTCCTGGATCCTCACTGCAAACCTCCACTCCGAGGCAAGGATGACGCTGCAGTTTTCCCTGATCCCTTCTGGGTTCTCTGGTGAACCGAGGCACAGCCCCCACACAGAAACCTCTTACGGGTTTTGGTTAAACTTTTGATGCAAAAAAAACAAAACAAAACAAAAAAAATCAGCTATTTGTAAATCCAGCTCCACTTCAGTGGAGCTCAGAAGGACGTGGGAAAAGGGGGTTTTTTTGCTGAACTTAAGCAGAGAAACATTTCCTACGGCAGCCCCTCGGACTTTAAGTTCCTCAGCTGACCTTAATTTCTTTCCAAGACCAAAATCTGTGCCTGGATTACTGAACAAATCCATGTATCCTGCACAGATATGCCCCTGGGATTGCTGTTCTTCCTTGCCGTTGAGCAGAGCCCAGTGCAGGGAGCTGAGGAAACGTGGCCAGGGTGTTTTGTAGTTCACCTATTCTGGGCTGCCTGTCACTGCTGTGCCAGAGCTGCCCGAGACACTAAATTAGAGCAGTCCCAGAGGTCAGACCGGCTTGAATTCGGGAAGAGCCAAACCAGCATTATCCTCACTCCCCTGTGAAGGGCAGCCCAGATTCTGAGCCTGCTGAGGAACCTCTGGGACTTTATTAATGACTCTGCAGCACGGACGGGAGGCAGGCACTGCAGAACCGGCTGCTGCGTCTCAGAGCCCACGTTCCCGCCCTCCCTCACGAGGCTGCAAGAAGGGAAAGAGAGGCCGGACCAAATGCAGCACGGTGAAACATCTCCTTGCAGCAGGAAAATTCCCTTCCCACCTGCAGAGGGAAGCAGCAAAACAAGCGCCCTGGGAAGGTGCGAAGGGGACTGACAGCGAGCCCCTGGCGCAAGCGCCTGGTGGGGGAAAAGGGGCTCTTCTGTGTTCACATCGATGCCTGGGGCTCCATTGGAAGGAATTAAAACCCTGGCAGTGGCTTTTTGGGGCTGCTGCTTGTCTGCAGCAGCTCCAGGGGTGAGGCAGAGCCGGCCTCGCTGCGCTGCGAGGCACGGGGGGAGCTGTGAGAGGGTGGCTCTGCTTCTCCTCTCACACCACGGAGCAGTGGCTCAGTCAAGCCTCTGGAATCATGGAAACCAAGGATTCTTGGCTTCCGTGATTCCCAGCATTGGGAACAATCCCAAGAGCTGGGATCGTTCAGCCTGGAGAAGAGAAGGCTCCGGGGACACCTGAGAGCCCCTTCCAGGGCCTGAAGGGGCTCCAGGAGAGCTGGAGGGGGACTGGGGACAAGGGATGGAGGGACAGGACACAGGGAATGGCTTCCCACTGCCAGAGGGCAGGGGGAGATGGGATAGTGGGAAGGAATTCTTGGCTGGGAGGGTGGGGAGAGGCTGGCACAGGTTGCCCAGAGGAGCTGTGGCTGCCCCTGGATCCCTGGAAGTGTCCAAGGCCAGGTTGGAGCAACCTGGGCTAGTGGGAGGGGTCCCTGCCCGTGGCAGGGGGGTTAGGGATCTTTAAAGTCTGTTCCCACCCAAACCATTCCATGAGGAAAGGTGAAGTTGTGTTTCTTTCATCTGGTTTCATTCCTCCCTCAAAGGCTCTCAGATCCTGGTGCTTCCCCTCCAGACCAGTCTGGACAAAGTTAAATTCCCCTCTGGGCTTCCAGGATGAGAATTTCCAGGAGGTTTGACCTCTGGAAATTCTGGCCACTTCACAGGCAAGCAGCTCAGAGACGGGCCTGTCTGAGCACAGCCCTGATGCTTGGGAGGAAAGAAACCAAGAGATCAATATTCCTGCTTTCTTTAATAAGCTTTGGGAGTGAAAACGAGTGATCAGGGCAGGAACTGGAAGGATTCAAGTTAAAAGCAACCTCTGCACACTTTGCCCCTGTGATTTCCAGACCTCTGCCCAAATGCCCTGGATAGTTGTTTTTTTTTTTGTGACTTGCGCCATCTACTTGGCTCCCAAGCCGGTTTTTCACCTCCAGTCCTTCTCTGGAGCTGAAATGGCAGAATTTAGAATTTATGGCCACAGGTCTGTTCATTCTTCAGGAGGGGATCAGCTGCTGTGCCGGAGGGGGATGAGGCAGAGCTGCTCTTTCAAGACCGGTGAAGCCCAGGTACTAATTCATTGAAGGCTCTGTAAATTCTGTCAGCAAGGGGCTGGTATTAAAGCAAGAGCCCAGATCCCTGACCTTGCTCCCTTTGGTGCCTGCCTGGGGTTTTCCTGAGCAACGTGTTGTAGATGCCTTTCCAAGCTCAGCTCCTGAAGGGCTCGGATTTGCAGGCCCTTGGGCATTTTAGCCCTTTTTCCTTGCTTGGCCTTGCTCTAAAAAGAAAACAAAATACTCCTAAAAAAAAAAAAAAAACAACACCCAAACCTGCCTGGCATTATGTAATTCAATTTAAAATGGGAGCTGCTGAGGATGAGGTCAGTGTCCTGAGGTGGTTGGTGCAGCAAGGATGGAGCACACGGGACACACGTGGTGGAGAAAGGGTGAAGTTGCCTCGCGAAATTAATATGGAAATAACTAATCTTTTAATAAATAAGCAGCACAAAGCAAGTAATCTTTCCCATAAGTCTTTTTTAGAGGAATAAAGGACATTTAAAGTGTTCTGCCCCCGAGGTTGGGGGGTTCATTGAACCACCACTGGACTGCTGGTCTCAGAACGTGGAATTCCACGCAGCAGCCCTTGGCTTTTGTCCTCGGAGTAACCACTCAGAGCTGGAAAATCTGCAGCTTGGGGCATAAAGGTGTCAAAAGAAAACCCTGAAATATCTACATTAAACTCCACTGGTGACAAAATTGAAAAAAAAAGCAGGTAAGGGGCAGGGAGAGGAAAGCGGGAGAGAGCAAGGGGGCAGCTATTTCCAGAAGAACAGAGCTGTTTGCTGCATTGCTACAGAAGGTCAGGTTGTTTGCTGTTATCTGTGTCATGTTCCGCTGTCACTGGAGGTCTCTGGACAGCTCAGCCACTGACACTCCTGCAGACGGAAAAAATGATCTTGGGGAAGAGAAAAGGCAAGATCTCTCCTGAAGCTCCCCTTACACGATGCCCCGCGGCTGAAATGAGCAGCACTTGGCCCTGGGTGACTTGGAACCAAAAACTGAAATCCTCCAGGATGACTCTTGGATTATCCCCATCCTTTAAAACCTGGGATCTGTGAGCGGTTCAGGCTGAAATGTAATTTGTACTGGAATGTGGTGGTTCAAAGCCACTGGGACTGAGAACAAGGGTATCATCAGCCTGCTGAGGAAGAGACGAACCCTCTCTCCCTCAAAAGCTCCCCCTTTCATGTCTGTTAACCCACCTGTTGTTAAAATTAAGATTCATCACAGCTCCAGACTGAATTCTCCCCCCACACCCCCCCCCAAACAGTTTCTGCCGCTGTTTTGCATTTCAAAAGGACCAATTTTGTTATAAACGTCCAAGAGAGAACTAGAAGGAAGCACCAGCCGTGGGAACAGAGCGAGGCCACTTGGGGTTGAGGGAATAAACAGCAACAGGGGGTTTAATAAAGAGATATTTTGAGCGCAGGGGTTAGTTCAGAGTCTGTGGGTTTGGAATTAAACGTGGAAGCTCAGAGGTTTCTGAGTGTCTCTGACCCTTCCCCAGGAGGATGGGGCTGCACAGAGATGTCCCCGTGACAGACTGGGAGCATAAATACTCTTCTGAACAGGGGGTGTGGGGGGGTGGAATTGTTGGAAATGCCTCCAGCAACAGGTTCAGGCAGGTTTGTGTTCCCTAATTAAAGGCAGGTCCCTGATTACAAGCCCCGAGGAATCAAGGAGAGAGCCCCAATTTCTTTAGCTACTTTAGGATATAACAATATATTAGGACATGCTGTTGGTAAAGCTGGAACGGAACTCTGGATGGGTGAGATCACAGAAGTGGTTTTCCTGTACTATTATGTGGGATTTCGACAACATTAAAAACTTCTGATTTTACAGCATTTGGTCTGTTTTCTCCATTCTCTTCACAAGTCCGTTTCCGACAGGACTTTTTTTCCATCCTGCATATGGCATGTCTACTCCCACAAACCCCCAGCTTGCAACCACATCTGCTGAGCCCACAGGAGCAGCTGCCCTTGGAATGTGATCTGCAGGCTTCCAGCCCAGCCCATTGATCAGCTGCGGGGCCTGATGATCTTGATTTATTTATTTGTGCCTGGAGCAGCACATTGAATCGATGAGCAGGGGGGCAAAAACGTCGATGGGGAAAGAGCAGCAATAACCCAATAGCAAAGGCAACCTCTGTGCACGAGCACTGCTGATCTGATCGGCCTTGGTGACTAGTTAGAGTGAAATGGAACCTGAAATGTGACCCCAAATTACTGCCTGCAAGCGATTAAGATCTAGACAAGCTTCCTTCTTGATTTTATACATTATTTCTCCTATGGAGCAACACCAGAGTCTAGTCCTAAGCCAGGAAATCATAATGGGAGACAGTGAATAGCTCAGAAAAGCCAGGCAGGATCAGGTGGTCTGGGCAAAAGTAGCCTGAGCAGGACTGAACCACTCCAGTGAAAAGCACTTGAAGGAAGGAGTCTCATCAAATGTGGCTCTGCTGGTAAAAAAAAAAAAAAAAAAATCTGAATGATCTAAAAAAAATCCTGCATCAAACCTGGATCTTATTCCCAGCTTTTGGAAGGTAAGGGTTACTTGGAGGAGCTCAGCTGGTTGGAGCCTGGTGCTAACAACAGCCGGGTTTTGGGTCCAGTCCCTCCAGGAGCCGCTCAGTTACTCGGGGATCCCTTGTGGGCCCCTTCCAGCTCAGAGCATCCTGTGATCCTGGGAATTAGAGGAGCCTCAGGCTGTGTTTTACTCTGGGAGTGCCAGGAGCCTGTGCAGGTGCCCCTGCACCTCCGAGGAACAGCAGGAAAACTGTGCACCAGCGGCATTCCCTGGTACCGGGCCTTATCCTGCTCCGTCCGGTCGATGGCAAAATTCCTGCTGGATGCAGAGGCTCATCAAACCTGGAGTGAATTCTCAGCCTGATGCTGCTCCTCTGCCATCGTTCCTGCTGTAATCAGGCACATCCATCACGCAGCTCTGCATCTACCTGGGCCCCCCGGGGCCTCTCCCAGGCCCCATCCCTTGGTCTCCATCAGCCATGGATGAGGTGACCCCTTAATTCCCTTCCACAGGAGGTCACCACAGATGGGAATTTGTCTGTGCTCATCACTCATCCCGTGGACAGGGCTGAGCTCAGCACGTGGCACTTGCTGATGGTCCTTCCTACCCCCCCATTTCTCCTGGGCAGATAATTTAATAGAGCTGAGGTCTATGTCCTTTAATAAATTGAGTTAAAAATGCTACAGCAGCTGCACATGGAGCAGAACCCACAGGCTCTTTCAGCAACCTATTTAATGGTGGGTGTTGGTTTAGGAAGGTGCATAAGCAAAGGTGTGCAGAGTTTGGGGCAAGGGGCAAAATACCACCTGCCTTTCCCTGGAAAACCATATCTAAAAAACACTGACAAGTAAAGCCGTGTCTGAAAACACTGAAATGCAAAACCATATCTAAAAACATTGACATTTAAAAACCATATCTAAAAACACGGACATGTAAAACCATGCCTGTAAACAGACATGTAAAACCATGTCTAAAAACACTGACTTGTAAAACCATGTCTAAAAACACTGACTTGTAAAACCATGCCTAAAAACACTGACTTGTAAAACCACGTCTAAGAACACTGAAATGCAAAGCCATGTATGAAAATCATTGGAATGTAAAACAATATATAAAACACTGAAATGTAAAACAATATCTAAACCCACTGAAAGGTAGAACAATATAAAAACCCACTGAAATGTAAAACCCTGTATAAAGAACACTGAAGTGCACTTCTCTTGTCTCTGTGATGATGTGGCTGTGCACCCATGAGTCCCCCCTCGTTTTTGACTGGAGCCATTAGTCCTGTACCATAAGAACAGGGTATTTTTGGGGTAAAAATGGAGCTAAATTGGTGTTCCTGCTCTGTCACAGCCATGTTCACAAAATCACTCCTAAGCCATCACTGCTGCTGGTCCTGAAGCTGTTCCTGCCTGGATTTTCTGAGGAGAACAGGTGAAGATTTAGACTCACTGCTCAGAACTGCTCGTTCAGGGAGTGCTGATGAAATGAATGTGCACTGACACCAACCCTGGGACCGAGTTCATCGCCTTGAGCTGCCAACACCGACACCTTTGGCTCCGAAATCCCAGAGCTCTGGTTTTTAAACGGTTTTTAAACATTTCCCAGGGGAAAAAGGAACCCAGAACAAACCCAGTCCCTTAGGCCTGTGTGCTAAACATCCGAGGGTGTTAAGCTGAGCACTGTCAGCCCGACAAAGAGCCCGGGTGGGGCTGAGCCAGACCTCAGATAAATTTAGCATCTGCTTTCCTGCCTGGCCAGAATGATGGATTTATGATTTAAGGAAAGTAAAGCTAATTTTATTATTATTATTATTATTATTATTATTATTATTATTATTATTGAAATCACAGATTCATATAATGGGAAGTCACAGTTTCTGTATTTTTGTCCCGTTTTTGATCCCACGGAGTGTGGAGGTCGGGATGTTAAAGGCACACCTATCCCCCCCTGCCAGCTGATGGCACAGATCCACTGTTCTGCAGCACACAGAGGATCCTCAGGCCAAAAGGGAATATATGAAGCTTTCTTTAAGGCTGGGCTGGTAGAACCTGGAACAAACAGGGCCTGTTCCACCCCCTGCTCACCACACAAGTGCACTGGGCACGTCCAGGGCTTTGGATGGGACCCATCTGCAGTTCCCCAGCCCAGTTCAGCGTGAACGGAGGGGGAGAATTCCAACCCACAGCCCAGCTCTCAGCCTGTGTCAGCCGGGGCTCAGGTGGTAGAGCTGAATTCCAATTATCCTGGCCAGTTTTGCTGTGTGAATTCCTCCTCTCCTAGGCTGGGGTTGCATATCTGGCGTAACAAAGAGTTTCCACTCTGCACACCATCGCTCCAAATGTTGACAGACTGCGGGAAAGGCGCAGTTTGCCTTTTCCATTGGGGAAGACGCCGCTCAGATTCTTGAGCAGGATCAATAATCGAATGTATCGACCCAAGGCACTGGCAAAAACGCCCTGGGTTTGCTCTCACTTTGCAGTGGTCTAATTTTGGGGCAGCCACTAGGTCACCATGGTCCTTAGAATGGGCAAAAGGAAGAGGAACATCCTTAGAAACCACGGCCAGGACCACTTAAAAGATCCTAATAATTACCCAGGACAATCCGAATTTCCTTTGAAGCTGGGTAGTGTTTGTGTTGCACCTCGAGATCTGTAGATTAAAAGCTCCAGAATAAGACAACACTTTCCTCTATTACCAAGCAAAGGGAATAAAATGGAGTGAGATTTTAGGATAGTTCAGCACAGGGCTGGAAGGAATAAAGGGTCATCCCCTGGCAAGATCTACACAATCCCGGGATGGTTTGTGTTGGAAGGGACCTTAAATCCCACCTCATCCCACCCCTTGCCATGGGCAGGGACACCTTGCACTGGTCCAGGTTGCTACAAGCCTTGGTGCATCTCTCACCTTTCCATTTTCCCCAAATCTTCACACTGGGCAACTTTGGAGGGTTTTCCTGAGCTCTCCTGCAGCAACCCCAAAGGAGAAGGAGGTTAAAAGAATGGCTTGAACAGCAGGCAGTGGAAAGCAGCAGCACAGAGGGTTTTATTGCTGCCTATTCCAGCAATGCACACCAAAAAAAAAAACCACACCCCCACGTTTCCCCTGCCCCAGCCCTTCTTCCAAGAAATGTCAGCCCGATGGATAACCATTGCTGATTCAGGGCCCTGGAGGGCTCTTTTAAGGAGAAAAATTGCTGCAGCATCCTCTGGATTCATCAAATATTATTGCTGCTCTCTGGAGGAACGAGAAGATCCATTACCAAAGGAGGAATAGATGCAGCATCACCTCATGGCAGCCGCAGAGATAACATTTTTATTTTAAAGCCACGCTTTCCTTTTGATTGGGAGCCTGAAAGGCGGTGTGGGGGGGAAAAAAATGAGAGAGGGAGAGGGGAAAGAGAAGCAGAAGAATGAGCTCTCTCCATGGGTTGCACTGCGGGAGAGCAGGAAAGCCTGGGAAGTTCACAGGGAGGAGCAGGCGCTGCAGGAGTGACTCAGCATCATCCTGCGGCAAAGAGGGGACACGGCAGCAGCCACCGCCCTTTTGCCTCCCACCTTTTCCCTGTGGAAATAAGCGATTCCTGCAGGAGAGACCCTCAGCCCCCCCCTCCCGCGGGGAGCTTGCTCTCCCTCTGCCCCAAAAAATCTCACTGCGAAGAGCTGGGGGCTCCTCCACGGCCACAACTTTCCCCCGGGGGACCCCCGGAGCCCTTCCTGGGAAGCCCCCGGCTCCAGGGGGAGCGGGAGCCGAGCCGAGGTGTTCCCACCCATCCCTCCAAGCCGCAGGGATGCCCTTCTCTCCCCCTCTGCCAGGTTCGCCTCCCACTGGCCGGGAGCAGCCGATCCCTCCTTTCCCGCCCACCATCCCCATCCCCGGATTCTCACATTCCCGGTTTAATAACGGCCATGGGAACAACAGGAAAAAAAAAATTAAATAAATAAAGGGGGAGTGGGGAGGGAAAATGGGACGAATTTCCAGCCCCGCACGCCCGAGGCTGCGGGGACACGTGGGAACAGCCCCTGGGTTGGTGGGGTCTGTGGCGGCAGAGCTGCGCGACTCGCCCCCTTCCCACCGAGCAGAGTGGGAATTTGGGGCTCTTCCCACTCCCAGCGCAGAACTGGGCCCGGCTCCCGCACGCTGGGGAGAAGCCCTTGGTGTCCAAAACCTCTGCCTCGAGTGTCAGAGCTCGGCAAAAGGCTGTGGGGAACCAGGGGGAAGAGGACCGGGGCTGGGACCGAGCCGTGCTTTTCCATCTCTTCCCATCCCACCTTTCTGCCCATTCCTTATTTAACGCCTTCCTCTCTGGTTTTGCTGATTTGGGGAGTAAATGGGCTTTTTTTCTCCTCCCTCCCCTTACCAAATTTTACTTGGCCCCTCCTCTCAGAAAACCTGATGTGGGGGGAAAAAGAAAACCAACACTTTCTCTGGGACAAAACTGTTCTGCTCCCACGGATATCCCAATCCTTGCTGCATCATTTTGGGCCACCTGGGGAGGGCTTTATGTAGTTTAAGGCACAAACACCGGCTCTTGGCGGGGAGTTTTGTGGGGTTTAAAGCACAGACACCAGCTCTTGGGGGGAGTTTTGTGGAGTTTAAAGCACAAACACCAGCTTTTTGGGGAAGTTTCATGGAGTTTAAAGCAAGACACCAGCTCTAGGGGGGAGTTTTAAGCACAGACACCAGCTTTTGGGGGGAGTTTTGTGGGGTTTTAAGCACAGACACCAGCTCTAGGGGGGAGTTTGAAGTAGTTTAAAGCACAAACACCAGCTCTAGGGGTGAGGTCTGCAGGTGCTGAGGCCACTGGAAGCCTGTTAACCCTCTGGAAGCTGGGGCACAGCAGGCATCGCTGCATGGAGAAGGGGAAGCTGGCTCTTGCCAAGCCTTTCCTTGCTTGCAGCAGTTCGGCTCCCGGCCAAAGGGAGCCGTGGTAGCTCCTCCTTTCTGCGGGACTCTCCTCCTCTCTCCCTCTCTCCCTCCTAAGCTGGTGCAGTGTTGAACTCCTGCCAGGAGCCGGACCTGCTGCAGGAGCAGCAGCTTTCCAGAGGGAGGAGGGAAGAGGCAGATGGAGCTGAACGCTTTCCCTGAGCGCCTCTGACAGCAGTCACTCAAACGATCCTCTCCCCATCCCCAGTTCCCCCCTCCCTGCGGGGAATTCGGCGCAGGGTCCCACCACCACGGGTGGGAAAAGCGGAGGGCGCTGCCAAGGACGGATGCCAAGGGGTTTGCTCCCTCCTTTTCCACTCGCAAAAGGTCTCCAAGCCCCTTTTTCCCCACGTGTCCCCTTCCTCCCTGAGGGTGCCCGGAGAAGCTCTGCTCGAGGTTTTCCTGCCACACCTGCCCAAGGCCCTCCTGAAGTCCTTGGAAATTCCAAGGAAAGGACTTTCTGCTCCCTTTCTGCCCCCCAAAATCGCAGCTGCCTGGGGTGGTGGTGGGGGTGGGGGTGAATTCCCAGCAGGAGGCGCTGGAGGAGCCCAGAGAGCCCCAAATTCCTGCGGGTTTTTCAAACCCCAGGGAGCTGCAAACCCAGCATTAACCCTTCCTGCATCCCTGTCCTTCCTCGCCCGCTGTGCCTTTCCCAGTTCCCTGCAGGCTGGGAAAGGGGTGACGAGCCTCCTGAAGGAATGACGGGGGTCAGATCCCATGGATGGCAGCTCCAGGTGCAGTTGGACACTCCTGCCCAGCCTAAATGAAGCCTGCAGTGCGTTTTTGCTTGGGTTTGGCTTTTTTTCCCCCCTCCTCTGAACTCGGCAGCACCTCGGGGGCCACTGAGCTCAGTTTGCTGCCTCCTCTCTTACTCATCAGCTGCATTTCTGTGAGAAATAACTCCTCCCTCCCCCTTTTCCTCCCCCTCATCCATCCCACACTTGCAGAGACAACCCAAAAAAAGCTCCTGCACCTCCCTGCCTGGGCCTTTGCTCCCTCCAGGCTGTGCAGGAGCTGCAACAACACCTTCTCCTTCTCCAAAATCTGCAGGCTCAGAGCACCCAACCACCTTTCTGAGCAGCTCTCAACCCAAACATCAGGTGGCACCAGCTCTAAAGGTGACATCAGTGACAGGAAAAGCCATTTCTGAGCTCAAATTAGTGGAAACAAGCCCAAATCACTGCGACAAATACAACAGCAGGAGCATCCCAGGGATGTCCCTGGGGAATGGAACAACCTCCTCTTCGCTGTCTTCATGTCCACACTCCAAAGGGAAAGGGAGATTAAAAACAAGTTGAATGGAGCCAAAGTAAAAAAAAAAAAAAAAAAAAAAAAAAAAAAAAAAAAAAAAAAAAAAAAAAAAAAAAAAAAAAAAAAAAAAAAAAAAAAAAAAAAAGAAAAAAAAAAGAAAAAAAAAAAGAAGAAGTGCAAAAAGTGTTCAAGGATCTGCTGTCCACGATGAGCAAGGGGCACAAAAACCAAGCTGGGTGTCGTCTCCTGAAATCAAAAACGTTGCCTTAAATCGTGATAAAACCATTAAAAAAAAAAAAATCCTAGAATCGTAAAAAGTTCCCTTGAAACCTTTTCTCCCCGTCTCCAGAAGCACAAATGCATGTCCCAGCTTGGACAAAATCTTCCCCCCAAAGCCCTTAAAGCACATTTCCCCCCCCTCACGGTGACAAACCTCTGTCTTAACTGACCCCGAAGCGCCTCCCGGGTGTTGCAGAACTTTGTGGAGCCACATCAGCCGAGTAGATGCTGTTTGGACCCGAATCCAGAGAGAGCCTGCAATGGAATTCGGGAAACAAGGACAGGAGAGGCCTTTTTAGCCCGTGAACATAAAGGGAAACGTTTCCCAGCTATCGAATAACCCACAGGATTATTCCTCTCGCACGGTGACAGCACAGAAAGCCCCCCCAGCCCTCCTGAGGAGTCACTCAGAGAGGCAACACCCTCCTCGATAGGTGGTGGTGGAACACAAAGCGGGTTTTCCCGTGGTTTTATGCTTTCCCAACGGAGAATTTCCAGGAATTCCAGTTCAAAGCTGGAAGGGATGACCTTGGCTGGATTTATGATGCCTGGACAGATGCAAGTGCAGCGACTCAAACTGGCCCAAACCCCCCCTGGATTGATGGTTCAGTGAACTCTTTGCCTGAGAACCCTTTGCCACAGTCTCATGTCTTCTGGTTGTTCCTTCCTCCCACCCATTTTATCACCTTGATCCCCCAGAAAAAGAGTGTTGTTCCAGCCCATGGAATCACTATAATGATGTGCTGGAGGGTCAGAGGGCTCCCCAAGCTTTCCCAAAGGTTCAGCCCAGCTGGACCAGCCACAAACCAGAAGAATCCACGCCTAAAACCCCTTCCCTGCAAACCCCCACTCCTGCCCCGCTCTGTTATCCCGCTCTGAAAGCTAAAACAGGCCCTTTCCCGCTTGGCTTCGGGCTTTGGAATATTGAACCTGCTTCTTGCAGCTGCACAAACATCCTCTCACGGGTTCCACGGGGAGAAACAGAAAAAAAAACCCCCCGAGAGATAAAAGGATCTTTGGGGCTCCCTCATTCTCCCTAATCCCCTGGTTTTTACTGTCTCCAGCCCCAGGCTCAGGTGCTTTCTCCTGTTTCACAGCCAGGTTGTTCTCCTTGAAAAGCAAAGTTGTTGCTGCCACTCAGTTCTTACCAGTGAGTTCTGATGGTCCTGTCTGTGAACCAGCAGAGCCTTGAAGATTTACCCCTGATTTTTTGATTTTTTTTTTTTCCTGTGGAGGCCTAAAAACTGTCGTGGGAATTTCATCCCGGTGGCAACGGCCCAGCCAGGTAAAGCAATTAATGCCCCGCATTCCCGGGGGGTTAATTACTGGGGCCAAGAGCTCCTGAAGTCCTTTCAATATCGCATTTCTTTTATGTAAAAGCCAAATTCCTGCTGGAAGTTCCCAGCCTGAGGGGCTCCTAAAGCGACTAAAACAGTGACAATGCAGCAGGTGCTGAAAATACTGAAACCAAAAGCCCAGATCTTCAGAGGAACAGGCTCTGAGCCCTTTTTGCCATCAATTAAATAGAGGGGAAACATATCCTGGGAAGAGGATCAGCCAGGGAGTGAAACTGTGGAAAGAGTTTGTGAAAACTACATTTAACAAACATGAAAAAGGTGATCAGGGTGATTGAGGCAGCTGAAAAGAATCAGTAGAGGTTTAGTCACGTGAACACCTTGCAAGTGCTCGGAAGATGCAAATAAAATGTCCGAAATGGAAGCTTTTACCACTTGAGTTTTTAACCCTTCCAGGTTTCCCCACGAGTCACAGAGAGGGCTGAGAGTTAGAGGAGTTCAAGGGGAAAAAAACCAACCAACCAACCAACCAAAAAAAAAAAACAACAAAAAGGGGAAAAAAACCTCATCAGCAGTTTTAATGCATTTCTATTATTTCTGTATTTCTGCATTCTGTTATTTCTATTTCCCCTCAAATAATTGCACAAATACAAATCAAAACCGGCAATCTTCCCTTAGTAGTAGAATCAAGAAAACCCCTCCCAACCAACCTCTGCCAGGGGAGCCTCTCAGCCAGGCTGGATAATTTATAATTTAACGCAGGTTTTAGGGTGGGGCAAAAAGCCCTTTGCTCTCCAGGAGGGGAAGCGCCAGAGATGAACCCTCTGCAGACGTTTCAATTAAGAGATACTAAATCAAACCAGAACCGTGGAGGCACTTCCTATTCCATCCCAGGGCTGCAGGAACCCTGGACGCTGCTCCTGGACAAGCGGATCCGGGGGATGCAGGAAGGTCTGAGGGTCTTTCTGGCTGCAGAACTTTAGGGATTTTTATTCCTGTGCTGCAGAGCTGAGCCAATTCAGCTGACTCCAGTCCCCCCACACACACTGCAGCACAGCCCTCAGATAGCTTTATTGCTCCCTTTTTTCCCTGGGTTTTATGGGCAGCAGCACATGCCAGACTGGGGAATAAAGGGATATTTATATCCTCCCGAGAAGTGCTTGTCCCCGTGCGTGGGGGAAGGTGGGGGATCCACACCCCAAAAGGGGGGCCTTGTGCCCACCCCACGTGGCTTTTGCACGGAAAAAATACCCCCAGAGAGTCAAATAACTGAAGGACAGGGAAAGTATTCCTGGATTGTTCGTCCCCATTCCGTGGTCAGTGGGAGGACACACCCTGGAAATCTGGAACTCCCTGTGCTTCGCTTCCCTGCAGGTGCAGCCATGAGATCTCTCCGCCTTTTACTCGTCCACGCAGCCCACGAATGAAAACTCCTTCGGACCCACATTTTGTCCTTATTTTCCCTCACACTGGAAGGTTTTAGGGAGGAAATCCAGCCGCTGGCTGCACTGTGAGGCTCCACGTGCCCTCAGCTGTGTCGGAGACGCAGCTTCCCCTCTCCCACCCGCCACCCACAGGACTGACTGAGGCTGGCACAGCCACCCTGTGCTCAGCAGAAAGGGGGAAAACTGGGAAATATCCGCCCTGCTGCCTCTGGATGCTGCTGCTGATACGGGTGCTCAGCTCCCAAGGCATGAGGGCTATCGAATTCCTGCTGTTCTCCCCACCTCCAGCTGCCCCGGCACAGGTTCCTACGGCACAGCAACCCCTCCGACAGCGGCACGGACACAGAGGTGCTGGCAGGGAGCACCTCAGGCCTTGCTGCAGGGTCACAGCTGCTTTGCCAGGGCAGCTCTGGCAGGGGGAGCTTAACTAAGCTCAGCTCATCAGGTGGCTTTGAGTGGCAGGACTGTTAGTGGAGCCTAAAGCCAGCGGCAGCTCCAAACAAGCTCGTGATGCGGCCCAGGGGTGCCCTGAGCCCAACCCCTCTCTCCTCATGTTGGCAGAAGGCCCAATCAAAGCAGTGGGACTTTGTAAATTAGTAAATGATCTGCTTCAAAATGGGCTGAGAGGGTGGGTTTTTTCAGTGCTCCAAGCTGGTTAAAATGGGGGAGTTTTATTTGCCCAGAGCAGCTGTGGCTGCCCCTGGATCCCTGGAAGTGGCCAAGGCCGGGTTGGACGGGGCTTGGAGCAACCTGGGAGAGTGGAAGGTGTCCCCGCCCATGGCAGGGGGTGGAATTAAATGATCTTTAAGGTCCCCTCCAACCCAAACCATTCTGGGGTTTGCCCCAAACCCTATCAGTTTACACTGAATTCCTGGAACCAAAAGCAGGGCCATCCGTTGAATTGGTTCTGGGAGTTAAGAACCAAGCCTTGAAAACGCAAAGAGGAATCTGCCATCAGATGCTGTGCCTCAGTTTGGAGTCCTGATCCAAGGAGTAAACAAAGCTAATGAATCTCCTAATTAATCATTCCCTGACAGAGCTCGGGTGAAAGAACTGGCTGCCTGTTTGCTCCAGCTCCTGTAATCAAGAGACAGAACAAGCTCAAAGCGAGCAAATTGCTGTTACTGTGCTCAGAAATTGGTGCAAGTGATAAAGAAATAATGAAAGCTACTCAGGCTCTTGCCATATGTGGCACAAACAAAGCAAAGGGGGGTTCAAAAGAAATAAACTCAATACTTATTTGCATTTCTTCTGAGTCTTCCAGATACTGGATTTCAGCCCTCGCAGCCAAAATTCTGCGTGGGCTTTGAAGGTGCTGTTAGCATCTTCTCAGGTTAAAAAGGGCAGTTTGGAACAGAGGAAGAAGAATTCCTAAAATGTGAGATTAGCTCCAACTCATCAAAGCCCGTCGGAGCATTTTCATTTGCCCATTTCAGTTCAGCTCCTGCAGAGGTTTTGGTATCATTTGAGACAAAAACATGTTCCTGACCTCGGGACAAGGGGAAGGAAGTGGTTCCCTGGTGTGTAGAGTGTTAGTAAAATACAACAGCCATTTTCAGGTGTGTTCAGCACAGGGTCAAGGATCTGAAGCTGCAGCATTCCCTAAATATGGCACAAAGCAGTGACTGCTGTATTGGATCTGTTCCAGTTCCCCCCTTTCTCCTCCAGAACTCCTCTGATCCATAAAAATCCATCAATCCATAACACACTGGATGTTGATTTTTGAATTTGCCCTAATTTATTCACAATTACAGAGCACTGGGAACGGAAATTTCTTAATCCCACTTTACTCTGTGTAGTTCCTCTTTGAGGGTATAGGTGCCATGCACAGATCTCTTTTTATACCTCTCATTTTATATCTTGTGTTGTGCAACACATCAGAGCTACGGAACGAATGTTTCCAGCATCAAATAAATGGAATATAAATTATATCATTATATAAAGAAATCAAACATCAATTAATTATAGCAGGCAGTGCCTGGTTCCCCACTCCCTCCAGAGCTTTATGGAGTAGAAATAATCTAAAAAACAGTGGACACCTTCCACTATCCCAGGTTGCTCCAGCCTGGCCTTGGACACTTCCAGGGATGGGGCAGCCCCAGCTGCCATTTTATTTCTGTACCATTCATCAGAATAATTTGCATTAGCTGGGTCAGCCAGGCCAGGGGAGGTTTCCAAGGGGGGAACGTGGACCTGGGATTCTCCTCCTGAAGATGAAAGGGCGACCCTCAGACCTAACTGGACCAGCAGCTTTAGCTCCAGCAGATGGGAAGGGGCACAATGCTGAGCTGCTGAGGGGCTCAGCTCAGCTCCAGGGGCTGCTGCAGGTGACACAAAGGGCACAGAACACTTCAGTCTACTTGGAACCAGTCCTGTCGTTACCCCACTCCTCCATTCTCTACTAATACACTGATTTTTCTCACAATGATATATCAAGGGGCTCCGTTATCCTCTGCATTATGGCAAGAAGCAGCAAAATGGAGACAAAGGGAACGAGGAATTCAGTCAGCACTCCCCTGGCCCTGGAAATACAGGGGTTGGAAGCAGGATGCCTCCAGGAGTAGCTTTCTTTTCCTTGGAGTAGCAAAGCCCCATCCTTAGCTCTGAGTCACAGGGAAACTCTACACTGCAGGGCTGTCTGCAGACACACCTTCCATCCTCCTGGCACACACTGCTGGCACAGAGGAAAGGCTTTTCCACTCCTTTTCCCTCCCTAAAACGACGTGGGAAAGAGTATTAACAGCCTACAATCACAAAGCTTGTTTCCCTGGGACCTGAAGTGCAGCTGTTTTTACAAGCTGAGGTATATCATTTATCAATAAACGACGGCATCAATAATTAAATCTCATGCTCAGGTTGACGTAGGGGTGATGAGCAGCACAAACCCATCGGCACGAAACAGTTTGCAGAAGTGGAGTATCCCGGGAAAAAATCGGCAGCTCACTGCACCCCTGACCAAGCCTGCCGTGAACCTTCCCCTCCACAACGTCTATCCTGCTCGTTCCTTCCCCTTTCAAACCCACTGTCTGCGGGAGCTGAAACGCAGCAGCACATAAAGCTCTCCCCGTGCTGCTGTGCTTTGCTCGTTCCGTGCCCGGGCGAGGAAGAGCTGCTGTGACACCCACGAGCAAACTGTGGATGTGGTTTTGAGCAGAAGCCTTTCCTGGCTTGCAGCGGCCTGGAAACGGAGAGCGGCTCCACCGCTCTTCAGGAGGGCCCCGTGGATTTGCAAAACCAGATCTCTCCGCAGCTCCGCTGGGATCTGGTGACACTTAAAGCCCTCACGAGCTCTTGGTACAGTTCATTCCATCTGGCAGAGCTCAGAGGAAGGAGAGATTTCAGCTCTGTTACCTCAGAGAGGCCGCTGCCCTTCCCAGCTCAAAAACCCTCATTTTCAAGTGCCCTGGAACTTAGGGAAAAGATGCCACACAACAGGTAATGTTCTGTTTGGGGTCACTAGAAAATAGTAGGGGACGTATTTAATCCACCCTGCTCTACCTTTAGTAAGTGACTGGTATTAAGCAAACACTTCTTTGTGCCAGAAACACCCAAGTGCATTGCAATTAGTGACAGGCAGATTAATTTATGCACATTACTGAGTCCTCCCCCTTTCTGCAGGAAGCCACCGAGCGTTGCTGTGGTGTCTCTCTCAACAAATGGGCCCCAATCCACGCCTACATTTATTCCTTGCTCGGGGAAGCTCTGAGGAGCTTGCTTTGTTTGCCCTTCTGACTCAGGGAGATGAATTACCATCGCCTTTTTGAGCACCCCATGCAAGTCTGTGCCCAACACATACCTGCCTTCCTTCTGAGAAAGCTCTGCTACAAAAATACTGCCTTGTTTTAATCAAACCAGTGGCTCCTAACCTGCCTCTGAGGTAGCTGCAATGCAGCTGTCCAGCTTTAATCTCTGTAGGAGCCAGATTAGGAAAGGATAAACGTTCAGTCCCTGTCATCCCTCCCTCAGACAGACTTGGCTCTAGGGAATCTCCGGGGACAGAGGAAGCCAAGCCAGGTAACCAGGTACTGATGTATCCTGCCAGGACTGAGAACCAGCCTGTGTTTGCTGCTCCTTTCATGTCATGAAAGAACAAAGAACAGAGCCAGGCTTCCCCTGGAAGTGTCCAAGGCCAGGTTGGATGGGAATTGGAGCAACCTGAGCTAGTGGAAGGTGTCCCTGCCCACGGCAGGGGGTGGGACTGGATGGGCTTTAAGGTCCCTCCCAACCCAAACCACTCAGGGATTCTATAACTACCTTTTTAGGAACCACTTGTAACAAAGGACAAGGTGAGGATGCCGGGGCTCGAAGGGCTCTCATGCCTTGTGAAAACTGCAAACTGAAGGGGAAAAAACGCTATTTACACTTGTCTGGGGGTTCTGAGGCACAGAGAGGGCTCTGTGTGTGTCCCCCCAGCCTCACCGAGGGGACCTGGGACCTCCCCGAGGCTTCTGCCAGGGCGGCTGGTGTGGAAAGGGGGGTGTTGGACACAACCTGGGCGGCTTGGGGAGGGTCTGCAGGTAGATCTGAGGGGCGATGGGTCCCAGTAGGGCTGAAAGCACCAGAGGTGGGTCCGAGGCTGCCGCCAAGGAGGGCAGAGGCAGGTCCGAGCAGGGGCCGTTCCAGAGCAGCCCGACCACAGCGCCCGGTGCTCCGAGGTGATGCCCCGAGCGCTCCGGGCATCAGCGCGGTGAGATGATGCTCGGAGCAACCCGGAGCGGTCCAGGCATCACCTCGGAGCACCGGGGCCGGGCAGCCCCCGCGCCGTGATGATGCCCGGTGTGGTCCAGGCATCCCCTCCCCGCGACGACGGGGCGGGCAGTCCCTCCAGGCGGCGACGCTCGGGGCTCCCCCCCC